>JACATO010001475.1:0-401753 GCA_018389105.1 Nautilus pompilius | reverse complement strand
AGAGATGGAGAGAGCGGAGAAGAGAGAGAGCGAGAGATGAGTGGAGAGAGAGAGAGAGAGATGTCAAGACAGAAATGGAGAGCGCAGAGAGATGGAGAGAGCGAGAGAGAGAGATGAAGAAGGAGATGGAGAGAGAGAGATGAGAGAGAGAGAGAGAGAAGAGAGAGAGCGAGAGAGATGGAGAAGATGGAGAGAGAGAGAGAGTAAAGACAGAAATGGAGAGAAGAGAGAGATGGAGAGAGAGAGAGAGGTTTATTTTCAAAGGAATACCGACACCGGGAGAATATTACCGTCAGTATTAAATTCTGAGGGAGAGGTGGAAAAAAATGCAAGTTTAAAGCCGCCACCGATCCGGGGATGGGTTTATAAAGATGATGATGTCTCTGACACGCGACGATGTACATACGAAAGATCTGTCCCTGTTGGAAGGCGGATGGCAGCTGGAGTAGCGAGCCCCTATTTTAGGTGGAGTGTTCTGTTAATTATTATTAGTTTTCATTGAACTCGGTCGTCTGGTCCGCGCTCGTGCCTGTGGTCTTAACCCGGTGTAGTGAGTCTACTGATCACGGACTGGTCTACCTGCCGCGGTCACTGGGGCCATTTTTAGGGACCTTGTTAGTCTGAAGGTCAGGGTTCCGTCGCTGCTCCTCCCACGCGTGAAAGGAACTCTCATCTTTCAGTTTTTTTCCAAAAATTAATTTTCGTTAGTTTTTACTCTTATATATAAGGGGCGAGGCTGTCCATCTTGAAACGGGGAAATCGAATCACTTCTTATGGTTGTCCGTAGGGGTCTGTGCTTTGGACACGTTCACCTTAGCCCCACCGAGAGAGACTGGGCAGAAAAGAAGGAAAGAAGGAGCCCCTATAAAAGGTCCTGAGGTCGTTCCGAAAATGTCTGGCCTTTTACACGGCGAATTTAAGGGACAGCGTTTCAAATACTGGTTCAGGGTGCTGATCTTGAAGACAAAAAAAGGAGTTTCCTCTCCAATAAAAGCCACAAAAACTCAAGCCCATAGCAGACCTAAGTCCCAGCGATTAAGCACAAGGGGGTCAGGCCCTGACTATAGAAAGTGGTCATCAATCCTAGTTCGAGAGGCAATTGAACGAATGGGGCCCGGTTTTGGCGGGGCTGACGTAATGGAAAATCTGCGGAACGAGCCGCAAGTTCGGACGACAAAAGGTGCAGCTTAACACTCGCCGTGAAAGGGTTAAAGAGCTTGCCGGTGACGGGACTAATGGAGACGATTCTCTCAAAAAGAACGATAATTTAGTTTTAATAAAAGCCTAACTAATTTCAGGGGAGGGGACTAAGGCGGGTCAGCAGCAACGATGTGTCCCCCAAATACAGGAGAAGCTAAAACGACCTGTTTTCGTTCCAGCGCCTAAGGAATGTCACGACAGGGGTGGTGGTGGGGCTGTCCCATTCCTCCCGTATCGCGCCGTACCTGCTGGATATTGGCCGATGTAGCTGCCAGGGACCCAAATGAAAAAAAGGAGGAGGGGGGGATTTAAAGAAAACACGAAAATCGAAGCAAATCTACTGCGAATGGTCGAGCGCCCCTGATAGATGTTACCTTTGTTTAGGGAACTGATTTACCGAGAGGTCAGAAAAGGGTCGCCATCCCTCGCGCACGATGAGGTATAACGCTAACGTTTACAATTCTCCAAGATCTCAGCCACAGGTGAGCTAAGAGAGGGTCCCCGGTTAAGGAGCAGCAGCCAACAAAGCGGGCCGTTCTCTGTGTGTGTGTGAAATGAGATACTGCCCTGACTTAACACGTGTGTTAACCCCCCCTCCCCCAGACTGTAAATGGCTGATGTACCAGCTCAGGTAACTCGTCGGCCGGAATGGAGATCGGGCGAAATGTTTCTTCTACACAAGCACTTTCTGTTTGTCTGGAAATGCGCCCTTTTTAAAAACAACAACAACAACAACAAGTGCTCCCCCTTCTGCTGGAATGTAGCGGCAGCCCCATATTCAGAAGTCGCGTCGATATGGCGATCGTTCATCCCGGTCACGTTACAGCAAACGGTTTGTTTATTTACTTAATTTTCTGTTGTTTTTTTTTCCCCCCCGACTGCCCAAGTTTAAGCCAGGAATATCCTGGTTGCAGTGTGGAATTTAAAGCCGCGCCCAGCAAGACCCCTGTCTGTGGCAGGGTTCGTTCCCCAGCATCCTCTCTTCTGAAAACGGGCAGCGGCCGGAATACCCAAATCGTATCGTCGTCCAGTGGGCAGGTGCGTTTATAGCCGTCCCCCCCACCCCTACCTTTAAATCCACTCAGACCGCCCTATCCGGTGATATTTTCCCCCCATCGTCGCCCTTTTAATTTTCAGAATAAGTTCGAAAATTTTTTTAAAAATAAAATAGATAAAACCCATCCACACGATTCGGCGAGAGGGGCAGGGTTAATCAGGAGGACCCCCCCCCAGGCTTAGACGAAGGTAACTCCGCATGTTTGCTGTAGGATGGTCTCCATCGGCTTTTGGGCCCCCCCCACTCGCCTTCTGTCACCATAGCAACGTGCGACCGACCCACCACCCAAAAGCCCTAGTAGCGGGTAACGCGAAGATGAGTCGCAGGCGGACGAGATGTTTTCAATTCTACCACCCCCACCCCAGGGGCGGGAGTTTCGCGGTGTTCGTTCTGAAGAAGAAGACTGTCCACGTATGTGTAAAGTTCCCCTCTAGTTATTTGAAATTGACATGGCCACACACACACCATCATCACCCACCCACCGTTTTACTTCGATCTCTCCTCACGGTTGTTTCAGCCTTTAAATTTTACCCTCATTGTCTCACCAAAATACCGCCAGCAACAGGTTTCAGCTTCTCGGTATATTATGTTTATTTATTAATTCCATTTGATTGCGTGTACCGTTGGTTCGTCGCTGGTGTGTTTATTAACCCTTGCACCTTTCCGATTTATCTTGTTCGTATTTTGTGTTTTCTTTAAAGTAGCTCGATATAAAACCGGGGAGGAGAACTTTTGCTTTTTTGCTCTCGATGTTATCTTTCCATTCCCCACCAATAACTTTTGGGGAGCTATCAGAGTACAGCGACACCCCTTAGGGAGCCATTCGACATTAGCCGCACAGAAGCCCCCAAGGCACGCCTTAATCGTGGAGTCGGCGAATGCCTGTTGTCGAGTGAGGTTCGTGGACGGATCACGTGCACAACAGAATCTGCTCACGGGCGCCAGTCGCTTCCGAACTCATCCCCCGGTACTTCGATGCAAACGATTAGATTAAATAGACTCTAAAAAATAACAACCGCGATGTCTATCGAACATCAATATTATTATAATAATAATAATAATAATAATAATATAATAATAATAATAATAAATGGATTAAAGCAAAGAAACGAACTGACTTTTTTAAAAACCCAAGCGGCTGTTGCAAGTATACCACTCAGTTCATTCGCGTGTTTTCCCCCTAGCCTGTTATACTAGCTATGCTAATACTAACCAAATTAACTCGAGGACCTCTTACTGCGGTAAACCTGCGCATCGCGCTAGTTTCGGAGTCATCCTCTCATCTCCGCTGGCTCACGAAAATCGCAGAGGACCACAGACGATTGGGACACATCCACGGGGCTTCTTCCTACCGCTGTGTTTCTGTCTCGTCCTCTGTTCCGAGAGTTCACGTCTCGTGGCCCAGGGGTTAACCGTCCCCTGCTGGCCCGTCAGTTAGCAGCAAAAACGTTTAAGAAAATACCTTTCAGTTACCCCCCTTTTTTTTTTTTAAAGGATACTTCCGAAAATTTGTAAGAACCCGAAATCTGTTTTTAATTGTACTTTTTTTTTAAAATAAAAAATGTATGAATATTTTTCCTGCTGATAAATGAGAAATACCGAAATTGTAACCGCTGTATCAAACCAGTGCGCCCTTGAGGTGGATTATATCGGCTCCGCCAACTTGGACAGTACGAAGTCTGACTCCAATTCCGAAATCAATCTGTAAATCTCGACCAAAGTTGGAAAGTCGTTCGCGGGTGTAGAGATGGGGAGAGCGAAGATAAATCTATTTGTCTCTCTAGAATTTACTATATTCAGAGCCGAAGACCAGAATCAAAACGAGAAGTCATTGCCAGCCCCGCCTTACTTTTTAAAAATTCCGTTGCTTATTTCTATAAGAAATACACGAAGAAAACTTTGTTGATTTTTGGCTATCTGAATCTCCGGAAAGGCAGGCAGGTAGGTAGGTAGGTAAATAGATAGGTATATAGTTAGGTGGATAGGTAGGTAGGTAGGAAATAGATAGGTATATAGTTAGGTGGATAGGTAAAATAGATAGGTATATAGTTAGGTGGATAGGTAGGTAGGTAGGTGGTAGGTAAATAGATAGGTGGATAGGTAGGTAAATAGTAGGTAGTAGGTAGGTAGGTATATAGTTAGGTGGATAGGTAGGTAGGTAGGTAAATAGATAGGTAGGTAGGTAAATAGATAGGTAGGTAGGTAGATAGGTAAATAGATAGGTAGGTATATAGTTAGGTGGATAGATAGGTAGGCAAATAGATAGGTATATAGGTAGGTGGATAGGTAGGTAGGGGGTAGGTAGATAGGTAATTAGATAGGTATATAGTTAGGTGGATATAAAGTAGGTAGGTAGGTAGATAGGTAAATAGATAGGTATATAGGTAGGTAGATAGGTAATAGATAGGTATATAGGTAGGTGGATAAGTAGGTAGGTAGGTAGGTAAATAGATAGGTAGGTAGGTAGATAGGTGGATATGTAGGTAGGTAGGTAAATAGGTATATAGGTAGGTGGAAAGGTAGGTAGGTAGGTAAATAGTAGGTAGGTAGGTAGGTAAATAGATAGGTATATAGGTAGGTGGATAGGTAGGTATATAGGTAGGTGGATAGGTAGGTAGGTAGGTAGGTAGGGGGACTCCAACAAATTCTTTTACTTTTCGAACGAACACCTTAGACAGATCGACCCAATCTTTATTTTGAGGAACGAAATCAAGTTATTTAGCAGCGCTCACAGAAAATCTAAAGGTTGACATCTTCCGCAGGTAACCGGAGCCCTTTATCAAGGCGGACTACAGCAGACAGACATTTCCTTACATCGAATATCATCGCAGTGGTAACCCGCGCATTTTTTCTCCTCCTCCGACTAAACACACAAATGTAAAGAAATCTTAGCCCTTTAAATATAACTTATATATATTTTCTCAGACGAGATATCGTCGATAAACAAACCCGAGCCCCCGATAGCTATTGACGAGCGAAATATGGCTGTTATTGATGAGTTGTTCTTCCTTCCTTTGCCGAAACGTCTCGGGAGGGGCTGGGGTCGGCCGGAACCGGTCTGGAATCTAAGAGCTTTCTCGAACGCCCTGGTTCGCGGCAGAACCAGCCGCCAGCCCACCCAGCGGCTCGGGACTTCCGGGTCTCGGACGTCGGGGTGGAAACGACAGCGGAAGGAGGTGAGACGGCGGCGGCGAAATCTAAATACAACCCTTTTTTGCGGGCTTTTGTTTTGAATGACAGCTCTGAGACCCCCCCACCCCAGGGTGTCCCCCCCCCACCACCACCACACCCCGTTGTAAGTTAACTTTCTTTCTGTTGGGCTTCTTAATGAGAAATTCCGCGAAGTTCTAAGCTTAACAGGTCAACAAGTTCACAGTGACATCGAACACGGGCTTACCTGGGATTTTGTTGTTGTTGTTTTTGACGTTGTGCACGCTGTCTTCTCTCTCTTCTTTATTGTTTTCCAAGCTCATTAATTTAAAACAACCGACATCTAAGATAATTCTGCAAATATTCTGGCGCAGGAATACACACTTAACAAGTGTATTTTTTTTAAAAAAATTATTTTATCTCCCTACTGGCTGTCGTACGCGGATTGATTGAATATCCGAGTTGTGGATGACTTTCATAGTTCAATATTTTTAAATTCAAATTTCAGCGTTAAAATAAACCCATCAACTACGAGAAACTTACCGTGTTCAGTACATAAGTGGGGAAATGTAAATAAAAGAGTTAATTGTAAAAGGAGAGGGGGAGGGAGAGAGAGAGAGAGAGAGAGAGAGAGAGAGGGAGGGAGGGAGGAGAGAGATTTGTACCGCCGTTGAACTGGAAGATACTTTTCAATTCTAAAATCCACACCGACCGAGGGAGGGATCTGCGGGGAAATCAAGGAGTTTATCAAGGGGTGGTGTCGGTCGGCTCACCGTTCAGACGAAGTAATGTCCATCGTCGACACCACTCGAGTTCGCTGACCGCTGTTACCATTGGCCTTCCATCAAACAGCCCAGCTCTGTTTGCCCCGGCCGGAGAGGGACCGACTACCCTGAAGTATGGCCAAGTAAAACTGAGCTCGTCAAGCTATGAAATAAGTCTCCCCCTTTTTTAAAGAGGGAGAGATCATGTTAAGAATGTTAATCAGTGGAGTCGGGTAGAAGTAGTGGTAGATTTACGTGGCTTGCTTGCATCAAAGGGCCATATACCACTTAATCCTCTGGCTTAGCCTGTTTAAAAGAGACTACTAATCGGGGGGGGGAACAAATCCATCTTTCTCACTTATGTGCTCACGCTGGCAGGCTTAGCGGGGTGTGTGTGTGTGTGTGTTGTGTGTGTGTGTACTGCTGCTGCTGCTAACCTCGTCTGATCTTATAAGTCGGCCATTTTCCGGCTGCTGACTTTGGACGATCTCCCGACTGTCTCGGCCCGAACCCGACCGGGAGTCGAACCGCCGAGCTGTCGCAGGCGTCCGAAACGAAACCCAGATCTGCCATGGATTATTTCCATAAAAGGTCTTCGTTTTAAACATCCCTAAGACACCCCCCCCCCATAACCGGTGATTATCTTCGAATTAACAGAAATAACTAAACACGTGAGAAATCATCGCTCGGGCAGGTGTCGCGCCACACTATCTCTCCACTCGAGATATCTGCCAGACAGCCAGTTGCGAACGACTTAAAAACCAGATGAAACACGTAATTATTTGAACAATTTCCAAGTCCCAGTTAGGTTCCACATGGTTTACCAAGACTGTTAAGATCGGTAAACAACAAAATGGGGGCCGCTTCTGACCCACAAAAATCGGCCAGAAAAACAAGCCGTCAGTTAGATATATATATAGTAATCGCTTGTTTAAATAAACTAAACCAAAACCGGCAGACAGGTTCTTTACTGCCCCCCCCACAATGATATCACGGATGATTCATGGTTAAGTCGGTATTGAGTAACAAAGCTCTCGATGATTTGTTGTCGTCTTTCTTTTTTAAATAAACGCTTCGATAACGACAATTAAAACGGTTTTCGACAAAAAAAAGAAGAAGAGAGAAGCGTTTGCGACAGTCCCGAATGGGTCTGTAAACATGGCGAGTCAGCGCCATCTTTGTATGTATAGGCTCCGGTCTAAAAGTTCACTATGTACGCGGACACGAAGAGGGGGGGGGGAGATAACTGATGCGCCTACGGAGAGAAGCGGACCGGCTCTGATTGAGCGTAAAGGCGCCAGCCCTAAGATCTCTCGCCGACACCGGCTTGCCGGGAGAGCTATTTAGAGTCACCGTAGGGCCCACCTCCCCACCCCTAAGCCCTCGGACGTTAACGCTCAAAACAGAGAGCTTTCTCCGCCTCGTGAAGGCAAAACCGGCACCGGTGGCCCTTTGAAGTGGCTCAGAGTTACAAACCCCTTTTCTACGCCAGAGAAGCCAACTAAGCAAACAATTTAAACTACGATTAGGTTTTGCCCGGAGGGAAAACGCAGCATAACCGCATCCACGTCATCATTCACGTACGTCCTGGTTCATCTGTTAATCCGGTTCCGTCCCCATTGTTAATACTCGGTCCATACAAACCCCGTGGTGCAGGACAAACGAATTTGTTTATCAGAGCCCCCACCCCACGCCACCGGAAATGATTTAAAGGTAAAGTTTAGCTCGGAATAAATAACTTGAATGGCCAGGTGGATTTTAAACAACGGGTTACGATGAACTAAGCAATAAAAAGTGAAGAGCATCAGTTTTAATTATCATCTTCTTTTTTTGTCTTGTTACGTAAACAAATTATGGAACAAAAGAAAAATCTGAAAGCCTCGGTTGGTCTTTGAGCAGCTGTTTGTCGTTTGTTTTCTCGTCTCGCTTTTCCTGCGTTATTACATCCTCCCGTCACGTTAGAATTTACAGGATGCGAGTCGTTTGTGTGTAAACATGGCGAGAAAAGTAAAACTTCTTAACACGAGAAAACCAGCTCAGTCAGAATCAAGGGAAATAGTAGACAATGAACCTGGACAATATCTGAAGCCCCCTTTCAGTGAACATCCAACGTCTCTTCGTTTCTTTCCTTAAATCTGCATATTTAAAAATTGGGGGGGGTGGGAGTCTTTATGACAACCCTAATGTGAAAAAAGCAGGATTTTCCGGCGTTTACTTGGCTATTTTCTTCTGTTCACAATGAATTAAGGTAGAGCTCGAGCACCCATTTACGTGCTCCTCTCTTTCTCTCACCCCCTCCGTAAAAAGGTGCGGCAATCAGTTTACCCCCATGAAGGACATTGCAAGGACTCATCGTGCGAGGATAGTGCCAAGCCATTGACGTCCAGCGTACTTTCATGGGGCCTTATTCTTTCCCCCCCAAACAAACCGTGTAGAACACGTCTGGAACGAGTTCTGTAAGCGTCTTGGACAGTAACCACGTGCTCATGGAAGCACCCAGGAATCGCGCCGAGCCTTGACAGAAGAGTGTGGGAACCCACTGCCATTTGACGGCGTCGTAGTGTCTGGCAGACAGCATGAAATAAATGCAAGTGCACATATTACAGTTTAAGCCAGTGGCGGCCATACAGGCTACTATGGGTCATGTGACCAGGGTGCGTGGATACTGAAGAGTTCGTTTTATGACGTCGCTAAATGCATCGAACAATGCTTCGATATTGCGCAGGATGAACTCTATGGATAAGTCAAAACTTATAGTCAGCTTTGAATTGTTTATGTTTTATCTGTAATAAATTCGTGCAACTTATACAGCAATATTTTTATACTGTTTTGATTAGTGTGTGCATGTGAAGCGTAAGTAATGCTTTTATACTTTGAAGAAGAAAAAAACAGTAGAAATTTAAAGCTGTAACAACGCAAGACAAGTTATCTTTCCTCGATGCGCTTGGTCATTGCGGAGAGAATTCCTGAAACGTTCCGTAGAGATCAGGTATCTTCGGGTAGTCTTGAAAACAGAGAAATAAATAAGGAGGCCAGTGCGATTTGGTGCTCAGACATAGGCTTTTATCGATGTTTTAATTCTATTAAAGCCAGAACGTCGTGCAGGGTTAGTTTACTAATGGTGAACTTTTCTCCCCCTTTATTTAAAAAAAAGAAAAAAGAAAGAAGTCATCAACTAAGCCTTCTGTAACAAGGCTGGACGAGTTCTAGCCATCTTTCCCCGCACCCAACCCAGTCAAGCGTCTTAAACCCGAGTTCCAATCGTTGCAAGTTGTTATTAATAGCACCGGAGGCGATGATAAATAAAAAAAAAAAAAAAAATAGACCGAATAATGGCAGAGCCTGTCGGTGAATATTCTTCAGTAAAGCGTGCTGAATGCTGGCGTATTCGCGAATGAAAGATAAATGCTTTAACACAGTCGTTCGCTTGGAGGCCTTATACAACAGACTGGTTGTCTATTGACGGAGAACTTCGCTTGTGATTTGTCGACGGAGCGTGAAAGATAATTTGTCCGTTTTTTTGAAGATAAGACGAAGCGCCCAGAATCGAATGGGTTCGCGGTTGATGAGCTGGCATTTGAAAGCGGCGATATTTTGAATGCTACTAAAGGGAATAGGTTGAGTTTCTCGGGGCGCCTATCGCCAAGTCAATCTACTGTGTACAGCTTCTTTCTTCTCGTCCTAGACACCCTTTTAGTCCGACACACACACACATTATAGCCAGACCTGGTAAAAACATTCTCTTCCCCCGAATACCGTTAATAGGACTTAACGTACTTACTTGAGTAGAAAGCTGTGGTTTTGGATATAGAGCTATACTGAGTTAAGCCACGAAGTTAAAACCTAAAAGTTCAAACGTAAATCTCAAGTGATCCCTTCAGAAGAACAAAGGGCTGGTGTTTAGTTTGTATATTCATTAATAACAGGTGAAAGATTCTCCCAGGTTTTCCGTATTCGTCACTATTGATAACTAGCGCTCGTTCGTCACTTTCCGGCTCTGTTCCTTTCTTTATATCCATCGGTCACGTGATTTTTTAAATCAGCTGTTTCTTTTTAAAATTCTTTGACCGGTAAAAGAAAAAAAAATAGGATGAGGGAGGGGGGGTGAAGAGTTTCTGGCCAAGATCTTGCCCAGTTTTTCCCGGAAAGTATCCGACCGCAGTCGCTGCCTATTATCGCTTCGTCGAAAGTTTCCGTCTCTCGCCCGGCCAGTGTCCGGAAAAACCGGGCGGGGTGGGGTCGGACAGGTGTCCGGGTGACAAAAACGACCGGCGGGGGCAGGACTTCGGACTTGTTGCTATTGCGAAACGGATCGCGCGAGTAGAGCAGGGGTGGGTGGGTGGCTTGGTGTTCGTTGATCACGCTTGTTTGTTTAGATGATTGGTAAATGCCCTAGAGAGTGAGGCGAGCGGACCCCGTGTATGAGAAGAAGAGGCTCAAAAGAGTTGCGAGTCGAGTGCGCTGAAATTAACAGCTCATTGTCATCAGCGATGCGCGGGGAGCCGGCGATTTTCTCGGTAACGTGAGCTGGAATTAATGGACTACTTCAGCCAGTAACCGCCACTTCCAAGGCGGCATTGAGGATCAGGGTTAGGATTCAGGTGAAAATGAAGCGGCGTACAGTATTTCTAGTTTTAGGAGCTACAAGGGTGAGAAGGGCCACGCCAAAGAGAAGAGAAATGAATGGCCGTCAGTGCGACTCTTCAATCGACTAACCCTGCCACCACCAACCTCACTCGATTCACGCCACCTATTAGTGAAATACGTATCTCCTGTTGGCATCTCCCCCTGGTATCTGTGGAAGGACAAAAAAAGAAAAGAAAATTCTCTATCCACGCTCTCAAACTCCCTTAAATTATTTTGGAAACCTTTATCAGGGCCCCGTTTGAACGTCTGGAAATGAAACTCGGCAGATCCCATATTTCTAACCGTTCCGCATACTTGACATTTCGGTAAATTTGTGCCGAAGTCTCTTCATTAGATCGATGTCTTCTACAGCGGAGAACAGACGTCTTTACTTTTATGCTTAGCCACATTTTCTCTTGTAATGGCACTCTATAATAATGATCGTAATTCCCTCTACGGCCTGTTAGGGCAATTTTACAAGCATCCCCTCTTAACCAATAAGTCTAACAGAGTATTCAAATTTACCTGGAAATCACTTTCACTCTTTTCAGTCAATATTAATATCTAAAAAGAGAGAAGTTTTTATGGCTCTTTGAATCGAAGAGAGCACGCGCTAATTAAAGGGGATGGATGGGTGGGAAATTCACAAGTATCAAAAGTGAAGCTAGGGGCCAAGATGGCGTCTGTAGGGATAAACTCTTACAACAGTGAGAAATTTCCGTATGTCGTGACGTAATCCCGTCGTTTATACATTAAGTAAATTCAATTAGTAATGTTTAAAAATCCAACAAAACAAAGAAGCAAATTTGATTTTTTTATCAGAATGGGGAAAACGGCTAACCATCTGTCTTCTAGTGTGGAGACCAGACATAGAAGAACATAGAAATAAATGAAAAGGCTGTTCATTTGTTCCTGACATCTGGAATTAAAGCCGATGTCTTTTTCTCGCTTCTCTAATGCGAGACGCGCCTTCGCGAGAGGTCCGCCCTGCCCCCGTGGCCATAATAACCGAGTCAGATCTCAGTTGGTTTACTTGTAACAGCTTATGTCTTTCTTAGGCTCCAACTTAAAGCAACACGAAGCCGCCCTGACAAATCGACTACATCCGTGCCGTCTACACCAGCAGTTAAGACGACAGATAAAAGGCAATTTATCTTTAATTGTTTTGCTGTTACGTCTGCTTACTGTTTAGTCGCTGGGTGACAGACGTGGCCCATAATACTTGATTTTTTCTTTTAGAAGGGGAGAAAATAACGTCTGATCAGACGCGTAATTCACATACAACAGCAGTATCTACCTTTGACGTCATTACCCCGTGAGCTACTCTTGTTACAGAAGAACTACCAATTAGCAAACACGGCGGCCGAAGTTGGTCCAGCTGCTGCCGACATCACGAATTTTTATTTCTGAATTAAGCCCACAAGGCGGTTCAGTTGATCTTTTTCGACAAAACAATACCTTAGTTTTTCTTTTTTTCTAAAACTTTTATCTAATTTTAATGTTATTTTTGAAGTTATCGTTTTTATGAAATTAAATGATCATCCTCTGTACATAATCGCTCCGGTATTTCAGCCGTTTTTATAACTATTTATATATTCAATGCTCATCCATGCAAGTTTCATCTTTAACCACCAAAGCGTATCAAAACAGCACTTGTTTCTAAACCTGATGATAGCTTCCAGATGGCACTAATGTGGCTCATCTTGCTTATGTTTTGTTCATTACGCCGCAAGCAATTTTTATTTAATAAGATTTCTGTCTAGACCCCCTTTCTTCATGTCTGATGCAGAAAAAAAAGGGGGGGGGAGTCTGGTTGTTCTTTGATATCTCCAGCATTTTATAGAACCGAAAAAAGAAAGGAGGAGGAGAGACATTTTATGGGTAATTTACCACGAAGGGGTTTCCGAGGCAGGATGTAAAAGTCGACGCTGGGTTCTGCTGGAATAGGGATTTAGCTTCTCCACAAAATCCAAAACCGGCCGCCGGGCTCGGGAGAGGGGAAGGAACGACACGGGTTAATTGCCTGCCACCGGCACTAAGTAGGCGGATGTACCGACGAACACCGAGGATGGGGGTCTGTCTGGCTGTGGCTGCTGGCTGGCTGGCGTGAACGACAAGAGCGTGGAGCGTGAAGAGTTCCAAAGATCTCTTCCCGAAGGTCCGGCGCGTCGACGGTCTCAGACGGGGTAGAACCCTCGCGCTTTGTCGCTGCTGTCAAGAAATAACATTGGGCGTGGAAAGGAAAACTAGAAACGGACTATTTTTAAATAATCCCGAAGGGGACAATAGGGAAGTATTGGTCTATTTGACGCAATTTCTTGTTGCCTTTAGTGGGGCGTCCGTCGGAAGAAGAGTCGGGGTTAGGGGTCCCAGGAAATAGTTAAGGGGCTCGGAAGCTCGACCTTTGGACCGTGCGCTTCTACGACCCTTTGTTGGAACCGGTTCTTCCCCAGCGAGGAGAAGAGGTGAACCAAGAGGAAAGTAAAAGGGTAACAGTAGATAAAGGACCCCACAACCACCGGTATCACATCAGAACGAATTCCTAACCACGGAAATCGAATTTTTGGGGTGGGGGGGGGGGCGGAGTTTATTATTACCTTGAATCGGTAGCGCATCTGCCAGCCGAGGAGAGACCAGCAGGTCGGTATCATCGGCGAGGACGTCCGACTACCCCCCCTCTCTCTCTCTCACCGGACCGCATATAACCCGAGCCTCGAGGTCCACCCGATCGTACGCCCCCCCAAAACTTTCGGTCCCCGTATCCGAGCCGCGTCGGGACTCATTGCCCCTTTGCAAATCTCGCTTCCAGCCATCAAAGCCCTAACGTGCCCGAGCCCCTCCCCCTTCACGGGCGACTCAGGCGCCAAGAATGCTGGCTGCCAAGTTTATTGGACAGTTTTACACCCTCTCGGGCTATCTGATAACACCGCGGGACTCGCGTCCTCTCCTCCGACATCTTCATCCCTGGTCTGACTTCCAAGCTTAAACCCTAAGATTTTTTAAATCATAGCCCCACACTCGCGTCTCGCCTTTTATTATGATGCCCCCCCTGTTTTGAACTTGTCTGTCATTTATCCTTCAGCAAGCTTTTCTTAAATTGTCCCGTGGAGAATCTCTGCCTTCACCGACGGCACCGCGAAGGGCAGATATCGGGAGAAGGAAGCTGCCACACGCAGCCAGTAAGTTGGACTCGTGCGCCGTCTTCTCGAATGGACGACTGCTGTGCGCGACAAGTTCCCCTCGATCTGGCGCTAAAGTTAATTATCTACCTTTCTTATTCCAGACAGCTGACTTCCTACAGCCAGGGTTAATGAACGGACACATCTCCCAAAAAACAAGCGATATTTCCACCCGTCTGACCCGACCTTTGTTGCTGTCGTTTAAATGTACAAATAAAATTTCCTCTCAATTTCGTCTTTAGATTATTATTTTTTTTTTTAAAAAAATTTTACCTGTTTTCCTATTCAGTCAGCCATTAATTGTCAAGCGTCTGACGTTTGACTGACAGATGTTGTTGGTGTGTGACCTTCCATTCTAGAACCCACCCGCCTGGGGCTGTCGGGGAGCGGCCAGTCTTCTCTCTTTCACCCTTTCCCGGGCGACAGACAAAACAACCCCGAGTGAGTGAATGAGGCCTTAAGAAAAAGAGAAACAGGAAGAGATCGACAAAGACGCAGGTATTTCTCGTCGAGTGACTCACCAAAGGGGCTCTGTCAACAGTTGTAGCAGCTCGCCTTTTTTACGCGGGGACCCATTTAAAAAAAAAAAAAAGGGGCTTTTCAGAAGAGTCAATTAAAAATGAAAGGTCAGTCTCCAGCCCCCCTCATTTAGGATAGTCAAATTCGGAAGCCGCCAACAAACGATTTAGAGGGAAATCCATCGAGTTCGCATGTTATTCAGCAGTGCACCTCGTTGTTTTTCCCCCCGCTAAAGAAAAATCGCTGCCAGTTTAGACGCTTTGCCGGTAGGCGGCAGGAAGGAGCTCGATTTTGACACCACGCAAATAGCCTCGTTTTAGACTGAAATTAAAAGTAAGTATTTCTGTTTCCCACAACTTGAGCTGGTCTCTCGCCCTCTTTCTGTCGGTGTTTCTCGGATTCGTCAGGTTCGTGTTTTTTTTTTTTTCTGATTTCTGAATGGTGTTTTATAATTTCCCCCAACCTCTGGACTCGTGGGTGTCCATGATCGACGCTCTTTAAGTGGCACGGTATTGTCCGCTGTGTGGGAATGAACTACCAGCGACAGTACCTCAGCCCAGACGATTCGGTTATTAGAATCGAAGTTCACGTCAGGATGTCATAGTTTGCTTTTGTCTATACGAAATGTGCTGACCGATCTGAACGCCTCTTGTGTTCCGCACTGATGACACAAGATGCTCAGCGTCCATATCTTGGCATTACTCGCTCGACTTTCGAACCATCCCCTGCTCTGTCTTGTTCTATGGGTCCCATTCGTCCGCCATCGCTGTCTGGCGGTTGGTTATATCTGGGAATGAATAGGAACATGGCATTGTGCGTGTCACTGTACATGTGTATCGTTGAATGGCATAACTTCAGTGCTCTGCCTTCCGTTTGTTTTAGTTCGACTATGAAAGAAGGAACGATTGCACTAGTTGTGTATCCTAACTGTTTGATTTTATAACGTTTGCAACCGATGAAGCGAGTCTCCATGCCTAATTCCGTCATGCTGGCTGCTAATTGTGAATACGGTATTTCGTGCCAGTCCCATCTGAAGCGAATGCGACCTGCACCGTCTCCTTTAGCTCTCCACCGTGATATTGTAGTCGCACTTGTCTCCAGCGGATTTCAATGATGAAACAGTAAGTGAAAAGGGTGTTTTTGTCTCCTTGTCTCGGCAGTGGGGGAATCTGTTGCCGGTTACAGTCGTATTGTCTCACCCAGTTCGGTCTGTCGAGGCGCCCGATGGAGTCCTGAAGGGTTAAATAGATAACCGGTGACTACCATACAAACAGTCTGTTTAATAGGCACAAGGGCAATCTGGTAAATCCGGCCAGCCTGGTAGCGACGCCTGGTATTACAAAAAGAAACCAAAAACAAAGGACAAAGGCTTTTATCGAAGTGTAACAAAGCTGCTGGCACCGCCAAAAAAAAAAGGTTTTTTTTAGACCTAAACGTTTGACACCGTAATTCTTAGCAGAAACTCTTTGAACGGTCGCCGTCTGTCTATATAAATCGTTCTATCCGCAAAGAAATAACATCAGGAAGTTCTACAGAAGGGAGGGTTAAGGCAGTCGGTCTAATGCTCGTGTAATTAATTTGTAAAGCCAAGAACACAAAGAACAGCGATATTGCGCCAAGAGCGATTGTCGGAAGAGTCAGTGTCGGTTTTCTGTCCTGTGTACTGCCTGTAATTAGATCAACTGCAGCCGAACCGGGCAAAGCGGATGGGACAATTGTGCCAGTGTTGTTCGGCGACTGGCAGGGTGAACCGGTGAAGCTCAGAATGAAACATCATCCGCGTCGCTAGCTGGCGTCGTCTCTCTCTCTCTACCCCCGGGGGCCCGCCGCCTCAGTGACTCTCGGCCACAATGGGGTACTCGGGGGGAGGTGTCTATAAACCCAGCATGACGTGTCGGAGACGGGTACCTGGGCATTTCCCAGTCAATGTAATCGGCTTTAGTTTCAGCTGGAAAGTGCTGAGTTTGATGTTTTTTTCTCTCCCACCCACCCGGCATTCCACAATGATTCGACCCCTTTCCAGTCTTTTCACACAACATCTGACTTTCTTTCGTTTTTAATTTAATTTCGGTTTTGTTCCTTTTATTTGTATCTACTTCTTACTGTCGGCGCCGTGTCGACGCGCATGGCTGGAGTCAAATATACATTTTATTCCAATGCTTAATTGCACCTGCGGGGGTTCACACAAATCTTAATTACAGGTGCGAATTTAATCAGCTTTAACTCTTTCAGTTTCTCGAGTTCCGGAATGGTTAATCTTTAATATTAAAGGAAGAAAAAGGATTTTCAAGAAAGTCGGGCTTAGCTCCTGGGGAGGGAAGGGTGTGTGCGCGCGAAGAGTTCCACCGCAAACTGCCCACGGCTTTATCGGGGCTGAGTCAAGTGAAAGACACGTTCTCCACGGCTACTCCCAACTGGTCGAGTGTAGGTAGTTTTTGGCGGGATTGATGTCGAAGTCTTCCAGCAGATGGCGGAGCCGGGGCCGCCTAACTACCCTCCCCAAAACCCGTCGTGGAAACGAGAGAGTTAAGCGACCCCATTAGATCGGGTCTGTTGGTCACATCGGCCCCGATGGGTTCGTGATGAAAGCCATTTAAACTGAAACATCTGCCAGTCGTAAATCGTGGAATAATATAAAATAAACCATCGCGGGTCCGACGATATCTAGGTATTTTGCCAAGAAAGTTATTTACAAATCAACCAAAAGAAACTGGCCGTTGCCTTTGTAGCTCCACCTGACATTATTCATATCTATGTGGGAATTTTGATCTCGGTTTTTAGGTTCCCACCCCCCCAAAAAAAAACGCAACAAATTCGTCAGCTTTTCCCGTGGGCTGTCCTACTTGGATAAGATGATGGCTATTGTCCAGCAACTAACAGTAATCGCAAATTAGTTGCCCAGCTCTGTATCATGGCCGGAGCCCTCCTGCCACCATTTATGGAATCTGTCATATTTGATTGAGTCCTCTGTAGGTCTACACGCTTCCTGTTTCCTCGCGATGCCCCCCCCTTTCGCTGGTCAAAGATCGCAGAGCCTTAGCAAGACGGTTTAGATATTTAAAGACAAAGAAGTTCGTCTGATGATAACCGGAGTCAGGGTTTGGAGATTAACTCGGTCACGAATGGAATAAAGTTGGTTTCCCCCCCCCATTCCAGACATCTGCTTCTCTCCTCATCTTAAACTTTATGAATAATGGTACCTGCCATTTTAAAAAAAAGGAGAGTTCTGATTTACCGCGTTTCACGAAAACTTTTGAGATGCGTTTCGAAGTAATCCGCGCATTGTTTTTAAAAAAAGGCGAAATAATACGTTTCAGGCTGGAAGCTATGGTCGACATGGAGTCCGTGCAGTGCCAGCTGTGGGGCAGGATTCGAGAGTCGAACCCGGACCTGCCTAAAAGAGAAATGCGAAGGAGTGCAGACGGACGAAAGAACGTGCAACGAGTTCCGGTGCAGTGGTAAGCTACACAACCTACCTTTATCGCTAAGCAGAAGAGAGAAATGGAGACGCGAGTAGTTGTCAACTTCCATTTTTTATTCTTCATCCCCGAAGAACGATTTAGAATATAAATCGCCTCATTCCTTCAAACTTACTGAGCGCTAGAGCATTCATTCCGCGAGCCTATCGCACGAATTATCTGCGTATAGCGCGCATTTATACACCAGACACAAAGACCTCCAAACATTTACAGCCAGCGGCCATGCATAACACGAGTCTCGCAAATAGTGCGCACTCAAATTTCTTCCTATAACATCATACTGTATACACGAATAACGACACCATTTCCCTTCACTTTCCTAAATAAATAGATTATCGGTTGCGAACACAACCTTCATGTCGTAGCATAACATCCAATTCCAATTCGGTCTCTCTTTCTTTAACTTACAGAAGTCAGGGACCTACTGACGCTTCTAGGCGTAAGGAAACTTCCGGCCAACGTGGGCGTTTCTAAGGACAGACCGTCGGCTTATGACATAAAAAAGGGAGCTAAGCTGTTCGCCCCCGTGCCCACCATTTTCCATGGGGGCATGCCGAAGGATTTCTCCGTCATCATCACAGCCCGCTTTGCGAAGGACAGCCGGGGTCTCGTGCTGACCCTGACTGACGTCAGAGGGAGGCAGAAGGTGGCTATCCACTACGGAAGTAACCCGAAATTCGAGTACTACGACCAGAACGAGGCGCCCGGAAGAAGGTCCCCGTCCTTTAACGTCAACATGGCGGACGACAGATGGCACCAGTTCGCTTACTCTGCCAGGGACCAGTTGTTGACGTTGTATTTTGATTGCACTTATAAAATTACGCAGCCGTTTACCAGAAGCAAAATGCCTGTGATTGGGGCGAACATCATGGTCGCCATCGGATCTTATTATGCGCGGTATGGCGACACCTTCGAGGTAATTATCATTTTAAAATATTCATTTACTCAAATCCCTGCCACCTTCAAGGGAGCGCTGGCCCGTTCGTTCTCAGCGCTCTCCCTGAGCCCCATCCTTCGCTCGGAATCCCCGAAAGGTGATGGCGTCAAAGGTTTGACTGACGACTTCACCAACTGCACCTTTCTCGAAACCGGATCCCAGTGTTTCCTCCCGTATCCATGAAGATCATCAGACCAGCAGCGGCCAGCTCCACTCGTACGAATGAACCGCTTTGTCGTTGTTCCGATCGACTTATGACCGGTGTCGGGAGCAGACGTGATGCTGCTGTCGTTCTGGGACAACACCCACGGGCCTCCCCGACAGCACTCGCACCCGCTGGGTGGTTAATAACACCCTGCCGACATACGCAGTGATTTCTAAGGTTTCTCTTTATTTACTTCGTTGTTTCTGTTTTAGGGTGAAGTGGAACAGTTACTGGTTGGTTCGGATCCCGATCTGGCCGCTCGACAGTGCTACAAGCAGAGTATGCGCAGAACGGTGAGTAGCCAGCTGACGAACGGGCCGTTCTGTCGGTTAATACAACCCGTGTAACAACAACAAACAATAATAATAATAATAATAATAATAATAATAATAATAATAATAATAATAGTGAATGGAAAGTAATAAAAATAGAGAAATCTGAAAATAAAAAAAACAATAAATGAAGCAATGAATTAAGGTTAATAAAATTATAATAATGAAAGAAATAATAAAGAAAATATAAAGACACACATAGGTACTGACAGACAGACAATATATTCATACACACATGTACACACATGTATGTACAGACACACAGACACATATACACAATACATACACACACACGTACACACAGACATATACATACAGACACAGACACATATACACACACACATATGTACAGACATACACAGACACACACATACAGACACATACACACACAGACACATATACACACACATACACACCACAAGTATGTAAGACACACACAGACATATACATACACACACATACAACACACATACACACACGTATACATACACACGTATGTACAGACGCACACAGACATATACACACACACATACAAACACAGACACATACACACACACGTATGTACAGACACACACACAGACATATACATACACACACATACAAACAAACACACGTACACACATATACACACACATACATACCACAAGTATGTACAGACATACACGCGCACGCGCACACATACACATTATTACCATTAATAAATATGGACGTCTTCCTCTTGGATCCAGGACCAGGCTGTGATGGACGAGAATCCTGTGAAGGAGAAAAGCAGCACGAAGTCTGCTACAAAAGCAACTGTAAAAGATCTTGTAGTTTCGAGTTCTCCCGCTAGGGGTAAGTAAGATTTAGTTGATTATATGTATATTTTAACGCTTTATGCTGATATTGAAATTTGAAAAAAAAAAAAAAACTTTCCGGAGGCCAGAGAGGAGAACCCGGTGTGACAACTGAAGAGAATCAGCAGGGGAGCGATGAGCGCAGGGTTACTTCAAGTGATGCCAAGAACGGTCCAGAGCGATTTTAAATTTCTGCATTGTGCTGACATCTGGAGAGATCAGGGTTAAACCCACATCCCTTCGCTATTTTAAAGCGTGTTTATTATCTCACAGCCGGGAGACTGGAAATGGCGACAACCCGGAAAAAACAAAAACTGCACCGCAACAGTAAAGCGGTGATTTCGGTCTGAAATCAGCGGATAATGATTGACACCGCTCGATAAGTATTAGTGCGTACGTGAATAATTGACACCGCTCGATATGTATTAGTGCGTACGTGAATGATTGACACCGCTCGATAAGTATAGTGCGTACGTGAATGATTGACACCGCACGATAAGTATTAGTGCGTACGTGAATGATTGACACCGCTCGATAAGTATTAGTGCGTACGTGAATGATTGACACCGCTCGATAAGTATTGTGCGTACGTGAATGATTGACAACGCTCGATAAGTATTGTGCGTACATGAATGATTGACACCGCTCGATAAGTATTGTGTACGTGAATGATTGACACCGCTCGATAAGTATAGTGCGTACGTGAATGATTGACACCGCTCGATAAGTATTGTGCGTACGTGAATGATTGACACCGCTCGATAAGTATTGTGTACGTGAATGATTGACACCGCTCGATAAGTATAGTGCGTACGTGAATGATTGACACCGCTCGATAAGTATTGTGCGTACATGAATAATTGACACCGCTCGATAAGTATTGTGTACGTGAATGATTGACACCGCTCGATAAGTATTAGTGCGTACGTGAATGATTGACAACGCTCGATAAGTATTGTGTACGTGAATGATTGACACCGCTCGATAAGCTCGATAAGTATTGTGTACGTGAATGATTGACACCGCTCGATAAGTATTGTGTACGTGAATGATTGACAACGCTCGATAAGTATTGTGCGTACGTGAATGATTGACACCGCTCGATAAGTATTGTGCGTACGTGAATGATTGACACCGCTCGATAAGTATAGTGCGTACGTGAATGATTGACACCGCTCGATAAGTATAGTGCGTACGTGAATGATTGACAACGCTCGATAAGTATTGTGCGTACGTGAATGATTGACACCGCTTGATAAGTATTGTGTACGTGAATGATTGACACCGCTCGATAAGTATTGTGCGTACGTGAATGATTGACACCGCTCGATAAGTATTGTGTACGTGAATGATTGACACCGCTCGATAAGTATTGTGTACGTGAATGATTGACACCGCTCGATAAGTATTGTGTACGTGAATGATTGACACCGCTCGATAAGTATTGTTGTAAGAAAATGTTGTTTTTCTTTATTAGAGTCGCTTTTACTGTGGTCAACGTGGTCCTCCTGCAGCGTCACCTGTGGGGAGGGGAAACAAACGAGAACTCTGTACTGCGTCGACAACACACTTGATGTTGATGGATGTGGTGGGGAAAAAAAGGCTAACGATGAAAGTCGGGTGTGTGTTAAAGGGGACTGCCCAGGTGAGAGAAAAGAAAACTCAGCTTTTGTCAATATAATCAACTGCCAACGATGTCAAGATGTTAATAAATAAATAATAATGATTTTAAAAATAGCAGACAGCTAGGTATCATGAATTCGATGGTAATATATATTAAAAAAAAACAACACAAAAACGGTTAGCGAAAATAGGGGATACCGGTGATGTACTAAGCTGATGCTGTAACAACTTACCTCTCTAACACTAAACCCTTGCAATCACTATCCGCATTTCTTTTTAAATAAAATCTCCTATCAAAACCATTAATCAGTAATCTACATTGCATTGTATAGCAGTGCAACATCTTCGTGGTGATGCAACAATTAATACTCTTAAGAACACTAGTAATATTAATAACATTTTCATAATTTTATACTTGTACATCAGCTTTAAATACTACTGCTAGTACCAAATTTGATTGTGTTCAAGAAGTCGACGTTAGGTTCATTCAGCATTTTCAAATCCTTCTACAGAAGGTGCTCGGTTCAAACCATCGAGAATCAGACTTATATAGTACTTAAGGTTTCCTAACTTCCGGGCACTTCCCACGGGAGCGTCGTAAAGAGAAGTAAAAAAAAAACAAAACAAAACAAACAACAACAATAAATAAGAAAGAAAGTACACTAGCAAAACGCGGCCGCGCTTCTAGATCGCTATGGACTTCTGCTAGAACCAGGGTCTATAACGACAACAGAGCAAACCGTTTACGGCCTCTGTTAACGACAACGCTGGTGCCACACAGCTGTTTTTGCTTTATTAACCAAAGCAGAAAATAAACAGAATTACCCCCACCCCCCCGAGCAGTTGTGAAAACAGTGAGAGTAGGGGATGTGAGGAAAGGGGGTGGGGGAACTCAAACGACGTGACTGAGTAAACAAGCGGATAAACCATAACATTTAGACTGGGTTGCCTCTCTGTTGACACAGAACAAACGCCAAACCTCTTTATACATTGTCTCGTGACGTAAAGCAAACAATGCCCCCTCCCCTGCACATTCTCTGCTTAATAGTCCAGGAGCCTCGATAAAACTGTTTTTTTTTTTTCCTTTTTTTCCAAAGACAGCTGACATGTTTTCATTGCTGAATGGGTTGGTAGCCGGTATGTCGCCGGTGTAACACGTGGACCGTCCCCACATCTGTTTTTAGCCCGTACATGTCTACGAATTACGTTTATGATATTATTATTCGAGTTATGTTCTTTTATCTATTTTCCTAAGGCATATGCCTATTATTTTAGTAATTAAACAGCTGCTCACGACTTTTATTCATATTGTTCTTTTACTAACTGATTTTTATGACGTCACAACTTATGCTTATAATTCCCCTTCGCGTAGGTTTACTTTCCGAAATATCAGACAGATGTAATACAAACACCAACAAAACTGTTATATATATGTGTGTATATATATGTATGTGTGTGTGTATATGTGTATGTATATATGTATGTATGTGTGTTGTATATATATATGTATGCATGTATGTATGTGTGTATATATATGTATGTATGTATGTATGTATGTATGTGTGTATATATATGTATGCATGTATTATGTGTGTATTATATGTATGTATGTATGTGTGTGTTATATATATGTATGTGTGTATATATATGTATGTATGTATGTGTGTGTATATATATGTATGTGTGTATATATATGTATGTGTATATATATATGTATGTGTGTATATATATGTATGTATGTATATATGTGTGTATATATATGTATGTATGGCATGTATGTGTGTATATATGTATGTATGCATGTATGTATGTGTGTATCTATATATGTATGTATGTATGCATATATGTATGTATGTATGTATGTGTGTATATATGTATGTATGTATGTTGTGTGTATTATATGTATGTGTGTATATATATATGTATGTATGTATGTGTGTATATATATGTATGTTGTGTATATATATATGTATGTATGTTATGTATGTGTGTGTATATATGTATGTATGTATGTATTGTGTGTGTATATATGTATGTGTGTATATATATATATGTATGTATGTATGTATGTGTGTATCTATATCTATATGTATGTATGTGTGTATATATATGTATGCATGTATGTATGTGTGTATATATATGTATTATGTATGTGTGTGTATATATATATTGTATGTATGTATGTGTGTGTATATCTATATGTATGTATGTATGTATGTATGTGTGTATATATATATGTATGTATGTATGTGTGTATATATGTATGTATGTATGTATGTATGTGTGTATATATATATATGTATGTATGTCTGTATGTGGTATTTTATATGTCTGTATGTATGTATGTGTGTGTGTGTGTATATTATATATATGCATGTATTTCTTTTTTCTTTATATTTTCAGAGAGTTGTGAAAAGCCCTGTCTTCATGGTGGCGTCTGCAGTTCGAACAGAACCCTCTGCGTCTGCAAAGACGGGTACTACGGGGACCGGTGTGAACACGGTAGGTGTTTAACCAGCACGGACCACGTGCTGCTCCGCTGATTACCCCCCTCCCTCCCTGAGGTATATCTCACCTGTAGGACCGAACCCCGTGCAAGCTAATTCAAGTGAATTCGTTCAGAGACTCGAAACGTCGCACCGTCTTCCCTTTCGTTTCCGATAAGTGTGTAAGAAAGGAAAATAACCGAATTAACATCGGATTTGATTGCGTAGATTGTACTGAACAACTATTCTTTATCCCGTTAGCGAGATGCCATACCTCTTGTCATAACCGGGGACGGTGTGTCGCTCCCGACAGATGTCGCTGCTTACCAGGCTATGGAGGAAAATTTTGCACTAAAGGTAATTACATTTGTTTTTGTTGTTTTTTTTGTTTTTTTTTAAATCGCAAGAACTTTGTTAGGTTCTAGAGAGAAACAGAGAGATTCCACCTGAATAAACAAGCACACAGACAAATGTTGTTCATATTCTGGAAAGTATTTCGGCCGCTTTTGGAATGTATAATAGGCGATGAATATCCGACAACATCGTAAGCGTGACAAAATGTACTTACCTATTTATTCCACTAAATCAGTCATCAGCTGTGTTTCTCATAATCCTCAGCATATCTTCAGGCTATAAACTTCGCCATTTTGTAAATAAAGTCCCCTTATTATTTGAACTTTCCAGCCTACACTTTTGCAGTTTTTATTAAAATTCTCGTTTTTGGTTTGAATTTAACATACCTGTGTTTTCAGTTACCTGTTCTCCTCCTTGTAAGAATGGCGGACGCTGCATTCGTCCAGGAGTGTGCGCATGCTCAGCCGGTTACTTCCCCCCCGACTGTCGCCGTAAGTGGCTGCTTCTTGTTCTTCTTCTTCTTTTTTTCGCACGGTTATTTGTACAGAACCGGATCAGGCAAAACAAAAATACGCGTGAGCCACCTGGTTCGGATCTCCTGGCTACTAGAAAGACCTAATCTTTGTCGCTCGTTAGTTTCGAGGCAGACGGAATTCAGCGAACAGCAGTGAAGCCAACGATAAGCTTCACTTCGTTCCTGGTAACAGCCTTAAGGAGTTCACCGGCCACGCCGAGTTTCCGTCCTCCCGCTCTCTAGAGAGTACGGCCGGTGCGACTCAAGGACATTTCCACTCGTACCGCAACATATAAACCAACGCCACATCTTCTCACTGAAAGCCATTTCCAAGGCGATGGGAATGACAGTAACCTGACGCCATTCGGCTCTGTCATAATGGTGAAGGAATCCCCGCAGGTCCGTTGTGACATCTTTTGAAATGATCTATATATATATATATGAGAGAGTAAGTACTGTATTCCTCCTATCATACAGTTGTTATCTAAATACGAATCAAAAAATGCAGCATACTTACGTTAACATATAATTGCTGTTATCTCTCCAATCAGATTTAGTTTTTCGGTTAATTAAACGATTATATACTCGTATATATATATATTGCTGTAAGAATATCTTTTCAGCCAGATCTAAAGGGTAATTTTAATTGAGCAAATTAGAATATTGAATGTGCTATTCGGTACATTATTCAATCAAAAACTATGCGAGTTCAGGGTTCACAAGAGTCGCCGGCCTTCATCATACTGCTGTTTCTTTCTGGGAGGGGAATTTAGGCAGTAATCTGTACTATAATTGAAATCAAGTGGATTGCCGAGGAAGGAGAGTTAAAAAGAAAGCAGGCTATATCTTAACGATAGTTATAGGGCAGGATTGATTGGCTGCTGGGTGAAAAGAAAAATGACAGCAGCCAACGATAAAAACAGTGATTAACTTCTGAGTGATGGGATCTAGACGAGAGATGGCGCTGCCTTCATCAGTAACTAACCGGCTGTTATAGCATCATAAGTTTGTATTCAGCAACCAGCAGGAGATTTTTGGAAAACTTTTTTTTTTTTTTTTGTTGCTAAATTAAATTTTAAGCTTATCTTCTTTCTTGTTATTTGCTGATTTATTCCGAATTAGTCTTTCCAAGCATCGTGTCGACCCCGGGGCCGAGCCTGTTAATCTCGTGAGAACGAAGCCCGAAGTACTAATATCGTTGGCGCATGCGTGCGTTGCTAGAGGTCAAGTCTATAAGCTCGCCTAACCAGTCGGTGGGCGAGATGAGTCAACCGGGTTATCTACCTTCCATCGGCCACCTGATGAGAAATACCCCCCGTGCACCGACGAGGCGACGTTCAGAACAAGTCTTCAGTCAACTCATTTGAAAAGTGAAAGTGACATTCCGATGCCTTTACTGTTCTTGCGAGATCATGGAATCTACTTCTGGTGAAACAAACAAACAAAACAACAACACCAACAGAAAAACTGTCCTTGTTCTCTACCTCTAGTTTTTTTTTTTGCCTGCCCGCCGTGTATAATTTTGACATGAGTGCTGACAGCGCCACGGATCTGATATGACAGGTTCAGTGTCGGCCCAGTGGCCCGTAAACACTGCAAGACAAATCGTTAAAACGCCTACCGGGATAAATAACCCGGGGGGGGGGTATTAATCTTAAGCTGGGGTGGGAATGGCGTCGATGAAAAGGATCTGTCGCCTGTTACTTGAATGACGAGGCCGATGGCCTCCATTCAAGGACTCGTGTTCAGTTTAGATCCCGTGACAGGCCGGAGCTGCTACTCCGCTTTAATTGTCGGCAATTACACGTCACAAGTCAAATTCCAGGCCGGCGAAGAGTCACTGCAAGGTGCAGAGGAAAGCCCAGAAACTGCCCCGTATTTAAAGAGTTTCCATCGCGTTCGCTTTAGGGAAAAAATAAAAGAAAAAGAAAAGAGAGAACAAATAATTATGAAGTTTGGAAGGCAAAATATTATCCATTTCGTGTCGTCGACCGTTTTATACGGTCTGCGGAAAAGGCGTGAGGGGTGCGGACGTTTTAAATGGAAGTTGGTTGGGGTTAGACCCTTTAATTCGTGACATTTATGTGCAAGAAAGTTAAATAGGCTTCAGCTATATAGCAACACTATACCCTGATTGGTTTCTTCCGTCGATTTGAAGTTTAGAACAATACATAATGACAAAGGGGTCCCTCCCCCCCCTGACTAAAGAAAAGAAAGGGGAGAAATTTGCACGACAAACAACTTTTGTCATCTAATTTTTTTAACCTTTTATATATTTATTTAATTATTTAACCATCTGCCTATATCTTATAGGAGAAATTAAATGTATTACTTAACTAGTCTGATCACTTTTGTGAACTTCTTATTATTTTGTTTAATTCCCAGCTATGTATAATTATAATAATTCTTTATAAACTACTTACAATGTCTGGGGTGACTTATTTATCTGAAGAAGCTGACTCCATTTAATAAAAAGGTCAGCTGACCATTGTCAGAAAAAGAATTTCAGTTTTTAATTTTAACTTTTACTTCAGCTGTCATAAAACTACCTTAAATTCTAATAAATTATTTATTATTAACTGCAGTTCTATAAAGACAGTATTAGAACCTTAATTAGTTTTTGTCAGAATTGCCTATTTTAGTTTGGTTACTGTTTTATTAAATTACATTTTATAAATATAATAAAATTGTAGTTTAGCAACAGCAAAACAAACAAAATAAAAAAAAAAGACAGAGTTATTTCCCCTTGAATGTATTTCTATGCCGTCACGTGACGTTGAAAAAAAAATAGTTCAAAACGATTTGTTTAAGACAAAATTGCACTTTTTGTTGTTGTTACAGCATTTTGCATGGTTCACTGCAAAAACGGCGGCGACTGTGTAGGACCGAACACGTGCAAATGCAGAGTGGGATACAGCGGATCAGACTGCAGTCGGCGTAAGTGTTGTTATACGGGCAGAGTGCGTTCGGTTCCCTCCTTAACCCTGACTGACACGAGACCGCTGACGTCACCGTTAGTGTGGCTCGATGATGTTTCCAGTGACTAATCCGTACCGCTTCGTTAATCAGTTCACTTTCACCCGGTTCTAATCCGATCATTCACCTGTGTTAGTATTGTTCTGTTTCAGCCATCTGTAACAGAAGCTGTTTTCATGGAGGCACGTGCGTCGCTCGGGACAGGTGCTCGTGTCCGAGCGGATTCACAGGGGAGCAGTGCGAGACAGGTACACTTCGTTTTTGGCTGGCAGCTTTTCTGCTTCGAAGTTTCTAAAGTGGGGGGGGGGTGATGCTTTTGATCCCGGTCGTTTTAAAGGTGATTCGTGCTGGTTAATGAACTGACAGGGACAGGAGGAGAGCTACTGTCAACTTCCGTCGTCGTCAGGGTTAACAATGACGACATCCCGTTGAGTTTCGCCCCCCCCTCCCCGTGACTTCGCGACTCTGGTCGGTTTGTTATGACGTCACGGGAACAGCGTCACGCGCGGCTGGTTGTTCGTTGCCCAGTGAGAACTGCGGCCTCTCTCTCTCTCTCTCTCTCTCTCTCTCTCTCTCTCTCTCGCCGGCGGTAAACACATTTAAAAATAATTACTGCAATAATATTTCTGACGGTTTTCTGTTGGTAAACTTTCAACTGTCGAAATAAAACAGAACGAAAATAAATATGTTATGAGCACACGGACCTTAAAGAACGCACACGTGAGGTAAACCCGAGGAGCCGAACGGACGTCAGGGAGAGCACATTTAATGGCTCTTATGAGATAGCAATTGAAATTAAACATGAAACGAGGAGGCGGCGTCAGTAGCTTACTTTACCGCTATGTTTAATGGCACGAGTCCGAATCCCGGTCGGGATCGGATCGGGTTGGAGTATTACCACCCCCCCTCCCGGCACAGTTTCTTCTTTCCGTACCCTAACCCCCTATCAATCATCTTGCGCATACCTGCCACTGGAGGCGGGATAGTGTGAGGACGGGGCGTCACCCTCCGGCCATCACCTGTAAAGACAATTCTCGCGACTGTTCTGCCATCTTCGGTCACGAAGAACGAAGTGAGTGGTGGAGCCGTTTCTCTCTCTCTCTCTCTCTCTCTCTCTCTATATATATATATATATATTTTTTTTTGTGATTAACCGACAGGCGGCGCGGATGATACTTAACTCGTTCATTCTGGTTTCTCTTCCAGCTCACTGCTACACTCCGTGTCGAAACGGTGGAAGCTGTATCTATCCCGCCGTGTGCAGGTGTCCTCATGGAACACACGGCACTCTCTGCGAGAAATGTAAATAACTCTCCGCCTTCGCAGCCTGGCTACTTCCGCTTGAACGTTATTTCCCCGTTAGATGGCGGCCTGGTTATTCAATGTCGTTGTGGCCCAGCTGGATAATGAAGATAAAATGTCGGAAAACAATTTTGCGTTTCCACGACGTAGCATTTGTTATTTTTTCTCAAATGATAGCTAATGCAACATGAAGATTAATCACGCATTGTGCCGGACGATTGAGGCTGTTCAAGGGAAAACCAACGTTTACTCGATGTTAGCTCGTTACCACTATTTCCGATTGGGTTTTAATGCCAAAGTTACTGATCACTAATTTACCAGACGCATTTACGAAAATCTTAAATCCACCCCATCCTGTCTTCCAAATCTGAGCTTTTCTGTTTTTGAAGTGAGATTAGAAATAGTAATGACATCGGACCCCTACACTTTTCGCGAAATACCCTTAAGATTAATGATATAAGTAAACATTTGCAAAATTATGGTTTTATTGATGGAGAAACTGAAATCTATGCAACTGAACTAGGTAAAAGAGGAGAAGACACGATAGAAGGGCGCCGGTTTTTAAACCTGAGAAATTCATGACAAATATAACAACAGTGACTTCAGCTCACCGACCGGCGACACGATTATTTCTCGCACAAGTGCACGTGACGTGAAACGAAGACTAAAGAACTTTTCTGTTCCTAATCCTGTAGAGTAATAAACACATCAGGTATCAGCTGGTCAGCCATTTAAATTTCGAAAACAATTAAATCGGTTTAAAGAACCACATAGTTTTTTTGTTGTGTATTTAATGGCATTTTCGAGTTTTATTTTTATTATCGCAATTTTTTATAGTAACGATTATTATTATATTATTATTATTATTATTATTATTATTATTATTATTATTATATTATTATTAAGAAAGCCTTATTTCAGGATTGTAGAAACAAAGTTTTAGCGTAAACAAGTCAAGTTGCATAACCAAATTGATAGATTATCTCCCCTGTTATTGTTTCTCGCACATCTTCATTGCGTATGGGAGACAATTAACATATAAACTTACATTTTTTTGAGAAAGAACCTAAATTATAATTAATTTTATATGTATAAAAAGTATTAGAAATAATTATGGAAACACAAAGGATATGCATAAATAATTAGTAATAGATGCATGGTGTACATACGCGATGCATTGTTACAGAGAATATATAGAAACAAAATTAATATGTTGTACACTGCATTAGCATTTGGCCCGTGAACTCTTCGCTTTATGTGGAGCACAACACCTTGTCTTCCTGCTCCCCTAGAGATTATCGATGTATGACTGCGGTATTTGTTATCCGAGGTGTTTTTGTCATTTGACTTTCTCAGTAACCATATTAACCCTAGACAGCTTCGCGCGGGTCAGGGAGGCATCGTTGTGGCTGTTCCTTCAGTGTCCTTACTCTCCAGATAGCTTTTCACCACGCTGACTGTTTTGGGTCATTGTCATGTTGGAAGATGAATCTCCACTTAATGAGATGTCTTCGTGTGGGAATGGCAAGGTAGATGAGAATCTGTCTGTACCTGTTGGCGGTCAGTACATCTTCAATTCTATGCTAATCCCTGACAGCCCTATCTATACTTGTACTAATCCTCACCCATTCTTCACTGCTAGTGTTGTACATTGGCTGTTATATACCGCCCCCCACCCAGTCCACTTTCAAGCAAGCTGCTGTTGATTACTGCCAACTGTAAAGAGCATCTTCTTTCAGGTTTGGTTATCCCGTTGTTGTATTTTTACTGTTTGGTCGCCTCTTCCCAGCAAAGGTTTTCGGGCTGCTACAGATCCGCTGAGACCAATTCACACTGATGTGTACCATACTGTTCTTGAAGGAACGTTAACACCCTCTCTTGCCACTAGGTCATTCTCAAGCTCTCCACAGACTCGTTAACTGTCATGCAGAGAACCCACCCTGAGATACTTAGCATCCCTTTCGGAAAGTTTGGGGTTTTCTTCGTCGATCGCGTCTATCCTCCTCCTTTCTGAAACCTTGGGTGGAGCTGCGATCTGCCACCCTGAGTAGCCTTCACTGATTTCTATACATTTGTCATGCAGTATTTCCTTCCCAAGAGCCATAGTATTCACCACACTACAATTTTACTTTTATAGTCCTTCTGCAGGTGTGACACTTTCTAATTCTTTGCATGCCAACCAATCACAGTTTACTATATAAACACGTGACAGTACTAAGGAGTACTCCATTTCTACATGAGATACGATTTCGTTGTGTTATTTGAGTTTTATGCCAGTTTTTCTTTTGTTTCCGTAATTATTTTCGATAATATACGTATAATACCATACAAACAGGAATAGAGAAATAAATAAATATAAAATGTAAAAAGCTGGAGGAATCTTAAAAATCAGCAACAACAATAACAAAAAAAAATAATAATAATTAGTTTGAAAGTATTTTAAAAGTTGATACAGAAAAAAGAAAAGAAAGTATTTTGTTTAACTGAAAAGGTTAAGCATCAAGATGTAATAAATTGTTTCCGAAATTTCGGATGAAGCAGTGAACGAGGTCGTGGAGTTATTTATTCTCAAACCAGACAACTGGGCCATCAAGACATCGAATGCTTCTTAACCCTAATCTCTCCCTCCCATACAGCAAAAACACTGCTTTGCAAAACAGTTTTCTAACAGAACAAGAAACAGGAAGACAATTTCTTGTTGTATGTTCTGACGCCGATTAATCATTTTCCATATTCAAGCCACCAATATAAATTACAGCGAGTTAATAAGATATTTTTCTATTTCTGACTATAAGGGGTTAGCATTATTAAGGAGGATATGAATCCATTTAATTTCCACGGTTAAATGGATTGAGAGAAACCATTAAAATTATTATTACCTTTATTTTCTGGAAACAGTCTTTATGCGACGCAAATTAAGGTTTCCGGGGTGTGTGTGTGTGTGTGGTCTTAGACAGAAGAACAGGAAATGTAGTAAGAAAATCTATATGTAAGCAGAATAAATTTCGTCATAATTCAACCCAGGAATAGAAAAGAAAATAAAACTCCGACTTATCATCAGGAGAAGCTCTGCCGCTGATATACCCAGTTCTTTATTCAGGTTTCCCAACTTGGCCCTCTTTTCATCACTTTTCCACATTTCAATCTTTAGACCAATTTAACTGCTTACCGGTCAGACATTTTTTTTCTTGGATGGATTATGATGAATGACAATGGCACAGTTATCTTTTCGTGACAGACATCGCTGGTGTTAGTGGAAAGCGTGACGCGTGGTTACACCTCATACACTATGTCTTCATCCGCGAAGTACCGCGGTATTGTGACGTCACAGTTAGTTCTACCAGCCTTACTTAGATACTATATAAAAATACTCGTACAGCTTTAATTTATGACTTTGAGACTTCACAGTGAGACTGAAAACAAAGAAACAAACAATAACAACCAATACACTAAAATTATTTAAAAGAGCTTTAGACAGCAGAAGAATGTTACTTTTTCAAGAAGGGGATAAGTTTTGCTGGTTATCGAGCGACAGTTTTAATATCTTGGACAGATTATCTTTGGATCATAACACCTGCATCATTCATCAGTGCTAGGTTAGGGTTCATATTTGTGACAAATGCCGGTTTTGAAAATAGAAAGACAGTCAAATAATTAGTAGAAATCAGAATGCTGCCACCATGAACACGCCTGATACGAACCCATGCAAAAATGGTAAAGTTGTTTTAAGGAACCGGAATCGCCCTAACTCGTTCTGTTACTTTTACTGTACTGGTTCATCGGGGATAACTGCCATAGGGTTAATTAGGTACAGAGCAGGGCGACGTGCTTGCCGCTTGTCTGTTGCCATCTCACCACCTCAGAGTCGCTTTATCGTAGCCCCTATCGACCCCTTTAACCTGCTCACTGCCGCTTGCTTTGTGCGTGTGTGTGTGTGTTTATAGCGTAGAGATAACAATCGTCTCTTTTCATTCGGCCCCGGCCCCTACGCCTTTTTACTAACCTCCTCTTTATCATTTTTCCTTTCACAGTTACCTGTCGGCCGCAGTGTCAGAACAAGGGCCGCTGTGTCGGCCCCAACCAGTGCGCGTGCAAACCTAAGCACGCTGGACGGTTCTGTCATTTAAGTAAGTACACGAGCAGAAGGGCCTATTACCGGCTTTGAAACCGTTCTTAAAAGACGTTTATTAGGGGCCATAAAGCCGTCTTCAAAAGGGGTTTATCTTAAACCGTTCGCAGCTAGCGTTCATTAATGGTTCTTTAAGAAACCGGGCTTAAGATCAATTATGGGCGCTAAAACCGTGTCTCTGTGGCTCTCTTTAAGTACCCCTCAGCCGGATTTATTATGAACTTCAAAACCGCCTTCATCTTTATCTCTTAAACCAGCCTCCCTCACTGCGGCTCATTCTCGGCCACCGGAACCACACCCCCGCTAACTGACTGGAGCGCCCACGGTGGGGACCGCCTTATCCACACACAGTAAAGACCCTGATAGCCTCTAGCGCCATCTCTGTCAACACAATGGTGTCCTTAACACCGTGTCAACCCCCTAGCCGAAATCTGTCGCATCAGGTATCATCTATAAACACTTCCCCTGCCACCAGCCCTTGTCCTGGGACGGAGGCGATTAAACGTGGAGCACGCGCCGTTGCCTTCCGGTCAGCGCAGTGACCTCTCCTCCGGTGCCTTTTCCAAGGTGAGCTTCCGTGGACACCTGTTATCGTGACTGCCGCCTGGACTCGTTCTTCTTTTCTAAGCTGCTGCTTCTGCTGAATCCTTGTACGCAACTCTCACATGCGGTTCTTAAAGAAATTAAATGCCTGTGGATATGAAGAGCATAGCAAACTCTTTAGTTTAGCATCTATTAATGAAACTGACAGGGAACATCTTGTTAAAATTATTATTATTATTATTATTTGTAGAAAGATGTCGACTCAGGTGTCTTAATGGTGGACGATGCCAGGGCGGAAACTGCATCTGTAGCAAGGGACACCACGGGAAAATGTGCGAAAAAAGGTAACTACGGGTTTCTGTTTTTAAGTTGGTTTACTAAAACATGAAAATCCAGATACAAATTACTTCCGCCAAAACACAAAGAGACTGAAGTGAAAACAAACACTTAAGACATACAAATAAATGATTACACGTTTGATGGCTCGGTTATTTTGTAAAAAGGATGTCAAAAAACCCCAGGAAATGGTATACGAGTAACCTCCCCTGTCCTGGAGCTGTTGTTTGTTTTTTTTTTAAAATCACGAGTAAGCTCCCCTGCGCTGACTGACTCCACCTGAGCACGATAAATCGACAGGTGGTCGTGCGTGCTGGCTAGACAGACTCTTTCTTTGGTAGAAAATGAGCCGGGAAGAAAGAAATTCGAGCGCTTAGGCTATGGAGGAAGAAGAACTAATAGAAGACATTGTTTCTGAAGTTTTCGAAGGCAGTTGACGGCGTGGAGATGAGTCGATCAACAGACTCTGAAAGCCGATCGGCGTGGAGTTCTCCATCACGACTCTCAGACCACGTGACGGAGAAGGCCGGCGAAGAGGACATCTTCATGACGAGAAAGAAAGTAAGCACATTTCCTCATGGTGCTTGAATTCGTTTTTGATAAATTTTAGGCATTTTAATTCTTTTCTAAGCTTTCGTTTGCACTGGTTTTTAGCGAATTATAAAAAGTAGACTTTTTCTTACCGCTCACATTTCTGCTTGCAATGATGGATCCCCAGTTAATATAATTCTGCTTTATTTTTTAAAATCCGGAGACCACGTGTTGAAGTTTCTTTCCCTCTTCCAACACCCTCAAATATATTTATAATCTGTCTCGAAATGCCAGATCTCCATACTTACCACGTACCCTACATATACCGTCTGGCCCCCTGTGCTTTTAATGCTTTGTAAAACTTCTATTACTTTTTAAGTCACTTTATAGAGTTTTAGAATTTCCAAAAGCCAAGTTTTGTTGTCCTCAGCCTTAGCCGATCTCTGGCTACCTGACCAAGTCCAAAGAAATGGATATCAAACATCTGCATAAGTATATGGTCAGGGTACAAATTCGAGGCTGCTGAAGCCCAAACCTTCTGAGGAAGACACCTAGCACCAGAATTTACTCCTTGCTGGCAATTTTAAACTTCAGAGAATCTTATAAAAAGTAAATAACTTTAATGTTAACTTACATGTTAATGCTGTGATTGATATACAGTATTAAAAAAATTGGAATAAAATTCTATTTTTCAATATAACAAAAACTGAACTTAACATTTTCTTCTTTAAAAGATTCCAAATTTTATCTGTAAAATGGCCGAAATATTTGTCGTGCATAAACCGTTCTTTTGGAAATCCAAGATGGTAATATTTTTCATAAACTTCTGGTCTCCACATGTCTTTATGAGATTCCCATAATGATCATGATGCGAAGAGGTCCCTTGTTTGTTCCTCAGCCAACAACGGGGGCTGTATGCTCTGCTAATATGTATTGATTTAATCTCACATACTGATGCTTTCAGACATCTGAAACTGGATTATCTTGGATTTTTTCCATTTAATTTTTTTTTAAAAAATGTGATAAATAATCTGTCAGTTGTGTTGAAATTCCAGAAATCGCCAAATCAAAAATCAATCAGCTACGAAGAAGATTAACTGTATTAGTAAAAAAAAATACCTCATCTGTTCCACTCTATAATACGTTTTGAAAACACCCCCCCCGAAACACATGTAATATAATTTAGGTTTTACATAACGATTACTCTTCTGTTTACAGTTTTTCGAGGGTGGTCGGCCCCTGCTCGGCGTTCACCGTGGCGATGGTGAGATTTTGACGTCCCGGAAGTACAAGAGGCCAAACAGAAACTCGCCTCAGTTCGTCCCACGTGCGTCGGCTGCCCTGGTAGAGAAAAGAAAACCAAAATGCTTTTTAATTGGGCAAGGGGCACAGTGCCCGGCCATTACGAGTCTAGAATTAAACTAAGCAGGGGCACACAACTCGCGTTGTTTCTTGTTCTTTCAAAAGAGAAAACAAAATATATACGCTCTTGGTATGGTTAGGGTTACAGTATTTGTAGGTTTTAAGAGTGTAGAGATAATAAAGGTCCCCATTACAATTTATCGCCTTCAGGTGGTTTTTGTATTGTTATTTTTCAACCACCGACACCAGGTTTTCAAGATGAAAAATCCAATTTTGCAAACCAATTTAAACAGCGTTAGAGCGGGATAACTGGCGACATTAGGGATAACTGGCGACATTAGGGATAACTGGCTCGCACCGGTTAGCGTTATTATTAAATGTATTTATTTTTAACCGGGTCACTTTTCTTGCTTTTTTAAAAATTTTATTTTACAAGGGCCAAAACAAAGCACGTCACGCCACAGTATCAACGCAGCCTGTAAAATAAAAGGGATTTCCTAGCCACCTGGGGAATTAAGCCTTCCCATCAGCTGCACGTTTGTCCTGGAGAAGGGCTGTAAAACAAAGGAGCGAACCGAACCTTTGTGTGTTTTTAGATAGAACCTTAAAAATGATTGATACTCGGACAAGGAAGTTGGAGGGGGAGTTGTTGTTTAGGGATTTAAAATATTTAAAAAAAACAGAAAAGAGAGAGAGGGAGAGAGAGATATGTAAAGACAGAAATGGAGAGAGAGAGGAGAGAACACACACACACACACAGAGAGAGAGAGAGAGACACACACACACACAGACACACACATACAGAGAGAGAGAGAGAGAGACACAGACACACACAGAGAGAGAGATATATGAAAAGACAAATGGAGAGAGAGAGAGATATGTAAAGACAGAGAGAGAGGAGAGAGAGAAAACTGATGCGCTGCGGGAGGGAGTGGTCTGGACTTATCGGGCCGCAGACCCTCTCATCCGAGTGAAATGACGCTCAGGGTTCTGCGAAAGTAAGGGACCGCCACCAACCTCCTAAGTGGGCTTCCTGTCTAGTCCGGAACTATAATTAATTTCATTATATATAAGTTACTTACCATAATTATTGTCGAATGGTACCGCAATTTTGCCTTCTCGCGTTGTCCCAAACCATTCTAGGTTTCCGCCGGGAGATAGCTCGTCACGTGATGCTTCTCACCTGGATCATCGGTGACCCGAATGTAGCGAGGTTGGGGTCCGTTTGTCTTATGCAGGGTTTTTTTTTTCTCTTTTAAAAAAAGCTAAATATGCAGAAGAAATATTTGCGAAACATGAATTTCGGGATAAATTCATTTCTGTAAATAAAACTGTAACTTTTCGAATAACTAAAAATATTAATTATTAAACGGTTTTGACCCGAAGATTCAACTAATTTTAATAAAATAAATATATATAAATATATTTTTAAAATGTTTTTCCAGGAAATGCATTTACGAGAAGTATACAGAACCGTACACGCGGACGTACAAGAAATCGGTGACCGAAGAACGCACCACAAAATGCGGCCCCTGGCTGTGGAGGATCTGTAAGAAGTCGAGGTAAGTGCAAGGGCAGGAGGGAATCCGAAGCTGTTTCTTCCGCAGTCCATCGGTCCACGGAAAACCGTCCGATCGGCTGAACCGACTTCACAAGGGGATAAGAAGCCCCCCCCCCGGCCTCACTCGCCTACTTCACGACGACGAGAGCGTTCAAAGAACATCGGTTTAAGGCGGCGACACCCCGTCCTCTATGCCAATTAAGCGAATCGTCTGTGCAAAAAAGGGCTAGCAACAACAACAAAAAAAAACTATCTTAATAACTATACCGGGTTGTATTTTAACTCTTCAGTGTAAAACTGGTTAAATTAACGGTTCGGTATTAATTGTTTCTACGTTAGTAGTAGTATAGGCACCTATCATGCACAAAAAGTGGCGACTCGGATGCGACACCACGCCGCGCCACATTAAGCCCTGTCGAGCACCTCACTCTCCTCATGGGGAAATCAGTCTAAGCCCCCAATTTTAGATTTGCATTATATAGCTCATCTTCATAAAACTGCAAAGCTGCTAATTAAGTGAATCTTTTTTTCTTCTTCCTGTTTCAGACTGAAATACGTGACTGTGACGAAAACGTTTCCCGTGACCGCCTACCGTTGTGTATAGAGGAATACTGTCGTACACGGCTGTTGTAATTCGTCTTCCATACACGTGAGTTGTTCGTTGTTATGAGATGTTAAAAGACGTTTTGGAATTTGTACATCGTTTATCCCCCAATGTTGTCATTTTAATTTAATAAACTGTACATAATGTATATTGGATGGAGCTTTATAATTTACCTGTTGTTGTTGTTTTTTTTTTAAAATGAAATGATATACACAACTTTGGATCAGTCCAATCCATTGACGTCAGTGGATTTCTGGAAGCGGAAAGTTCGGTTTCTGAGTAGTTTTCGCGCGAGAGGACATACAAAAAATAGGGGCTGGGCGGATTGTTTGTCGACGATTCCTACCGAAAACCTCCACGGGTTTTGCCTTCTTTTTTCCTTTTTTTCTATTGGTTTCTAGTTTTGGTTACACTCTCAGACGCAGCCAAAAATACGGCGTGCAGTCTTTTCTTTCATCCATAATAACAGCTTTACATACTCGTCATCCTTAGAACGGATGACAGGGTCTTTAAAGGTATCGGGGCTTCCTTGATTTGATGGTGTGTGTGACACACTAAAGTGTAAAACTATCTGATGTAGTGAAGCACATACGGCGTCACACCCAAAGCCTTATTCATGCCCACTGCTGTCCAGTATGATTAATCAAAAGCCATTTAAAGAGAATACCGGCAAATTTCTTAGCGTCTAGAACAATGCAGGAATTCCGTTCAGCCAGGTTATCTGCCCCTGATTCCCCGTACGTTATAACCGGTGCGTGCTATGAACTGAAGAGGAAAGTTTTCGGGTGCTCCGCTCCGTTAATTATGTTTTTTTTTTAAAAAAAAAAAAAAAAGGGTGGGGGTAAGGGCGAGTAACACAAAAATAGCCTGGTTCGGCGAAAAACCAACCGGTTAGAGCGATTAACAATGGTTCTGCTGGCCTATGATCGGTATCGCGAGAAATAAATGGCCGCTCCCTTCTTTCGGAGAAGTGGCTGGTGTAGCGGCCCTGCCCCGCCTACTGATCAATCAGTTTAGTCACGTCGACGATATTACAACCAGGAGATGTACTCCGTTTGATTAAATTCTGTTAAAATGAACTCCCCACGCCCCAAATCCTGTGTAACTTTTTTTTTATTGTTTTATATTAGAATATTATAGACACATTACTAAGGATCTCAGTAGGTCTGTCTAACATGTGCTGGCAGACTGTCACAAGGGCGGGGCGTCAAACGAAGTTCCCGAAGGATCTGTCGAGCCGGTACAGGTTCCAGCGGACTTGTTCGGTCGACACCAGGGCGCTGAGGTCAAGGTTCGCGAAGACTTCGCAGTTGGGGACAAGAGCCGCTCCCGAGACGTTTCGGGGCCCCGCGAAGAAACCGACTGCCAGGCAGTCGCTGAACAGGTGGCAATGGCTGACACAGTCGGTTATACTCCTGGAGTGGAAGCGCTCGCTTGGGTTGGTCATCCGACGGTTGTTCTCTATCATGGTGAAATGCATGGTCATTTTCCATAAATCTGGAAGAAAAGGGGGGTTGATTAAGGGAACAGTGGCTGTAAAAGGTCACCAGCAAAGAGGGAGAACGGAAAGAATGAGAGAAATATTTAAACTAACTCGGGATGCTTCGTGACACCGGTTCAGAAGTGGTAAGAATCGGCCATCTTAGCTTCAGATTAAGGCCAGGCTACGTCGTCTCATTGAAGGACCTCAATGCATTTGTTTTTGTTTCCTTCGGTGCTGGAAGCTTCGAGAAGGTAATTTTGGGTCATTAAAGAAAGTTGTCCATGCTACTTAAAAATCGTGTATTAGGGTTACCGGTAAAGACCACGTGATCCAGTGCATCCACAACAAGACATGGCGATTGAACGAAGACTAACTGAAAACCTTCAGTGGCACCTTCCCCTATTTAACAATCTTGGTATTCGGCTCCAGTGACCAGTTACTCCCTAATGTCACCCTGAACAGAAATGGCGCCCGCGCCATAAGAATACGTTTACACTTTAGAAAATCTAAAATGCATTCATCGTATGGTTTACCTTTGCAGCCGTCGGGCGTCAGACTCCATCTTTTGTTCGGCAAGCAGGTACTGACGGCTACAGCGGCCAGATTAGGAAGGCTCGTGCTTTTCTCGTCACACCGATAGGTGGCCACGTCTTCCTCGATGTTTACAGACCGCTCATAGTGTGCGGCTTTGACCTCTGGCGGCCGGTCACAAAAGACGTCTGAAACCACAACCCCATGTTTAATGGTGTACAAACATAACGAGGTCCCCTACCCGCCCCGAACAGTCGTAATTTCACTTTCGGAAGAAATCTTAGTTTTCCGTGTGGAGGGACACTTGGTTTTACTCGACACGTGATGCAGAATTTTCCCAGGTTTTCTCGTCTCGAGCACCAGAGGCAGATTCTCCAATAGAAGTGTCAGTATCCTACTACCATTTGGTTCTCTGTGCGCATGCACCAACATTATTCCTTAAAAGAAGAGACGGCCTATTCTCGGAGAAATGGCTTTTGGATGCTAAATTAGTTTGTGATTTCGCTTAAAATTTTGTGGTTATTAAAAAAAAAAGAAAAAGTAGATGCAAAAATATGGCAGAACAAAACAGTTTTCTCCAAGAGGAATGGAATTAAAACAAACAAAAAATGGTAATATTACCAGTCGATGAATTAAAACTAGCAAATACTTGTAAAAAGAAGGAAAAATATCCGCACTCCATTTCTGTTGAAGTATGATCGCAAATATCTAAAGAACAATACTTAACCCTTTTAATTCAAATGCTTCTCTATTTTAACTTCCTCTTACGCTCTCAGGGTAGCTTTCTTCTACTTGGACAGGCTAACCTTTCGACCCTGAGACAGGCTGTGCGTCACCGTGGACAATTTCCACGCGCGAAGATTTACAACTCCTCAAGACCTAAAATCAGTCCGCCAGATAAGGACGACTTACCGAGGTTTCTGTACAGAGCCGTGGTATTTCTGAACCCGCAGAACTTTTCACCGCACCTGGCAGAGCAAAAGGAGTCATTTACTCGGCCGTACTTCCCCCTCTGATCGGCGCATCTGCAGACCAGGCGATTGTTTTCAGCTTGAACAATAAAAGAATAGGAGACAAAAACAAAGTGACGTTTGACTTCGCAGCGGACTTTGTAAAAGGGATTGGGAGTTAAAGCTGATACCCAGACAACCGAAATGTCTAGTCTGACTTCGGTTTACTTAAGGCCAGAACGAGCATGTAAAACAACACCAACAAATCAATGCACTGGCTATATATGTACTATCACTTTAAATCTCTTCAGCTCGACGGCAACCAGTATTATAAATCCTTAATAATGAGCAAGCGATCTACTGAATATCTAAAATTTACGACATGATTTAATAGATTGCCTTTATAGAACATTCAGGTTATGCTACTAATGGACGGCTTATTTTTGTTTTGTCATTACAGACACAATAAGCTCTCAAGACACATTGTTCCCAGAGAGAAGAGATATCATAGGATAATTTCTAGCAGTACCTCTATATATCAATCCATGCTGAAATTAGAGACATTTTATGATTACGATCCCTAGTATTTTAAACAAGTATTTGAAAGGGTTCGTTGCTGTTTACATTGCCTGGTGTTTTAATACCCAGAATTCTAAGCGCCATCCCGGTATTTTTCCAACGTTTCAGGAATATATTTTTTTAAAATATGGATTAAAACTTGTTCAGGGTGCGAAAAGGTTTAAAGATACTGTAGGAATATTGATGCATAGGCTACTTCGAAGTATGGAAACAACCATATAATATTTTAGCTGAATTAACTTGGAAACAAACAGTTTTGTTAATTTTCTATTAATACTGGAAACCCTGATATTCTGTTTTTTCGTTCCTTTAGATTACGTAATGTAAGGTGATTGGTTACATACTAGTGGGGTGTTTCTTAAGCTTTTGACTCATCAAAGCAGCCATACTTAGCTTTAATAGATAAGGCACCGATTTGGGGTATTGTTCCTACACCTTTTTTGCAAGTATTCGCCATCTATTTTACTTCGCTCAGCCTGGAGACAATCGCCATACTAATTTAGCTGAATGCTTTGATTCCCATTCCCGACTGGCTGAAAGATAGCTGCGGCATGTAGCGGCATATTCTTAAACGATATGGACATCAAATCTTTAAATAGCCAATATACCCTGCGTAATAAGGGGATTCTTCGATAAATACCAATTCTATCCTGCTACCATGCCAGATCGCATCTCAAACCATGGCACTCCGGACTCCTTTTCTTGTCGGTGGGATTGAAGGATTTTGTTAGATCTTCTCCAAAGGCAGGGAAACGCAAGTGTACACATCGCATTCCTATTCATCAGAACTATATTTCTTAGCCTTTGTATATAAACTATTTTCAAATAACAAATGCTTAGTGATTCTAATGTACCGTCGTGTGGTAAATAAACGTATCTAACCAAAATTTACATTTTCCGCATGTGATTGCGTGTACTGACGTCCAGGTCCGCAGACCGAAAACGGTCTTTCCAGACGGAGTCTTTTAGCCAGTCTTTAGGAAACATCTCAATTCTGTTGGACAAATCAGGTTTCTCATGCTACAAGCCACTTTCAGTCAAGTCAGTAGAGCCGATTAGATCCCTTTTTGGCTTATTTCTGTTGCATAGGCGACGACGCCCAGGGTAATTTTGACGGTGAGTGCAGACGTGAAAGATAACGCCACCGCTGGAAAGTCTTCCAGGTCTGGAATCAGTCTTACTCCGCATCAATATCGGTCGGAGGTCTACGATAAATGCCGAGATGTTTGGCAACCTGTCCGACGGTAACCTCAGTGTTTGCGCCGACGTCTATCTACTGCGATGTTTTACCAGCTTTTAGATGCCGTTGACGAGTGAGATGCCAAAAAATCTCTTAATGATGATTCCCTAGCCCCTTTCTGGGATTCTGCCACTGCAGGTGGAAATCTCCGCCTCTTATTTACGCTACCAGTTACAAGAAGTAAATCGGGGTATCAGAGATGATTTGTAAAGAGAACGAATGACGGGTTTATATCTAATCTCCACGACCGATTATTTCCTACAATTTTGAAGATTGAAGCAATTTTCCAATTTACGAAAATCGAGAGAAACCTAAATACAACCGATGTTACAAATAATCTTATTTTAATTAAATTTATATAAAAAGTATAATTTATGGAAAATATATTCAGCAGATGTAAACTTAATCAAATCCCAGTAATTCTAGGAGGGTGAATGCTCTTCGAATAGTCAGATTGAAGAGAGATTTTAGGGATTTTATTATCATAAATAAAAATTCCAGAAACAATCCCACCATTCCTCGTAACGAGAACAAAGAATTCGCTTCCTCCTAAATCACGTGACATCAGCGGTCTTCTTTGACGTTATTTATTTTGGTTTAAACTTATTTTTTAAAAAAAAAACAAAAACACAAACGGTCCTTTAGTTTTACTTCTACTACGACCCTGTGAGTCGTGGAGACTGACACTAGAATAAAATGAGAAAAAAAAAATTAGAAAAGGGGTGGGGGCCCAACTTGTCTGGAGTCCGGAGAAGGGGTGGAACCGGCTGTAGCAGTGCTGCAAACAGGACACGGCTGTAGCGTTCTCCAGCAGACCTCCGCCGTCGGCCGGTGGCCGGTTCGTAATCGATGTAGCACCCGATGTACAAGTTTTTACCTGCGAGAAGAGAAAAGAAGGACAATAAGTAGTTTTAAAGAAGCAAAGCCGACAGATGGGGAAAAGGGGCTGCATTACCACGGCTTCGTTGACAGCGAAATCTAAGGTCATCTGACAGAGCCACGAGTCCAAAACTCGCGGAAACAACGAGGGCTTCGGTTAACGGACCGGTCAAGGTACCGTTGGTCTCAATGCGACTTCCTCCTCTGTCTCATGAAGATGCGGATCTTTACAATTTTAAAATTGCACTTAGTTTAATCTGTTTTAACTAATGCGCAACCCCCCCATTGGTTTACCATTGTATTTATTTCCATAAAGTTTCAGAAATCAATGCATCATGCAATCGATATCGATCTCTGGTAATCTGTGTAGCCAGTTAACGGTCAACACCCCTAGTATTTTAGCTGTATTTAGTCCCCCAAAAATTGTGCCTACGCGCTCAAAAATCTTAAATTATTTAGAAACCCCTATTAGGTCTGTATCCTGATATCGGCGACAGGGCAAAGATCGCCGAGACTACCGATAAGTAATGGAGGGGACAATGATCAGCATTAACCCCATAATGTTTGTTTATAGAAGGAATTATTAAAACAATAGACAAATTAGTAAAGGGAGATAACCAGGTCCATAAATAAAGCGTCTTTATCAACCCGGCCCGTATGGCGAGACACATTCAGGGATAAGTTGTGGGGAGAGCGTTTGAAGATATTACCGTGTTATTTCCTCGCCCCGAGTAAAGAGACACTGCCTTCACTTGCCTCGCTAGAGTCCGTCCGAAACACGTGATGAAGTTAAAGACGATTAAGGGGACAGAATGAACAAGAAATACCGAGATGTTTTCTTTATCTTGAAAACTTTACAGATGCAAACGTGATGAAAGATTAAGCAGATTTGTAGGAATTATATTTGTATTTGTAGAAGTTAAAAGCTTACGATGAAGAGGTTCCTTTACTCCCAAAACTTCAAAGCGCAGTGTAGCTTCTGTATTCCAGGAAACCGGGTAGATCCGGACAAATCTGGCCTGGAACGGTCGGCTGAAGTGCTTGGTTACGATGAGGTGTCCGTTGGAATTGGTCTGAAAAGTGGAAAGGATTCACGACGGTTTTTCTCTGTTGTTTGCCCTTCCATCGGCGCGAACGGGTTACAGGGGAACTGAAGCGCCAGCGGGAATTAGCCACCAACGGGCTGAGGATCCAAGGCCACGTGCGCATTCCTCGCCATATTTACGAGGCCGAGTGGGCAGCCAAGATAGAGAACACGGTGCGGCAGGCGACTAACCGAAAAGTTTCTAAGAGAACCCTTAACTTTTAGATGTGGGAGAAAATCTGGGTATCCGAAAGCAACTCGCGCAGCTGACTGGGGGAGAAGAAGTAAAAGAAACCATGTTAGGGAGTAGTCAAGCCGATCCGCCCCCGACCTAAATTCGAACCTGGGATCTCGACCTTAATAGTCCAGTAGGCTAACAACTGGACCACTTCGCCGCTTTTAAAGCATCTATTTACCTAATATTATTGCATTGCGACAAACAACGACAACAACTAAACTTAGAATCAAAGTCTGATGACAACAAAAAAGAATAACACTGAAACGTCGGCTTATTTGTTACATGTTTTATTAACTATTAATAGGGCGATGACGATGTCCGAACTAGCCGATTTTTTTCTACAAGCTAATTCATCATTTAGATTTATTATGTAGATGTCCAAAGTTACTCTGGCTGACGCCATATTGTGTCACACAACAAATAACATTGAAAGTGACAGTAGGTGCTAAATCTTGTCACTGCAAGTAAAATGATGACTATTTGCTTAAAATTGTATCTTCTTTTCTTTACTACACAAATTGTGATGACATAATTCGTCAGTGGCACTAAATAAGTGGTAATCTATACGTGACACATCACCAAGGTAAGTCAGTAAGTAGCTCTACACAAAAATATAACAGTGAATGTTAAGTTATTGCGTTTTCTTTAGAAGTAACGAGTTGCGTGCGGATGTGGTTCTTAGGAGAGAAGTACCCAGTAATAATCACACAAAAGGATGTTCTGCATCACGGGGGATGTTTGCTGAAGCCAGTTGCAGCTAATCGAAAAGATTTGCCAAGTGGCTGTAAGTTAGAATTCGAAAAAAAAGTTATCTAAAATCTAAAGCACACGTGGCCAGTCTAAACTCTCCAGAAGCGACGCTAGGTGCCTAGGCTATGGTTCCCTGGCGACAGACAACGATCAGGCCGCCAAGGGAGGTAAGAAATAAAAGCACAAAGTGGTTTGAATCAAGGTGTCACATTTCGAAGACATTTCTAAAAAGAAACAAGAAAATGTTATTTTTTTTTAAATTAATAAAATGGTGAAATATCAAACCCTGACAAAACTGAAGGTAAACATCCGTTGGTCCAGTGGATAGGGGTTTCCATTTTCAGCCGGTAGGTGGCGGTGGGGGGGGGCCATACAGAAAGAAAAATTTGTCGTAGAAACCCCGAAAATCGTATAGAAAACAAACAAAGAAAGGTTGTGTGTGTGTGTGTTTTATAAACCATTTTCATGGCGGTATTTAGGGTTACGAACCTTTAGTTTTGTTTCCCCCTTTTCGGTGTAAGCCGTCCATCTGTTTCCGTCAATGCTGTAGGTAATACTGACGAAGGTGATCCACGATTCACGGAATTCCGTCTTGACTCCTGCAAGACAAAATCACAACTCGGGCGAGATAACCAGTCATTTAAACCGAAATGGAGAGAAAGACCTTAACGGGTCTCGGCGCGCGGACCGGAAAGAAGCACACCTGAATCGCGCCCTTTTGCATTATCATATCCGACGAGAGGTTCTCCCCTTAAAAAAAAACAAAAAAAACTCTTAGGAAAGATTTTACACGGAGAATATATAAAAGATTTAAAACTTTTAGGTAGGTAAGTTACGCCAACGACGCCTTTAAGTTTTGAGGTTACTTTAAAATGCCCTCCCACAAATGCGTCGTTAATTTCTATACAATAAAATACATAGCACTGCCACTAAAAAAGCGAAGGGACAGCCCCAGAAAACAGATACAAAATTAGGCTGACTCCGACTTCTGTTACCGACTGTTTATTATTAATGGGACCAGACACACATTCACGATTTCAGGGTACATCCTGCCGGGCACTGTGTTGCTCTTGGCACTGATTTTGTTAGCATCAATTTCCAGTTGGCTGGCGGTACCATTTTTAGAATAGTTTTTACAGTCTGCAGACCGGTGCCAGTTGGCTGGCGGTACCATTTTTAGAATAGTTTTTACAGTCTGCAGACCGGTACCCGGCTGGCGGCGCACCTAGTGATGGGCTGTGGGTACCATTTTTAGAATAGTTTTTACAGTCTGCAGACCGGTACCAGTTGGCTGGCGGTACCATTTTTAGAATAGTTTTTACAGTCTGCAGACCAGTACCAGTTGGCTGGCGGCACCATTTTTAGAATAGTTTTTTACAGTCTGCAGACCAGTACCAGTTGCTGGGGCGGTACCATTTTTAGAATAGATTTTACAGTCTGCAGACCGGACCGTACCAGTTGGCTGGCGGATTTTTAGATAGTTTTTACAGTCTGTACCAGTTGGCTGGCGGTACCATTTTTAGAATAGTTTTTACAGTCTGCAGACCGGTACCAGTTGGCTGGCGGTACCATTTTTAGAATAGTTTTTACAGTCTGCAGACCGGTACCAGTTGGCTGGCGGTACCATTTTTAGAATAGTTTTTACAGTCTGCAGACCGGTGCCAGTTGGCTGGCGGTACCATTTTTAGAATAGTTTTTACAGTCTGCAGACCGGTGCCAGTTGGCTGGCGGTACCATTTTTAGAATAGTTTTTACAGTCTGCAGACCGGTACCAGTTGGCTGGCGGCGGCGGTACCATTTTTAGAATAGTTTTTACAGTCTGCAGACCGGTACCAGTTGGCTGGCGGCACCATTTTTAGAATAGATTTTACAGTCTGCAGACCGGTACCAGTTGGCTGGAGGCACCATTTTTAGAATAGATTTTACAGTCTGCAGACCGGTACAAGTTGGCTGGCGGCACCATTTTTAGAATAGTTTTTACAGTCTGCAGACCGGTACCAGTTGGCTGGCGGCACCATTTTTAGAATAGATTTTACAGTCTGCAGACCGGTACCAGTTGGCTGGCGGCACCATTTTTAGAATAGTTTTACAGTCTGCAGAGACCGGTGCCAGTTGGCTGGCGGTACCATTTTTAGAATAGTTTTTACAGTCTGCAGACCGGTCTGCAGACCGGTACCAGTTGGCTGGCGGCACCATTTTTAGAATAGTTTTTACAGTCTGCAGACCGGTGCCAGTGTTGGCTGGCGGTACCATTTTTGAATAGTTTTTTACAGTCTGCAGACCGGTACCAGTTGGCTGGCGGTACCATTTTTAGAATAGTTTTTACAGTCTGCAGACCGGTGCCAGTTGGCTGGCGGTACCATTTTTAGAATAGTTTTTACAGTCTGCAGACCGGTGCCAGTTGGCTGGCGGTACCATTTTTAGAATAGTTTTTACAGTCTGCAGACCGGTACCAGTTGGCTGGCGGTACCATTTTTAGAATAGTTTTTACAGTCTGCAGACCGGTGCCAGTTGGCTGGCGGTACCATTTTTAGAATAGTTTTTACAGTCTGCAGACCGGTGCCAGTTGGTGGCCCTGGCGGTACCATTTTTAGAATAGTTTTTACAGTCTGCAGACCGGTACCAGTTGGCTGGCGGTACCATTTTTAGAATAGTTTTTACAGTCTGCAGACCGGTGCCAGTTGGCTGGCGGTACCATTTTTAGAATAGTTTTTACAGTCTGCAGACCGGTGCCAGTTGGCTGGCGGTACCATTTTTAGAATAGTTTTTACAGTCTGCAGACCGGTACCAGTTGGCTGGCGGTACCATTTTTAGAATAGTTTTTACAGTCTGCAGACCGGTGCCAGTTGGCTGGCGGCACCATTTTTAGAATAGATTTTACAGTCTGCAGACCGGTACCAGTTGGCTGGCGGCACCATTTTTAGAATAGTTTTTACAGTCTGCAGACCGGTGCCAGTTGGCTGGCGGTACCATTTTTAGAATAGTTTTTACAGTCTGCAGACCGGTGCCAGTTGGCTGGCGGCACCATTTTTAGAATAGTTTTTACAGTCTGCAGACCGGTGCCAGTTGGCTGGCGGCGCGGTACCTTTTTAGAATAGTTTTTACAGTCTGCAGACCGGTGCCAGTTGGCTGGCGGTCATATTTTAGAATAGTTTTACAGTCTGCAGACCGGTACCAGTTGGCTGGCGGTACCATTTTTAGAATAGTTTTTACAGTCTGCAGACCGGTGCCAGTTGGCTGGCGGTACCATTTTTAGAATAGTTTTTACAGTCTGCAGACCGGTGCCAGTTGGCTGGCGGTACCATTTTTAGAATAGTTTTTACAGTCTGCAGACCGGTGCCAGTTGGCTGGCGGTACCATTTTTAGAATAGTTTTTACAGTCTGCAGACCGGTACCGTGCCCGCCGCCGGGATAGGATTCGTGCTAAACTCTGGTTTCAGATGACGGGTGGATTTTTATTTAATGAATAAAGTGAAATAAAAAAAAATATTTTTTTTTTCGTGTTGCGTTTTAAAATGACGTCACAACCAGACGCGAACTCGTATGGAAATAGGGTCATCTGGACCATCGGATGTCCTGCTAACCGGATATACACAACGGCCCCACCCCCTTTTTTTTTTTCAGTAGAGGCTTTTACGAAAGCAACAGCCCTTTTAAAAACGGAGGTTTCGAGTTAAAATAATGTAAGCACATTTGTAAAAAAAAACTCAAGAGTATTCCTTCGGAAAGAAAGCACACCTTGGGTCTGGAGTCCAGTGACTGTGGTGACAGAAGACAGGTTCACCTCTATCCACTTGTTGACATCGTTCCTGGAACTAGCAGCCCAGAACGAGCCTGAGTTGTATAACAGAGTCACTCTGAAAAACACAAATCATGAGATGCGAAATACTTTAAATTATTCTGGAATCTGGGTGTATTTCTCAGTGATGTTGCTAAGAATGATCTGTAATATTTGTAGTTTTTATTCAGCTCCTTGTTGTTTTTTTTTAGAATATATCCCTTTAAATTGAATTTTTTTTTTAACGAACGAATTCACGTGAAGTAAACTGATAGCGATGTTCAGAATAAAGAAAACTCGGAGAATTGATAACAGATGGCGCGAGCGAGATTTCCTGTAGTTTCACTTAGCACGTGTGTCGCCTCGAGAAGATGCAACGTTCCGAAAGTACTGCAACTCACAAACTTCCTGGAGATGTGATGGACTTCCGATTAAATTATCAAGCGCGTGCTAACTTCCGCCAAGGAAGCAGAGGGGTTTGTGTCTTGTTTTACATACGAATTTAAAGGGGCTCGTTTAAAATACTCACAATACGTCATACTTTTAAAACTCTGGGTCTTCGTAAAACCTGATTCTAGCCAAAGCGGAATGGCGGTGGTGGTGGTGGTGGGAGGGAGAATTGGAGATGTGCTCACCTGGCAAGTTTCAGAAGATTTCCAGGTGTGTTATCGGAGTCGCTGTACGCTGTCGGCGGTAGAGCCAAAACATTTTCGTAAGGCGCTAAATGAGAAAATTTAAAACTTACTGACACAAAGTGACATCCAGGCTCAAAACTTACAGAATACGTACAGCTTATCATTAAATCCCCCAGTTTTAGAATAATAATAATAATAATAATAATAATAATAATAATAATATAATAATAATAATTAATAATAATAATAATAATATAATAATAATAATAATAATAATAATAATAATAATAATAATAATAATAATAATAATAATAATATAATAATAATAATAATAATAATATAATAATAATAAATAATAATAATAATAATAATAATATAATAATAATAATAATAATAATAATGAAACATCTAAAATAAATAATACACAAAGCCACCATAATGCTTTTCCTGATTAAACAGTGTTGAATACTTTAAACAGTTTGAGAAGAGTGGCAACTGTCCGGTAACTGAATATATTAAAAAAGCCACAATGTTATTCGAATAATTAAAAACAGACATCTTAAAAATGGAACAAAGCGATTGAGGAAAAATTATCCGAAATTCCAAGAAAAATACAAAAATTAAGACTGGGAAAATAATTTCTGTATACAGTATTCTCAGAAATATGTGACAACCAATAAAATAAGAGAAGTAAATGTGCCGTATATAGTTTTATGCAAATATAGGGCAACCAAGAATTAGGTTGAACAAGTAAAACGAATTCTTAAAATGGTATTTAATATTCTTCTGTCAGGACGTAGCTCGCACGTTAAAAAGTAGAGGCGGTGCCCGGGTTACGAACGAGTTCCGTTCTTACGGCTGTCTCAAGTCGATTTTGTATGTAAGTCGGAACATACGAACGGTTTGTACTTAACGTCTGTTTTTCTAATAGTATATATAGACATGTATATACAGTTAAATGTATAAGAAACATTAAGCACACTCGCTGCTTCCCTTTGCAATTTGATATTATGCAAGTTTGCTCTGACTTTGAAACGGTTAACCCTACCCCGACTAGCAGCAGATTCCTCTTCGCTTTCACTAGATGTGCTAGCACGTGCAGCTTTAAAATCATTGAGAAAGGCTTCTAGCCTTTTCTTGCACTAACGCGAGGCCAATCGGAATATTTCGCTGATATCGATCCTCCAGCCATATCGATAAAAGCCTTTCCATTTCGATGATCAACCCATTGCGCTGCTTCGTGATTACTGTTGTCTTCATCGAGGCAGAACCTTTAGCACGTTCGATTATCCGCACCTTGTCTTTCAAAATGGCCCCCGATCGTCGACCGACTGTAGCCCAACGCCTCGCCAACGTTTGTCGGCGTTTCACCCCTTTCGGAAAGCTCTATAATGCCAACCCTTTTCCTCCTCCATCAGTGTTGTTTTTTCTCTTCTTCGATGCATCGCCAGCAGTTCCATCAGATCTTCGTTTAGGGAGCCATGATAGGGCTTTGTACGTTACCAGAAATTGAATATGGATTCACACGGAGGACGTCTTAACGACTGCAAGATCCGAACCCACAGACATTACGGCTGTCTGTTCGTGAGTCAGAAAAGACCGGAAGGGTTGGTTCCCTGGTGTTTTAGAAAGCTCTGTTGAAATACTCATAAAACGATTTAAAAGATTCGCGAGCCGACTACTCACCTTGGAAAAAGCACTGGACAAGAATCCGGCCCTCGTCGATTGGCCTGGTGATATAATACCAGCCCGTCTCGGCCACACCGTAGAGCGCGAGATCGTCGCAAGAGGAGGCGGGTCTGTAGAAGTCTACGAAAACCAGAAAGAAAAAAGAAAAAAAAAAAAATGACCTTTCTCATACACACGAGAAGTCAGACCCGTAAGATTGTTATCGTTCATTGTAGATATCTTCGCGCTCGCACCGCCAACAGTAGCCGGATTATCAGAGCTTTCTCACCGATTTATCAGACTTTCATTTCGGCTCTTTAAATTACACAAATAACAACGAATCCTCGAGATGTCCGACTGTCCATGAACCGCTATGCGAAGTTAGGAAAACAGCCAAGTGCCCGATCATTTAGGAGCCGAGTTTGTTCCTGTCTGACTGAACTCTCACGTGTTTTCATATCGCGGTTCTTTCCTTATTATTCAGTTGAACAAATTTAAAACAACAACTGAGGGATTTCAGTTATTATGGACATCGTCCGGGCACCATTGGTGGGTGGCACTGACCAGACACACCCCCCACATCTTTAGTGCTTACAATACTCCGTGATTCGTACACATTATCCATATTTATGGAGACGCAGTTACACGAGTGTAATCACGTGACTGTTCGGAAAATCTCGTGCGTTTGAAAGGAAAACGGAACCGTACCATTTAAATGTGTTGCGGGCGCGAGACTTATGACCGAAACACCGCACTAATCTATTCTCGTTTCGATACTGTAACAACGTACCGATATCGAATAGCGCCTGATGAAGCTCCCCACCACAAGGCTGATGAGGATGCAGCGGACATGGAACCACTTTGCTTCCCGCGACTGTGATTCTTTGTTGCGGCCTCTCGTCCGACCTGTAGCAGAAGCAGTCTTTTCTCCGTACGCCGGCGTAGCGAAGGTCCCGGCCTCTGCACAATTCCACGCACTGGGTGACCGACGGATAGGTGAGGTCCTGGAAGCTGATAGCTGTCTTACTGGATAAGTTGAAATTTCCCAGGTATGCTGAAAGGAAATATCAACGTGACATGCTGATTTTTTATTTGGTACCTCCAGCTGCTGTGACTTAGTCTACCGGTGCCAAACGGCTGCAGAGTACGCCACCGATTGACTTTTCTCGGTCGAAATTAAAAGAAAATCAACTTGTCTAATTTGGAATAAAGAGATGCTTTATGCAAATACACTGAAAATAAAAAAAAATAATAGGGAAACCCTCAAACGGGAAATAGGATGTGATAGTCGAACATGCGGATTGTCTGTCAATTTTCTACCGATGCTCGCTATGAAAAGACACTGAATCTAACAAAAAAATAAAGATCTCTCGCGTATATAGACCTCAGTCCAAAGAGCTCAACGGGAAGGAAAAACTACCGATGCTAGTGAGTCCATCGCTCATCATCATCCCTCGCTAAAAGTAATATAGCGATCTCTCTCATCTCTCTCTCTCTCTCTCTCTCGCTCTCTCTCTCTCTCTCTCTCTTCTCTCTTCGCCAGATCTCTCTCTCCCCATCTCTCCTCTCTCTCTCTCTCTCTCTCCATCTCTCTCTCTCTCTTCTCCATCTCTCTCTCTCCCCATCTCTCTCTCTTCTCTTTCTCTCCCCATATCTCTCTCTCTCTCTCCTCTCTCCTTTCTCTCTCTTTCTCTCTCTCCCCCATCTCTCTCTCTCCCCTCTCTCTCCTCTCCCCCATCTCTCATCTCTCTCTCTCTCTCTCTCTCTCTCTCTCTCTCTCTCTCTCTCTCTCTCTCTCCATCTCTCTCTCTCTCTCTTTCAATTCTTAGAAAGAATCTTGTAATACATATAGTCAGAAAGTAGGGGTTTCGATTAAAGAAGGGATCGACAAGAAATTGCTATAGAATTCTTGTTATTTTCCCCTACAAAAAAAGGTATTCTCATATCGCCCACAATGCCAACATCCGGTTATCACATACGTAACAATCTTTACGAATGGTAGACTGCTGGGGGGGGGGTGGTATATCGAGTGCCCTAATGAGCAGTACCATAGCCAGTCGTGGTACCAAATCTTCCGCCAATAGAGTTCGCGTAGGACATTCTGAGCAAACGAAATTGACAACTACCACGTGTCTCCCGAAACTGGGATCGTCGCTCCAGGAAGAGCGAGCCAAGGATGCCCCGTATTTTGCTTGGTCGGTCAACACGTCACTGGGCGGCCCGAACATAGGCGTTGTACTTTTAGAGTAGTCCACCATTTGTAACGACAATGAAGTCCGGTCCCGTTTAGCGTTCACTCCAGTCTTGGGTACGGCGGAGTCCATCTACGGAAAGTCTGAACGCGAGGTCAAACTTGAAATAATCGGAATTCACTTGGACATTCGTTATCATTCTAAGACTTCGCTGTTCCAGATGTTTTTCTTCTAAATACCTTATTGTAGAAAGCAACCGATTAGTGCAAGAACCCACAGCAGGAATGTCTACAGGACAGTAAAATAAACCAGGTTCGAACATGGTTCATGTAGTTTTTCCAAAAGACGTGCGATAAAACAGTTTGCCAGATGGAGAAGCAGCCAGCCTATGACACCAGTAAGTTAAAGGCGATTTTCGGGTAATCCAAAAAAAAGACTTGCATGTCGACTTATCAGATATTGTAAGCAGCAGTTTAGCAGCCATACTAGACAAAAATAAAAAAAAAGGTTTACGAAGCTGCTCTGAATCAATAATCATCTATATCTTGTTTTTTTATGGATACAAACGAATTAAAGTTGTAGCAATACGCTGAAAGAGAGAGTTCTCTACCATCGCGCAGGCCGAAAATTCCCGAGATCTCGCTAATCTCTGTAGCAATACGCTGAAAGAGAGAGTTCTCTACCATCGCGCAGGCCGAGAATTCCCGAGATCTCGCTAATCTCTGTAGCAATACGCTGTAAGAGAGAGTTCTCTACCATCGCGCAGGCCGAGAATTCCCGAGATCTCGCTAATCTCTGTAGCAATACGCTGAAAGAGAGAGTTCTCTACCATCGCGCAGGCCGAGAATTCCCGAGATCTCGCTAATCTCCAAGAACGGTTTAATAACAAAGAACAATTTAAAGAAAATACAGAGATAAAATGTTAATTCTACACTTCATAGGCATGCCAAAATTTCTATCTAATGGCCGCGTACTGTAAACAAATCGATCGTTTTGTATTTATTCATTAAAAATTTCGAATGGCTACTAAATTTGAAAGAAACAGTCATTCTCTGTTTGGAGACAAAACTGTCGTAAGCAAAGGATGGTTTTAGGAAGCAACGTTCCTTCTTATTCTCTTTAACCTTTAGAAGGAATCGAGAAAGACGTAGAATTCGCGCACTTCACCTGGGTTTTGTTCGCAGACGACAGCCAGTTCAGCCGAAGTCCCAACCGCTTTCCATTGCCGCTCCGAGTAGGAGAGAGTGGAGTCCAAGGAGACGTTGAGTGTCCAGTCCAGCGGCCGATACATGTGGCCGGCTGAGGTGGTCAGGTGACCGTTCTTGCTGTGAATACCGCGCAGCCCCACGAACCAGCCGAATTTAGCGAAGAAAGGGGTGAAGCTGGTGATGTTGGCAACGAACTGTCTCTGCGTGTCGTCGACCGGTGCGGCCAGCAGGCTGTCCCGGTCGTAACAAGTCTCCCTCGCACTGTCGAAGTTGTAGGCTCGGGGAAAGAACCGGTAACATAAGTTGTCCTTCCCAATAAAACTCGACGGGCAGTCAGTTAAATCTTTGGAAAAAGAAAAAAAAAAAAATAACAACAACAAAAGCCGTTTCTTTGATGTCGTGTATAGTTTCCGATGCGATACATAAAAAAACGAAAAAGGTAATAAGAGTTGGATGGAGGGGGGAGGCTTTACAATGGTGCTTCGCAATGTTATGGCGAGTACAAACATCGAAATATGAAGTCTGGTTTTAAGAGGGGGAATTGAATTACCTCCCTTCGTGACCGTATGGGAAACGTCGATATTATCCGCTCTGTGGTTGACGTGAACGTTATACTCCTTCCACACTTAATCCCTCTTGCGGGAGCATTTATTCTAAAGACAGCTGCCCGGGCAGAAGACTGACCTCTGAAGGAAAACATTTTAAGGGAGACGAAGACGATTATGAAAAAAAGAAATTTATTTCCGTTATCGTTCGTGTACCACCCTCTCGTTTCTTACCGCCATAACCACATCCGGTTTGCTTCATGCCAGCGGAATTTAGCAAATAGGTCCCCTCCAGAAAAACGGCGTTCCTCAACAGGTCCTCACAGTTCCTGGCTGCGTCCCGAGGCCCTGGAACAACAAAGTTTAAAGATAAGTTACCCGAGGGCTGGCTGGAAAAACCCACTTCCTAAGCGGTAGATAACCCGGCTAGAGTTTATTTTGCTGCAGTTAAGTAGAATTCAGCTCAGAATCAGGTCCGCGGAACAAACAAACAAAAAAAAAGGGGGAAAGTATCGGCCGAAATGGGCTAAGCGACTCGTTGTGGCGGGGGTGGTTTCCCTTTGAGGATGGCGGCGAGGCGCGACACGTTCTGCACTTACCCAGCTGATGTACAGAAAAGTGGTTCCCACCTCCACACGTCTGTAGCGAGTTGGCTGCGCATGCGTGATCGCAGGACTTTGGCGAAGCGACCACCTCCGACCGCTGCTCGACGGTCGCGCTGCAGTAGCACTCTCCGGGTCCGGTAAAGGAATAGTTGTACAGCTTCCCGAAGCACAGCTGTCGGCAAAGGGTTAGGCTCATCGAACTGTAGTTGACCAGAAGCCTGACCGCTCCGCTGGTCGGCTTGCTGAAGCAGCCGACGTAATCTGGTTCGTGGAAAAACAAACAAACAGCAAAATGTTAGGATCTTTAGACGAGGGACGATTAGAGTCCCCGAAATCGAATCAGAATCGACTGAAAGGCCCCCTCCCTGCCACATCCGGTCAGTCACGGCTGGTCAAGAACGAGCAGTGAGGCGAATACCGTCGTCGGTGACTTCGGCTCCAGTCCCGCGTAAGCGATCAGTATCGGTGATGGCGAGAGCTCAGATCGAAAACCAGCCGTGATTACATTAACTAATTGTGTAATCGAGGAGAAAATTAAAACCGAACAGAAATAATATCTTTACATATCATAAAAGAGAGCGACAAAATCTACCCCCCCACAAATACTAAAAGGGGAAATCTAGACAATACTTTGAAACGTTTTTTTTCCCGATCAGATGCAATTTTTATGTTTTTGTAAAAAACTTAATTTTTATTTTCACTTTTTCCAATTAAAAAGCAGGTATTTTCACTTTTCACGTCTGCCTATTTACCGGAAGCGGAAGTAATAGTGTGCATTAAAGAGATTTTACGAAGAGCTAATAACGAGTGAAGTTCGCGAACTGGTAAACCGACATTTTGACGATATTTCGATGTCACCACGATTAGGGTCCAGCCGTCTGGATGACCGGAGGAATTGGTCGGCCTGCAGGTCGCTGTAAACGTCTGTATTTCTTTTTGAATAGAAACAAAATAACTGAAAATTAGCAGGTAACTCTAAAAGGTATAAGATCTGGGAGAATATCGGTATCTGCTGTTGTCCATCCGGTAGGTTTACTTTTGCCACCGCTTGTGTTCGAGCCCGTGTCGATGATAACATCATTAGTCATTAACACATCTTCTTGCCCCCACGCCGACGCGCGAGAATTGAAAAAATGGCGCTGGAATATTAGGAGTTCGGCATGTATTCTCCAACAGGTTTTTCTGTCCTTTAACCATTTGAAATACGCGCAATGGTTAAAGAATTTAAATTAGACGTCTGAGAGAAACAAGCTTTCTATGCTGTCTATAGTTATAAATACTAAAGGTCATAATTATAAACTGTCCAATGTTCCATGATGGCTGTATTATATTCCAAAATTAATTGCCGACATAACGGAGAGATTAAACGAATGAAGTACATATTCCGGCAGTAATGGATAAATAGGACAAGCGGAAAGTCTTACTGACAGACTTCCTGCCCTTTTGCCGCAATCGGACCACACAAAGAACGTTCATATAAACAATAGTAAACATAAAAGGAATCAGGAATAATTAACTAAACAAACGTAACAATTCCTCGAGGAAAACACGCGAAGAGTCTTTCGGTAGAAGAAGTTTGTGACTGCAACACCGAGAGAAGCTCAGAGAAATCGAACCGGGGAATATCTCTAGCTTAGCAAACATCTTCCGGTTTAAACCCGTCTAATCTGTTTGCAGGTTTAACTATACTAAGTTCAAAAAATGCACTGCCTGGGCCACTGCGGAATTAGTCGGCCGGATTAGATAACCAGCTCGGCTGAAATTCCAACTTTCCGTGTAAAGCTTAGTGAGTTAGAATGCATATTGAGAAGTTGTAAGGAGAAAGGTGCCTGTACGGAAACTGCTGAAGAAGGAAACCGATGAAAGCAGAAAGCGTTTACACATCAGTATCAGTCCTCAATATTGTTAATTCTAGAAGAAGAATGACATAATTAGTAGTGCATACAAGATGAAGCCCAGAATGGCGTAAAAACGGATATAGTAAAGTGATCTCTGGAGACTCCTCACCTCGTTGCTTTTTGCAAACGAAAGAGAGCGACATGTCCTTGGTGATGAGCATATCTTTCAAAGGGTAATCAAGTTCTTTGGTTTTTTGGAGAACCGTTGACTCAAGCGTGCCCGGACTATTCTGCGCCCATGGTAAGTCAAAGAAAATGGTGCCGTCGGACCAGGATTTGCATCCTATGTTATATGTATCAGCTAATCCCACGAGACTGTATGTTTTCATACCAATGCTGCGTCTACCTGATGAAAAGAAAAAGGGGAAAAGGATTTAAATCGGGTAATCGGAAGTACACCAAGAATAGGGGCGGAGCTATTGTACCAACTCAGACGCAGTTTCTAGGGATCACCGGTCTTAAAACTTCGGGGCACCGTGGAGCGAGCAGGCGGCAAAGAGGAGGAGCGGGACTCGAACGGACGACCTGGAGTAGAGAGGAAATTCGTCGCTGGTGCAAATATAACTTGAAAATAACCCTAGCAATTAGATTATTTTTTTGTTAGTTTGTACACTAGAAAAATAAATAGATGAACAAGTAAGCAGTGGTGTCCAGCAGTAATATTAATGTGACTTCATTATTAAACTCTAACTCCCATCACTTTCGGTGACGTCACAGACCGACATCATGGAGGCAACGTCTATTGAATAGTTGGCGAGAATGGTAAATATAAGTTCTACCTGAGACGCGGCGTCTGGTGGGAAAGAATTTAATGAAAGTTCAAAACTGTTACGTTCTAACTGGCCAAGGCGAGGTTCTTGTGGGGGGGGGAGCTTTCCCAGTAAAAGGAGTTCTGTGTAGATGTTTGGGAGATAGACTTTTCTTCGCACGGATAATCTTTTAATCCCACCCAGAGTCGGGTTTCCTTCCTCCTGGCGTGTTAGGCCGTTACCTCGCTGTACTTATGAAATGTGGAATGGCGCGAGTACGGAATTCCGACGCCACTTATTAAGACGTGAGATTTAACTAGAGTAGTAGAGCGAGTATACTTCATACCTTGTTATACCTGTAAGCTAAACAATACCGGAAGTTTTCTAAAGCTAGCCTCAAAAAGCCAGTGGTCAATACTAATGAATATTTCACGAACCTCGCAAAGCCATTTTCAGAAAATCATGTTCCCCCTTATCCCAGATCGATGTTAATTCGGAGGTCATGTTTTTACAGACGTGGTTTACGTCACTGAAGCCAGCAGATGAACCAAGGTAGTAGCAGTGACCTTGAAATCCGATCCATTCGGGACCGCACTGCGTTTCGTCTGAAAAATATCAAACTTTCTGAACAGCACTGTAATCGTTAGTCTGCATAACTGACCGAAGATAACTTAATAAAAGCTGCTTTGTGAAAACTCAGCTGTTTAACAATTTTGACTTTAATAATATTTATTAGATTATTTGATAATTTAACAAATAATCTATTGACTTTTCTAACAACTAAAAGCATTGAAGAAGGTAAAATTTAAATCTGACAGGAAATCTTTACTTTTTAATAAAATTTATATACTTTAAGGCTGTTTATAAACCAGGATCACTCTTTAAACCATGGATAATTTAACGCTAACTTTACACTGGATTTAAGCATCTTTCACTGTGTGTGTCCGGTGCGTATAGCATAACTTGGGCTGCAGGAAGATTTTCACTTCAAATCTGATTAACTGGGATCACGTGAAAAATTTACACTATAATTCTCTTAAGTTTCTTTCAGTATTTATATAAAGTGCTATATTTTGCGCGAATAATTAAAGAAAAAAAAGTTCGTCTAAATGGTTTTATTGTAATTAATTAATTAATACTTTTTCCTTGCTTGCCAGTCAAAGAAATCTAAGAGGAAGCAGTCTTCCTTCACGGATGTCGAAAGTAGTTTTTTTAAAAAAAAATGGTTCTCGGTACCCAGAAAGCTGCACTTCCGCTTCGTGTCGTTGATTTGGTAAGTTCCGTGGATATGGATCCCGCTCCTGAACAGTGTTTCACAAGACGAAGCGGTGCTGCTGTTGTACTGTTCTGCAATGAGAAAAGACCCCCAAAAGTGGCTTTAAACCCCCTTCCCCTGGTCGTCGCAGCAGCAGGGTCAAGAAACGGGTTCATTTTTTTTTTTGTTGCAAATCTGCCGTCCGAAAGTAAAACTACCGGGATCTACTGGGAGGGGCGTGGAAAGTAAATTTGAACTTGAAAGAAAAAAAAAATAATAGAAAAAATAGTATAAATTTTTCAACATCTCGTTTTTACTGTCTGGCGCGTGCCCGGTGTGAACCGGTTTGGAGTGGCGGATAAATTCGACATCGGCTAATAGGCCCGAATTTTCGTACACCGGGAACCAATAACGACTCCACGGTAGTTTTCGCGTCGTGATGGACGGCAGATATGTGAAGGTTAGCGCTATGAAGACCTGCAGTTAAAAACGACGTAAATATAATAAACGCTCCAGCGTTTAGGAAACTTCAGAAATATTCAAAAGCTACCTGAACCGGGAAGCTTAGGAACTTCGCAAGCTTTGTTTCATTTTTTTAAAAAATAAAATTACTTTTTTTTGTATTTGCTAATGCATTTCCTGTATTAAGTTTCGCCATTCGCTTTTCCATCAGTCGGCGAGTAAAAGTCATTACTTGTCAGCTGAGAAGAGCCTCCAATTTTCTTCATTACCTGTTGCAATTTTATGGATAATTCGCTTCGTTATTGTATTATATTTCAACAGCTGTTTATGTCAGTTAGCTATCCCGAACGTACTCTGGTCGTCGGGCTGACAGTAAATCGATTTAGACTCTGCGTGAATTACCAGGGAGCGAGCAGGAGGGGGTGGGGGTTGGTAAACTCTGGAACACGTACGTATGTCGTAAATCACTGCGGTGTTTTTGTCGCCGCAGAGTTGCATAACGTTTCCGCTGCAAGGCGCCACAGCCGGAGTTGGACATCCGGTTGCTGAGGATGCTGTTCGAGCAGTAACAGCTTTTACTGGATAGCAAGGCGTAGGGATAATTCTGACCTCTGCACAGTTCCAAACAGAGGCTAACAGTAATGTCAACGTAGTCCTCGACTAGAAGATCTGCTGATGATACATTCTGAGTACCGAGGATTCCTAAAAAAAAAAGAATAATAAAACATATAAGTAAACAGTAGTTTTCTGTGTAATATCTAAGAAGTAGAGAGGAAATGCGAGTTGGTACAGCTTTGGAAATGACTCTGAAAACTGTAAATGGAATGCAATTAGGATAACGATGAAAAACCAATGATCTAATGCATGCAAATCCCATTGTTTGATCATGTGTACCATTATATGATAACCGTTATCGCTCTTCTGTGGTCAATAACGAACGTGGTTGTGTAGTGTTGGATGTAGATATGGGTCCAAGAAGAGAAACTTCCAGTAACCGACGTATATGGACCGGTACCCTGAGGTTTGTGAGGGGTAACGTTTGAGCAGACGGAAGCCAGATATCTAAGGCCGTAACAGAGGATAGATAATCAAGTACACACAATGTTATTGTAAATATTGACTTCTTTTATACGTCAAGAATCGATAATGCAATAGCACAGAGGGGTCGGAGCTAATGCTCTGCAGCTCGAAAGCTACTTCTGAAAAAAAAAAAAAACAAAATTAAAAAGATGAACCGGGCATCAGAGCAGAATCAGTCAGACGAAAAATGCCAAGAACGAGTTCTGTTTACGGTTGCAGCAAAATTTCAGTTATTTAGACAAAAAAAATCAACGGTAGTTTTTAAAATATTTTAGCAGCACCAAGAAGTAAGAAGAAACTCAACGTCCAACATCTGTAAAGCATAGCCGTGAATTGATTCAAACCTGGATTTGTGTCTCTGCGGACAGGATTGACGAGGTGAACATCAATACCGTGACCAACATCACCAAAACAATAATATCATGAGTATAATGCTCCACCTCAGTAAAAAATAGCATTCACGTGATCAAGATGATCACAATGAAGGAGAAAAGTATCGATATCGTCAACAACTATAGTATCGTGATCGCCATCATCATTATAACGACATCAGCGGCAGAAACATCAACATTAACAACACATAATTTACTTTTAGCATCAACAGCGCAATCGATATAATCAACAACAACATCAGAATCACAGCAGCGTGATCGAGAACACGACAAACACCAATAAAAACATTTATCCTTGGTGTTTTGCATAATTTAGAAAAGCAGAAAGGTCTGTCAACTTACTCGAGCTCTTTTCACAGATAAAGGGGAACACCCGATTTCTATGAGTGGGTATCCATTTTTTTTCAAAAAACTGTCTGTTCATTTTATATCCGAGATGCTCAGTTTTCAACTCCCAGTCATCATCTTCTGTTATCGGCTGGCCGTCCGACCAGAGAAACGTTCTGGCGAAAGTGTTGTCAAATATTCCCACGGTCCAGATTTCGTGACTGCTTAAAACGCGAACGTTTTCCAAGACTTCCGTCAGAAAAGCTTCTTCTTCCGGGTTTCCTACGGACGCCAATGATGCGTCGGATTCCATGCAGTAATTGATCGCCCGGGACAGCGTCATGTAATTTGCAACGAACAGATAGCAACCCCCCTGGTAGGTGATCCAGGGAACAGGACAGAGTCTGCTCTCTAGAAAAGAAGAACGGGGCAAAATCACAGACAAACTCCTGACGGAATTTCCTACCTTATTTAACCAACCCCCTAAAGCTTTTATTTCCTGAATGATGATCCGGGGAAACGTCACCAGTGGACGCCTTCAATACTTTTGCTCAGATAAATAACGAGACTCCCCCCCAATCCGCTCTCCCGTGGGTTCCATTAATGACGAAATTTGTCTAAATTACGTCCCGGTATTTTCTGAGATTTCAACCGGTTGCCGAAGAACCGATGGAATAATCGGCGTCAGTAAACAGACACGAATAAGGCAAAAAGATAACGACAACAACAACAACAGCAAACGACAACACACAGCAACAACAACAACAAACACACAACGTTCAAAGATAACGACACAACAACAACAACAGCAACGACAACAATAACAACAACGACAACAACGACAACAACAACCAACAAAACGACAAACAGCAACAACAACAACAACGACAACGACAACAACAACGACAACAACGACCACAACAAACAACGGACAACAACGACAACAAACAACGACAACAAAACGACAACAACGACAACAACGACAAACAACAACAACAACGACAACACAACAAAGACAACAACGACAATGACAAACAACGACAACAACAACAACGACAATAACACGACAAACAACGAAAACAAAACAATAACAACGACAACAACGACAAAAAACAAACGAAAACAACGACAACAACAACAACAATGACCACAACACAACAACGACGACACGACAACACCGACGACAACAACGACAATGACAACAACAACAACAAACAACAACGACAATAACGACGACAACACAATAACAACGACAACAACGACAAAAACAACGAAAACAACGACAACAACACACAAACAATGACAACAACAACAACGACAATAACGACGACAACAACGACAACAACAATAAAAACGACAACAACGACAAAACAACGAAAACAACGACAACAACAAACAACAATGACAACAACAAAACCAAACGACGACAACAACGACAACAACGACGACAACAAACGAACAACAACGACGACAAACAACGACGACAACAACGACAACAAACAAACAATAACAACAACCAAACAACAACAACAACGACGACGACAACAACGACGACAACCAACAGCACCCCACGTAATTGGCTTCGAGTTGTTCTTTCCCGAGAATGACTGCTTATTTCCGGCGGATTTACCCTAGAAATAATTGACTTAACAACGGCCGGAACTCGAGATTTTTGTGTGTCATTTTTTTTTTCTGATGGATTTCTGGCAAAATTCTCTTCTGAGAGAGAGTAGGCAGCGTTTTAGATGTTTGGAATTTCCGAAACCGTACCGCGTGTTATCCGCTAGGGCGGATTAGTGGACACTGCCCGGGGGGTGGGGGGGTCAGTGGCTACCACATCAGCTATTCCTACCCGAAGGAGTAGAGAGTCTACCATTCACCTTCCAATGCACACGACTTCGCTGGTACTCTAACTAGCCCGGATTTCTCTATACTTTTATTATGGCGCATTATTTTGATTTTATTATTTTTTTTAAAAAAAAAAACAGTTCCTATCACCAGATTCATATTCCTTCCTCTCCAGGGAAATGAACTTAAAACTCTTACGTTCATCTCGCAGCGGCTTCTGATAGGAATTAAAATCTCTTACCGTCTCGTTTGCAGAATTCATAAGAGTGATTTACCCCCTTTACAATGAGGTAGGCCTCGTTGGACAGGCCCCAAAATTCTATTTCCCGACAGTGCGATGCTTTGCTCATAGAATCACCTGCAAATAAGAAACGAAAAACTGCATCCAAGGATTTTCCATTTTTGCTGAACTCGTCGGAAAGGACAGAACGACGACTTCCACGGCGGTCAACTACTTAATCCTTATTATAGGCCGTGTTGTCGGACATATGTAAAGCTATGTTTTTAGGGAGCTTACTCCAATTTTTTAAACAATGGAAACGAAACTCTCCCTTCCTTTAAATGAAAACGAAAGTATATTTGTTAACAGAATTAATTAGTCTTTATTGAATTTATTTTTGTAATATATTATTACCTGTCATTAATTTAAAGGTTACTTCGCTGAGTTTAAACTTGTAAAGCTCTTCAGACTGCGTGAGCTCTTTTATTAAGAAAAACACAAACGGCTTTATCTACGTCACACTATTGCATGACTCTGCGCGACCTCTGTCTTACGCTACACTTGTACAACAAAGGTCAACTGTGCGGCGTCGATCCGACTCGTCTCCCCGTTGTTAACAGACTGCGATAAAAGAGGAACTTCTTATGAAAAATTAACTTTTAATGTGAAACAATTACGAAGATCGTACTAAACTAAGGAATCCTAATTAATTAAGAAACCCCCCCCCCCGGAAATCAGCTGTTTCAGAAACCTGCGATTTTATTCTCGCAAAATATAATGATAGCTCTACCTACTAATACCAGTATTACCATTATTACTCCACTGCAGGTACCCGAATAGCCAATTTACATGGATTCCAGGATAAATAGTGAGTTGGGACAAAGAGCTATGACAGACTATGTGAGCCCTAAAAACGCCTAGAGGCGACCATAGATTAGACATCAGTTAGGCTGTAGGAAGGCGTCGGAATTGGATGTGTGACGGACAACGTTTTAAAATAGGGGTCTGCCACCTGGAAAAACCGATGGGGGGGGGGAAAGTTCTATATTTTGCATGATTGATGCCGCAGGGGCTGTGCGAATAGGTCTGATTACTTTCAATGCGACCCCCCCATAAACAAATATGTACCTTTTACCAAGAAATACAGGTTTTGGTCATGGCCGCCGCAGAGTTGGTGCCTGTTTCCCGGACAAGTCAGGTTGCAGCGGTCCCAGGGAAGACTGACGCCAGCCGGCTCCTCACGGAAACACTTACAGACTCGGCCGTGAGCGGCCGAAATCCAGTAGTGCTTTCCCAGGCAGTACTGTAAACAGGGAATTAGGGCCTGTTTCTCGGAAAAAAAGGTAGTGACGGAGTTCAGGTCTTCTGTGATATTTAAACATTTATTCCCGCTTTCATCTGCAAAAAAAAACAACAACAAAGAAAAACAGGAGCAGGTAAAGCCAAACAGCGCCACCACCGGCAGTCACGTCCACTTAATTAGCTACGCGAGGGGCCCCTCACGATCACAGTTCTCACACAGCCATATCATGGTTAGGGACTGAAACCTTTATCTAACTGGATGTATGAAATTTCTCGTCTCAAGACTGATGCTGTTAGCAATATCCCGTGGTGATGTATACTTACGGAACCGTCTTGGAGCTGCTTTTGATGTTGTTGTTGTTTTTTTGGGAGGACTTTCATCGTCATCTAGGAATAGGTTGTGTTTTTTTTTAAAAAAAAAGAACCTTTCAATAATCATTCTGTCGAGTCTCCAAAGTCCCTAAATGTTAAGGTGCTGACAGCTTTAAGACTTACCGGCCGGTAACAGGCAAAGCCAGACGGCCACGGAACGAGCGAGAGTACAGGTGAGGGGGAGAGAACTCGAAGCGAATATAGAGCCAGACGTCATCAAAGGCGAGAAACAGGAAAAACGCGCCCTCTGGTGGGTATGGCGGTGCCATCAGAAAGAAGTAAATCCATTACTGAGACAGAGAGAGAGAGGCTGGCAGACGGACGGGTCTCCGAGATGAAAACACCGACAGCCAGTTGTCATAGACGTGGGAAGAGCGCTTAAGAGGATGACGGAAAAAAGGTTCAATGAAATCCCTGAGAAAATCGACATTGCAGAGCTGCAGAAAAATGTTTCTGCTTAGAATAGGACACTTTCCGCCAATTAAACTCCGCCGGCATCCATCTTAGGACCATGCAATGGACCCGGTAGAGCATCGGGACGAGCGGTTATTTCAAAGAATAATAATAATTATTACGGAACAGAAAATTTTGAAAACAAAACAAAACACAATACCACGTTATATAGAACAAATTACAAGGCTGAAATAATAAAAAAAAATTATAATAAACATCAACGAAGAAATAAAAGTACACTGGCAGCCAAAATTGTGCACTCATAAATTAATGGCTGTTAGCGTATGGCTGCCAGAAGGCCTGTACACCTGAAACTAATGCTTATTTTCGAACTTTTGTCGGGTTGTCGAAAGATTTCCCAAAACCCTCTACGCTCGATGAATTATTTTACCAGCGAGTGCAGGAATACAACCAGATAAGGATGCAAAATCGCCTTCTTACTAGATTTTCTCTTGCAGACACTCGGATACAGCGAACCGTCAGGCCTGACCGCAGTCCAATAGCTCTCTTCTGTGCTTAGGATGACGGACGAATCCGGTTGAAATGTTTTGAGTTTGGAGAATGTGAACAAACTGGCGTCTGTCCACGTGAAGTAGTTTACTTCGTCTGCGATGAACAATCCAATGTACCACTTCACGAGTTGATAAGTCTCAGCCGTGCCTGAGGAAAGAGAATCAGAGTTGTCCTTAATGTCGGCCATCTGTATAATGCTCATAATTATTCTCCGCTTTTATGAGTAGCACCGGTAAAACATAATGGCGCTATATGCGGTAAGTGCAATTCCGATTTAAAAAAAATCTAAATACCTAAAATTTAAATATGTAAAAATCTCGGTTAAAACATGACGTCATATATAGGAAAAGCAGGGTTAAAGCGCGACATCACGTGCATAGAAAGGAAGGTCAGGGTGCAATCACGCGGAAATATTCATCACAGCTTCAGTGCTCGGTGCAGAAAATCCTCTTTAAGGATGACGTGTTGCGGGTATAAACGCTGGTGGAAAGAAAAGCAGGTAATCCATTTAAAAAAAACGTACGAACCTAAAATGATGGTCTTCAAAAAACTCAATTCTTCGTCGCTGTGAATGGACACGAGGTCAGATCTCGTGCTTCTGCAATTTTCTAGCGCCCGAAAAAATGTCAGTTTGTCTGTGTTCAATTTGTAACAGAACTCTCCACGTGTAAACCAGCCTTTTCCGCATTTGAGTTCGTCTGGAAAAGAGCAACAATAAAGCGAGGTAAACTGTAACTATTTTTTAAAAAAAAAAAACACTTCTCTCAGCTAAAGATACTGTTTGTACTTCGCCTTATTGGTAATGATTTAATTATCAGTGGAACACTTCCTCATTCGCTTGTCCTCAAACATGACCAAGATTTACAAAAATACTTCCTGAATTCGACATCAGGAGAAACCAACTAGTCTTCAGAAACTGCCTCACTCCACTCTAACATCAGAGTTTTCGTATATCTGAAGAGAAAGTCCTTTCGGAAACATAGGCTTAGTGCTGACACCAAACGCCCGTATTTTATGGCCATGGTATACAGAAGGATAACACGGTCAGTATAACGTCTAACTGTCTGTGATCATCTCTACCTGTTACAATAAATACTCATTTACAGCCGAGCACAACTGAAAACCAGCTATCTTCTGTAACCACTCGAACTCTGATAGCTCTCGTTATATATGTAAGTGTCCTTTATTATGTACTGGGACCTAAGAGTTTAAGCTTCATTGTATCAAATTATTACGAGTAGTCCAAATGTAAATTACTAATAAGCGTTTTCGAAACATACAACTTAAAATATAATGTGGTATCTGTGCTAATAGTTCATGCTTGCACGACACATCACATGACACATCGTTTCCAATGTAAATAAAATCATAGTGTGTAAAAGCATGAATTCCAAAATTCACGCTTGTTTACTGGTTCCAGCCAGGTAAAAGATCAAAAACTCTATTTCGGTATGCGAGATTACGCATCAGACGTACATTTGTTGGCCTTCTTTTGAGTACCCACCATCGCAATACTCGGATACCGAGGTCGTGTCGCCGCACCCTTAGACAAATGGCGGAAGGCCGTGTTTGCTTATTGAAGTCGGTCTAATGAAACCCCCCGGTTAGATTTTCCGCGAATAGCGAAACTGTAGGGAGGACTGTGTTGTTGTTGTTGTTGTTGAGCGAGTTGGACTTCCGAACGAGGTTCTTTCAATGGCATCGCATCCCGTAAAGACAAGAGGCCTGTTCTCTGTCGAGTCCTCCTCGTTACTGAGAGATGTTCGTCGAGCCGACAAGCGGCCCGGTCCATCCGACACCGGGGGGGGGGCCCAAGGACCCGGGAGGTCTCTCTCACGTCGGACACCAAGGAATCGCCGTACAGCTGTTTCACGCTATGGCGATCATCAGCGACAACTCTCCTCCGACCCCAGCCTGGGATCGAACCCGGTACAGGAGCAACAGTCCCCTTACGGAGCTAACCCGCTACCACCGGGCCGGCCTTGTTGTTGGTGTTGTGTTCAGTGTGACGGTTACTGGGGGTGAAAATGTAATAGTGAACGTGAAATAGTGACTGGAGAAAGAACTCTCTTCCCGTTCATTTTTTTTGTTATCGTTGGATGATTAGTCAGAAGTCGGTAGTTACGATTGTGAAACCCATGGTCAGTTCTGTATCTTCATCGGGTTTGTGTTCCTGCAACAGATCACACTGGATTAAAGTTGTCTTTGAGTTTCTTCGGATAAGCGTCATTACAGAGGGCTGATTAGTCGCATCGCCTGACATCTCGCTCAAAGAGTATCGCCTGGATGTCTTTTCCAGATGCGTAAGGCTTAGAATCCTTCGTAAAATCTACAAAGATGAAGCAGTTAAAGGTGTGTCTTCAAGCATGCGCGGATTGATGTGCTGGCTACAGGTCCTAAGGTGGCCCACACCCAATATCGACTAGGCGAATTATGATGACATTTTTTTATATTCTGAAAGGTGCATGAACAAATCGTGAGCCGTTCGTCCATTAGCGAGATGTATAATCAGATCCATGGTCTTAAATGGCTGAAAAATCAATTGTTTTCCATAACTTCCTGTCGCTTTGTACTTCTTCACAAATTAATTATTTAATGTAAAATTTAAATATCTTTATATTTCGCTTTAAATAAATCGTTTAAATATAAAAGTAGGAAGAACTAAAACGCAGTCTCTTGTCGTGTTGTGGAAATACACCAAATGCTTACCTTTAAACACGCAGTGAGCTTTCTCTATATTAGTTGAATCAACATCGGGTTTTATGTAATAATCGCCATTAGTGATAACTCCATTTTCAAAAATATCCGAACAGGAAGTGGCAGTCACTGGAGAGCACTCTGTGTTAACGAATGAGGGGAGAATGTCTTACTGTTTTGAATTTGTGCGGTAACCAAGAAATCAAGAACGAACTCGCACATTATAAGAGCTATCGAAAGTCGATTGTCATTTAGCTTGACTATTAAGAGTTAATTAGTTTTTTCCCCCATAAAAATTGCTTTTTCTTAAAAGTGAAAAAGAGCGTTTAGCAATGCAACCCACTGTTCAGAGAACGTCATGGTGAACAACAGTACACTGGCTGATGCTAGCACGTATCGAAATGACAGCTTCGCCATTGTAGTGTGGTTTTAATGTACAAATCTACATTGTCATTAAAATTAACGGAGGCAGGATGCAAAGTAAATCCGACTAAATTTGAAATTATTCGTTTAACGCGGTGTAAGCTTAGTATATTCTTCCATGACCTGTTTTCCACTTTCGGAAGTAGAGCAATCTGCGCAGTTAAGTGACGACAAAGCGATATCATGTCTTGTCGTGCACCGGACTCAACAATGGCGATAACCCTCCTACAAGGAAGACAACTCTGGTGAGGGAGCTTAATGCCGAGGTTGTCCGCTAGGAATGGACGTTAACGCCACGCCACGCCACAAACGGGCCGGCAGTTGGGAGACGCGCCTGGCTCTCGGCATGTCTGCCCTTGATGCCGTCTCAGCGACACTCTCAAGACTGGTTGTGGAACAAGAACGACGCACCCAGCCTCCGTTGTACTGTCGTATAAATCTCACCAATGTTATCCGTCAGTATGCGATTTAATAAAGCCAAATAAAACTCCGAATATAACGGTACAATTTGAAATTAAGTTTTAAGGCAAAAATAAATGTTTTTCGTTATAAATACAGTTATTTCAAAAAGGTTTATGTGTATCTGGGACTTAGATCGGAGTTGTTCTGGAAGGCCACACCCGCCCGCAGGGGTGGGTGGGTGGGACGACGAAGCAAAAACAAATGTTAGAATCTTGATGTCTTACAAATGTGATGGAAATTAATAATTTACAATAAATGGAGAATAAATACTTAAATTTACTGCAGGCAGTGAAGTTTACTGTACATCCAGTGTTATAGCAGTCTAGAGTCACTTCAGTCACTTTATAGAGAAAGGTGGGACGTAATTAACTCTAGGGATGTCCAGACGACGCACACCGGGAGAGTTGTGGCTAATTGGCCCCATGCCCCCGTGTGGCGATCAGGACTGAACGGATTCTACAAACGTTAACGCCCCTCTAGGCCAGTACACGCAGGCACTGAATAGATAGAAAGAAGGGAGTGGCGGCGGCCAAGGAAAACCCGGTACCTGCGTGGAGAGTCTGGAGAAGACGGGAACGCATCCACAAAACAAACAACATTAAACAGTCGCTTATGGTGGCATGTCTGCAATAGCCTGGGGCTCTACCTAGCACTTCGTGATTGCAAGATAAATTCCGTGGTGCAGAAAAGCACAAAGAGCAAAACAGTACGCACGAGACATTTTCAGTTATCCTTCATTCTGAAGACGAGACTTTTCCCAAGCGTACAATGTGGGGGCTACCCATTAGCCTGCACGGCGGCGGTGGAGAGGGGAGGGGGCAAAGAGAGCCCATCAGTTATTGACTTGATAGACAGTTTGTGACGTAGTTTCAGGTGTCTGCGCGCGAAATAGTTTTTCTTCGTAACCGAACTTGTTCGCTCCGTCCATCGACGCGAGTTTGGCCGGTTGCTGCACTAAAACAAACAAACTGAGTTTCTTCTCCTCCCCTCCCCGAATATCTTACGATTTGATATCTGATAAATTTGAGCTGCTGAAGCATCATTAGCTTTTAAACAAGACTATAAAGAGTTCTCACCTATGGCTCGTATTTGAAAGCGAACCTTGTATGTCTCGTTGGTAAAGGAACATGTTCTCCCTTCTGCCATCGTGGCGTTGTACTGCTCTCCCTGTAAACACTGGCAGAATAGGGGGTTACCGGAAATGACGGCATAAGTCATGTGCTCATTGCGACACATTTCAATGCAAGTTGCTTCATTGGCGATCAGTAAAGAGGTCGATTTGTGAAATAGCGACGTGTCTAAGTCAGTGAAACAACCATCTGAAAGTAAAAGTGATTCGGACAAGTGCGTAATGGAAAGAATCAGTAAGAAAAAAAAATTGCTTTAGTCGGTTACCAAGTGGGAAAAAAGTAATATAGTCTGTACTGAAGTCATCTCGCTCTCTCTCTCTCTGCTCCATCTCTCTCTCTCTCTCTCTCTGTCTCTCTCTCTCTCTCTCTAGATCTCTCTCTCTCTCTCTCTCTCTCTCCAGATCTCTCTTCAGTAGCTCCAGGCTCTCTCTCTTTCTTCTGCTCGATCTCTCTCTCTCTTCTGTATCTCTCTCTCTTTATCTCTGTACTGACGGCATCTTCTCTCTCTCTCTCTTCTAATTATCTCGATCAGTATCTCCATCTATCTCTCTCCTGTCTGTCAGCTCGCTCTCTCTCTCGGGGTCTTTCGAGCTCCTCGCTCTAGGGAGAGAGGGAATACGGAAGAGAGAGCGAGAGAGAGACTAGAGGCTCTCCATAGATCTCTATGCGAGAGAGAGGAGCGAGCTCGATCTCTCAGCTCTCGATCTCGAGAGAGATCGATCGCTCTCCTCTCTCTCTCTCGCTATCTCTCGCGAGGCGATCCTCTCTCTCTCTCTCGAGATCTCGGGAGTCTCTCTCTCCCGATCCGAGGAGATTCTCTCCTCTCTCTAGCTCTTCTCTCTCTCTCTCTCTCGATCTCCTAGATCGAGTCTCGCGAGCTCTCTAGTATCTCTCATCTCTCTCGATCGAGTCTCTCTCTATATCTCTATCTCTCTCTCTCTCTCCATCTCTCTCTCCATCTCTCTCCGATCTCTCTCCTCCTCTCTCTCTCTCCTCTCTCTCTCTCTCTCTCTCTCTCAGTATCTCCATCCCTCTCTCTCTCTACATCTCTCGCTCTCCTCTTTCTGTCTCCATCTCTCTCTCTCTCTCTCTCTCTCTCTCTCTCTCTCTCTCTCTCTCTCTCTTCTCTCTCTCTCTCTCTCTCTCTCGCAACACAACACACAACACACACATACTATGTAAAAACTAAAATCTGATTATTTTATTTTACATATACACTAGTTTCCACAACTGTGGACTTACAAATAAAATACAGCAGTTAGAAAATTCCTGCGTGTAAAAAAAACAAAAGAAATATCTCCAAACTTTGGTCACACGAATTTCTTTCTTTTAAACTCTTCATCCCGATTAAAGAATTATTTTATTGGTGATTGTTAAGTCATGTCTGCCAGTTGTCTTGCAGCAGCAGATGGTAAAATAGTAAAAAGAAACAACGAATTAACTAGCATTGATGTTTAATCTAAACATCTGGATCATTTAAACAGAGTAGACGAGTTGTTTCGCTGGAGCAGTCGTAAGGTGATCTCAAAACGATGGATTTGCTGGTGCTGACGCAGGTGAGATAATGGCGTAAATGACAGCATCCGTGCAAGTGGCAGAACCCGTTTAATAATAAGAGTGCTAAAATTATAGATAAGTGTATTGGTCTCTCGTAATTTATCAGAATTATCCATCCGACTCCACCACGGAACTCCATCTTATTTCAAAGTTTGTTTGCTTGAGATCAGTCTTCCATGAAAAAAAAAAGTACTATATCTTTTGTAGTATGAAAATCCATCTGGATTCTCAGTAAACCGGACTTTGGCAGGCCAGGATTTCGTTAGCAGCCGTTCGCAATGAGATCCTACGTCTTTGCAATTTTAAGAACGACGGAGAGCTGAAGGCTTTAATGATCAACCGGCTTGGATCGAAAATAAACTGGAAAAAGATTTACCGACACAGAAGTGTTGGAAACAGGGCACAAATACAGACAGACAGACAGACAGACACGCAATGTCTTACCGAAAGTCTTAAACAGGCTTTGGTTTCTCGCGCTGTCCGGACACTGATTATACAGTAGGTTTTCGCAACTCTTGGTGCAGTGTTGGTTTGCCAGGGCGCGATGTATGTCGATGTTATTACCGCAACTGCATAACCTGCCATGGATTCCAGCGTAGACCATTTCCCTGGAGAAACAGTGACGAACGCAAGATGCAGCATCTGGTTGCCCGCTCTCCGCCTCCGTTAGCGTCAGACCAGAAAAACAGCCAATGTAGTTCTTTGTTTCTAAAATGATTGGCAACAGATGCAGCAAGCAGTAAGTGCTCTTGGTTTAGAATAAGATTAAGGGTGTTGTTACTGCTGTTGTTCACAGAGATGTAATTGCTACCGTCATCAACAGAAATATTCACCTTTTCCCTGATCACTGTGTCCATTTATTTAATGACTGGGCTTCTCACTGTTAACTTAGATATTTTCAAATCCACTGTCTGTTCGAAATCTTTCAATTCAGAGCTAACCAACCTAAATATTTTTCTACTATTTTTTTCATTCATTCATACATTTAATTAATTAAATTAATAAACTAGCGAATAAATAATTCATTAATTTAGTTACATGCAACACATTAACTTGTTATTATATAATCCTTAGAAAGAGTAAGAAAACGAACGTTTCCAATCCTGTATTGATTGCATGGTAGATTCATACGTATTGATATTATGATTGAAGACAAACAAAATAGCTGTCTAAAACGAATGTGCAAAAAGACAAAGAATAGTCTAAAAATGATCACAAAGAAAATGGCAAAGGCCAAAATAGCCTTAAGAACAAGTCTTACTACCACTGACCTCACTACAATCTTGTACACGCTTTGGTATGAACTAAATGTGACAGTCTAATTGTATTCGTGGGAGTTACATCAGTCTTCGATCAGAACAACCTCCATTTGATCAAGAAACTTTGAACGGACTTGGCAACCACAGACGCGTCCATCCAGAATGCTTCATTAGTGTTCAGTTGGATTTAAGCTCGGAGATCGTGCAGGCCACAACCTACGAGTGATGTAGCCTTAAAGCGCATCACTGACAGCATGTGCTTTGTGCAAACGGATGTTTCCATCGATATTGATAAAGTGGAGACATAGTTGTTTGGTCAGAAGGATGACTGCATGTGTATCTCATCTCTGTATCTGACACCAGTCATCGCAGCCCGCTTAATGACGATAAGGCCATTTCCTCGGTCAACTTGAACGTTAGCCTATTTTTATCTATTAAATCGTGCCCCTGTTATTTCCAGAATCTAACCCGTCCATCGTGATGTGTTCAGACTGAATCTGGATACGTCGATGAAAAGAACATGGCGCCGACAGTTCAATTTTGAGAGATCATCTTGTTCAAAAGATGAGGAACGTTGCCTATTTTTTTGAGAAGTGTATATTTATAGCTTAGTTTTCTTAACACAGAAAGGCAAAATGGCGTTAATTTTTTTATCTTAGTTATCGAAATACGCTTTTAAATGTCTCTTTTTATTTGAATTTTTACTAGTATTTTTGAAATTATTTATTTAATTTTCCATCGTATTTTATTTATTAATGTGAATTTTAATTTAATTAATAAGTTAGTTTTTACTAAAGTTAATTTTTTAATAATTACAGATTCAAGCATTCTGATATCCATGTCTTCTTAACGAACCCTGACCATCCTGGTCTAGAGACGTCTCACAACAGAGCGGGAAAGTGCCAGGTATTAACACTGGTGGCCAACCAAGTTACCTGGATACGACTAGAGGCAATCTCTTAAGCCGTAGCGTTTACCGCCCCCTACTGGAAGAGTCCTAACAGAATCCAAAGCGCGGTAAAGAAGAACGAAAAGAAACCATAGCAGAGAGGTACGCCAGTTCGAACTCGGGTCCTCAACCGTCGAACGTTTATCTCTGGACCTCCAGTGTCCTTCCACCGGGTCAGATCGGATGCTGGGTGAGTGCTCGCTGCCAATCTTTGTCTACAGCCTGAAGACTGGCGCTACTCTCACTGATCCCGCGCCACTTATAGTACTCACATTCAATGGTAGCCCATCATCCTCTCGGTTCGCTCGTAACCAGACCAGTATTAATATTTTAATTGGTTTCCAGATTTAGTGCAAACCCTAAAAGGCCCCTTTGAAACGGGAGGAAGATACCATCGGCTTCGAATAGAGAGTTAAAAGCTGAAATGCAGATACGATATTTTTGATGGGTTAAATTCGCGACTGCGGCTCCTGTCACGTAGCAACCACAGCAGACGGTCGCTAGATGGATAATCACCCCCATCAAAACAATTTTAGAAAAACCAAAAAAAGGGACAGAATTCTGGTTTTGACATTTACCTAAGAAGAAGCTGAGCTCTGGGAGAAGTTTCTTGGAGTTTGTGGCTAGGTAAACCGGCTAATGTTAGTGAGAATACATCATTTATCCCGGCCAAAATAACCGAACCGTGTCTCATAATTGGTCATATGCGATATTGTTTTTACTCGAAGCTTCTTTTTTGTTGTTGCATAATTATGGATCCAGCGAGTTATTTCTCTGGATTTTGAATTTAGTTCTTACCAAAAGCGTGATGTTACCGTGCTCATCCGATATCGTTCCTGACTACTAATTTAAATAATCGTTAACTGTTACTCCGCTTTAATGGACTCAACTAACTGCTCAGCCGTGAATTAGAAGGCAAAGACAGAAAGAACCCCTCCGCAGAACCAGAAGCTATGCTTTGTGTTCGAACGTCTGGGGCGAGAGCTTTCTCTGCAGGTGGCCGGGTAACCGTTGACCACAGCTTCTCGGCAACAATTGGCATCACAAGCTCTGTCGCCAAAAATTTGATTAAGAGAGAGGTTGGGTTAATTTGTGATGTAGCGAAGAGGAAGTCTTCGCTTAAAAGCAACATGCCTGGACCGAAGAAGAGCGATGGTGATCAGTGTATTGGGGTCGGATGTGAGCAGGCTTGAAACAACGACGGCAGTATGTTAGAAGAATGTGAATCGAGCTGCGTTTGCCATACGACTAAGCGCGGAAGTAGAAATGTGATACTAAGGGGGTCGTTTTGCCTGCTATTCACCTGATGGATTGACAGAAGTTGACGGGATTCTCCCCAAAAAGCGAGACATCACTACTTCCTGCCAGTTCGTTTAATAGGTGATGTGTTTGACCTGCAACAAAATGACGATTCCAAGCGCAGTTTAACCAACACACAGTACCATCGTCTCTGAATCTCTACCGCCGGACCGCAGTCGACTTGTGCGGCATCAATCAGATCTAAGAGTCAAAGACAAAGGTCCAACCAATGTCATCCGGCTACAGAAAAGTGACAAGAGGGAAACGGTAACTCAGAAGACCACATTTAAAAAAAAAAGTTACTAAATAAGAGGCCTAAAGTTTATTCGGCAGTTATTCACATAAAAAGGTTGTGTGAAGTGGTAACAACGTCACAGTTGCTGCTTCATCCGTTCACTATTTAGAACACCTGAGTTTTAATGCAAATATTTTGCTGGGACATTGCATTTTCATTAATACGACGGATTGGAAAGGAAGATGAGTTATTTTGATATGGTTGTGGTATTTTAAATTTAAAGGCCATATACTTGTATATATTAAAAATATTAAAGGATTATTATATTATTGAAGTATTATTATTATTATTTAAAATTATTATTATTACACATTATTAATTATTATGATTATTATTATTATTATTATTATTCGACTATTATTATTAGTATATTATATTACTTTTATACTAATCATTATAATTAAATAATAGCCGAAAATTATTATTAAAATTAAAATCAGTTGCATTAACTAAATATAACAAAAAATTAAAATAAATTAACTAACCGAATATCAAAAGTTGCAGCGAAAAAAAAAACATCAAAAAAAAAAAAATACAAAACAATTAAAAAGAAAAAGGAAAAGTTTAAAAACATAAAAATGTAGAAAAAAAAAGTAAATAAAAAAAAAAATAAAAACAAAAAGAAAATCAAAAAACAAAAATAAATTGACAAAAAAAATAAAATAAAACAAATAGAAAAAATAAAAACTGTACAAAAATAAAAAAAAATTAAAAAAAAAAAAAAAAAAACAGAAATTAATAAAAAAATTGTTTTTGCCCTCGATCACAGGTAAAGATGCTCGGTATTAGAAAAAAAAAATAATCAATTTCGTTTGTTAATATAACACATTTGGTTTGTTTAAAAAGAAAAAAAAGAAAAAAATTTATACAGAACAGAAAAAAAAAAAGTAAAAAAAAAAAAAAAAAAAACAGAAAAAAACGAAACAAAAACAAAAGTGTTGTTGTGTGTGTGTGTGCACTAATATTTGCTGTTGAAAACAAACTGCTGAAATATTAATTATATCAATAATACGAACGGATTAAAAAAGGAAGATGAGATTATTTTTGATATGGGTCAAGGCATGCTATAATTTCACAATGATCGTCTATATACGATATGTATCGGTTTTTATATGTATTAATGAATATATGATTATATATTATTATTATCGGTTATTATGTTATTACAAAAATTATTATTATATAGTATTGTATTCGGTTATTACGTTATGTATCTTATTATATGCTTATATAATTCTTATATATTCTTATATCTTCTAATTCTTATTCTATCTTCGCGCTGACGTTTCCGACGCGAAGTAAATCGCTCTGCACCGATTGCTCCTCGTTCTTTCCGTACGGTCACAAACTATACGTCTTTTCGCGATGGCGCTCGTTTTTCCGTGACGTCAAGAAAGAAAATCCGGTTTATAAAGCTATGGGGCGCAGTTCTTTCCGTGACTGTGGTGAATAAAGGAAATCGTCTAAACGATTGCGCTCGGTTCTTTCCTGTAAACGTCACAAGTCAAAAATCGTCTAAACAAGCGAAAGGCGATTCCGTCTGATGTCGTTCCCTGACTCTTACAAGGTGTTTTTTGCTCGTCGATGCACAGGTAAGAATTATTATAACTGGGGTTCGTAATATATTTATTTGGTTTGTTTAATAATAAAAGGGAGATCACTTGTTTCCAAGACTGTTATGAACAGAAGATAAAAATCACATGTGAATATCAGAAGACCGAAAACCGTAACCTCTGTGTGTTGTGTGTGTGTGTGGTGTGTGTGTGTGTGTGTGTGTGTTTGTGTGTGTGTGTGTGTGTGTGTTTTAAACTCTAGCTGTTGACGCTCTGAATCTTTAATAATAATAATAATTAAAAAAACAGTTCTCGCTCTCGCCACCCCGGGTAGTTTCGATTATTTCCGTGATGTCACAAGTGAATATCGTCTATTACGATTGCGCTCGGTTCTTTCCGTGACGTCACAAGTGAATATCGTCTATTACGATTGCGTTCGGTTCTTTCCGTGACGTCACAAGTGAATATCGTCTATTACGATTGCGCTCGGTTCTTTCCGTGACGTCACAAGTGAATATCGTCTATTACGATTGCGCTCGGTTCTTTCCGTGACGTCACAAGTGAATATCGTCTATTACGATTGGGCTCGGTTCTTTCCGTGACGTCACAAGTGAATATCGTCTATTACGATTGGGCTCGGTTCTTTCCGTGACGTCACAAGTAAATATCGTCTGCGTTCGGTTCTTTCCGTGACGTCACAAGTGAATATCGTCTATTACGATTGCGCTCGGTTCTTTCCGTGACGTCACAAGTGAATATCGTCTATTACGATTGCGTTCGGTTCTTTCCGTGACGTCACAAGTGAATATCGTCTATTACGATTGCGCTCGGTTCTTTCCGTGACGTCACAAGTGAATATCGTCTATTACGATTGGGCTCGGTTCTTTCCGTGACGTCACAAGTAAATATCGTCTGCGATTGCGCTCTTTTCCGTGACGTCACAAGTGAATATCGTCTATTACGATTGCGTTCGGTTCTTTCCGTGACGTCACAAGTGAATATCGTCTATTACGATTGCGCTCGGTTCTTTCCGTGACGTCACAAGTGAATATCGTCTATTACGATTGCGCTCGGTTCTTTCCGTGACGTCACAAGTGAATATCGTCTATTACGATTGCGCTCGGTTCTTTCCGTGACGTCACAAGTGAATATCGTCTATTACGATTGCGCATTCTTAACTATAACTTGATGTGACAACTTTTAGTTTATTACTCTTATTTTAATTAATAAATTACCAAGTAAAACACCAAATAAGAGGAAAACAATACAATACAGGTTCTCAGGGAGTTTCAGTAACTGAATCAGTTTTTGTTGTTTTCTTTAGAAATCTTTATTCATTTATTTTTTGTTAAAGAAAAAGGTTACCCAGGATAAAGCGAAGGAATAAAATCACTGAAATTGGACAGATTTTTTTTTTACGGAAGAGAGGAAGTAAAATAAAATAACTTCTGGATCTATCCTGCTCAAAGGAAATTATTTTTTAAACGAAGTGGAATAAAATCGTTGACACTTTCATTGTAACCAACGGGATCCTGCATGACGCATAATGTAATCGACAGTGTTTAAGGGATATTATTGGCTGACTGGAGGCCATGTACGGACTTTACTTCTAGCGACAGACTTTATAGTAATTAGATTTAAAAAAGGGTCTTTGAACGTGTTCTTATAATCTAAACCAATGTAAATTAATTTTTTTTAAAATTCTTATTTAGCTGCATATTCCATGTGTGTTTGATTTACATTAAGTCCAAGTCGTACAGAATCTTGAAAATAACATTTAAGTTCCAGTTTTTTTTTTCTCCTTTCAGATCGATCGAATACCTCCTCCTTTAGAATTGTTGTCCTTATGTATATATTTGATAGACTGCGTACTTCTACAGTGTAAAAGCTGTGTTGTAAATTTTAAAATCCTGGTAATTGCCTTTGCAGAACCATTAGCCGAACAAACACAGCGCCGGCCGTGCACTTTGTTGACTGTCGTTAAATCTATCAGTTAGTACTGCGCGGTACCTGGTATACGACAACTTCCATCACCTGAACTAATCTCATCACATTAATAATGCGTATTTCCCCTCAAGAAACACGCAGGAACGTCACAGAAGATGCTCTCAGCAGGCATGCATCATCCACCGTAAGAGGTACAGCCAAAAGTTCATGTATTTCTAACAACACCATTCCCTCCTGCTGCTCCTACCAGTAACATCTGCTGTCAGCCTGTGAAAGTTATTTGCGGTGAACTTATTTATATTTGATTTAAAGTTGAACATTTGTAATCCATTAACACTTCATAAACCATTTTTTTTAGCAGTTACCTCTCGTAGTTACGCATGTTAAATAAACACATTCTTCTATTCAAAAAGACTGAATTCTTTTATTAAATTAATTAACGGGTCTCAAATTAATTAATAAATATACGTATATTGATATTTGTCTGCATTTAATAGTATAACACTTTTGTCTGTTGAAATTGCCTATCTCTCAATGATGCCTTTCTGCAATCACTAGTTTGCTGAACTACCCCGCAGCCAAACAGCGCCACCTACCAGCGACCGCCAGCAATGTATCGAGCCGCAGCGAAATTCTTCTTTACACCACACTTAGTCTCGCCATTGGGTTAAATGAGAAAATCTAGAATTGTGCGGATTTGATGAAAAAGAAAAATAACAATTTATCATCAAGGCAAAATAATTTATCTTTAAAATTGGTATTTAATAGCTCATTTCACCCCCCCCCCCGTCCCGCCAACAATAAACGTGAAAGACATTTCAGATATTGTACGGTGGAAAAGGGCTGGCGTGATGTTCGTCTCGGCAGAATAACAGGGAGACCCGAAACAGCGATTTCCTTTTCGTTCTATGTTATAATCTCGTGTATCAGGTTTTTTGGTACGGTATTAAAAAAGGCGACAGCTTCCCGACATTGTCTCGGCATCGATGCACATTGATCTGCCTGTATAGAACGAACAACGCTCCTTAACTTTCTGGAATGAACTCGAGGCCTGGTCGGGATTGCGAAAGTTTATTAGTCTGGACTCGTTTCATTTCATCAATACCGCGATTGAGACCTGCCGACGTTAGTTCATTCCTGGCTTCTCCAGAGAAAAGAAATAAACGACCGGTTCTGAGCGAAAGCGGAAGTAAAACGTTTTTCATCTCACAAAACGTGCAATTATTAAACTTAGCAAAATCGCATCGGCACTTTAGTTTTATCAGAATTGTTCGGTTATTTGACAGCCTCAACAAAAAGATATTTTCAGTTATTTAGGGGGAAATGAATATAATAGTTTCGGTTACTCGACTAGAGCCCCCCCCGGAAGTGATGGGGTGACGTCAGATCAGGTGTATTGGAAAAGTGATCCCCGTGCTGGCCGAAAAAGTTGGCATCTCTAAATGTGGATAACTGGGCCGCCTGAAGTAACGGGTGTTGAAGAAAGAAAGACGAAAAGTTAGAAACAAGATATGGGATAAACCAATTAATACCCAGGAACTGGTGATAGATTAATTTGCCACCGCCGAAACAAATTCGGACGTTTGCAATGGGCACGCAGGCGCTCCACGAGCCGGTTACTGCGCCCGTGATAAAATGTTACGATTCTTTGCATGTTTTTTTGTTTTTTGTTTACATATGTTGTTAAGAAGATTAATAACTAAATTTCTTTTATATAGGATAATTACTGTAAACCATTCATCGAAGCAACCCTGAAAGAAATGTGAAATTGTATGAGAAGTAACCCGCATTCACATAGCATACCTGTCGGTGAGAGCTGACCTCTATCCATGTTTTTTGTGATCTAACAGTAGAGCTTAGGCAGATGGAGAGAGAGAGAGAGAGAGAGAGAGAGAGAGAGAGAGAGAGAGAGAGAGAGAGATATCCCTGTCACAGAAATTTCCACCGAATACTCCTTCAAGTCTAAACATTCCTAGGTAAAATGGTAATCCTTTTGCAGTTCGTGGCAAACTCTGTCTTCCTCGCCGTCTTTCACACCGTCACCAGCCCCCCACTAACCGCTGCTCAAGAGCTCCCCGAACCATACCCTGATAACTACTCGCTTCGACAACTAGGCTAACACCGCGCACTTCCCCTTCCTAGGCCACCGCCGGGAGATGTTCTTAGTTCCAAAAAGTCAGCAGTGGGAATCTCCAAGAAGAAACGAGATCCATTGCAGACATAAAAAAACAAACAACCTGTGATCCTGAATGGATCGCTGTTCGTCGGGTGGGCGCTATTCGTGTTTAGCAACCGTAAAGAGACTTCGCTTTTATTGTTCACTGGCTGCTTCTTTTTTTTAAAATATTTTGTTAGGACGCCCGTTACCACGCTTGCCGAAGAAGCTTCCTAATTGCACGAAGCGCGCGATCTATCAGAAATTAGCGCTTGGGAACGATGACAAAAAGATCCGTATATCGGAAAGTATTCTCACACCTCTCTGGCTCTCTACAGGCAGGACCACCGAGTTCGCTAAATTATGAATGATGCGAGTTAACGTATTCATATACACTAAAAAGATCTGACACCATTCTAATTCCAGTGCAGAAATCCAAGTCTCATTGCGCTCAGCATTAAGCCCAAATGTCTGTGTTTCAAGCCAGTAAAAATAAGCAAACAAAAGAAACAGACTTTCGCAGTTCGAGTTTCAAAATTCTATTCTGTAACTGAGAACAACGGGACTTGCTAAGTATAAGGGACTACATTAGAAACAGATTCACGCACAGGTGCTCGCGCGTAACTAGGGAACTACCATCGGTTACGCCCAGTATTGAATATTAAATGGTGCGGCCATAATATGCATTTTACCCTTCAGTGTTTTGCTGCACAGACTGATGAGAAGCTTATTTCGCTCACGCGAAAAATGCTATGAACATAAATCGAAATTATTGTATATTTCTGATGCCTTTCCGTTTGGTTGGCTCTTTTCAGCAAAACGCTTTCGGGCCGTATTCGCATTGATGTGGGTCTTACGCCAAGAATCGCGCTTGTAAGCTGTGCCCTGCGGCCGGGTTATCTACAAGATCTCCACTGGTTCGCTGCCTGTTATGTAGAGATAGAGACGATACCCCGAGGTACCTACACAACTTTTAGACAGTTTGCCATTTCCGCTACCACGTCTATTTGTTAACAGTACCAGTTTCGCGTATCCTTCTTACAGTCTTGCGTCTCCCCTTGAAACACGAAGTCGAGTTGCAATCTACCAAGTAAGACGGATTTCTATACGCTTGTAATGTGACATTCTCTTCTTCGAGGCCATAGCATTCACTACGTATTCACCATATGACAACGATATTCGTTTGAAGGGCTTCTGTAAACGTGTCACTTTCTGAATGATTACATGGCAACCGATCACAGTGTACTGCATCAACTCGTGACTTCTGTAAGTGTGTCACTTTCTGAATGATTAAATGACAACCGATCACAGTGTACTGCATCAACTCGTGACTTCCGTAAGTGTGTCACTTTCTGAATGATTACATGGCAACCGATCACAGTGTACTGCACCAACTCGTGACTTCTGTAAGTGTGTCACTTTCTGAATGATTACATGGCAACCGATCACAGTGTACTGCACCAACTCGTGACTTCTGTAAGTGTGTCACTTTCTGAATGATTACATGGCAACCGATCACAGTGTACTGCACCAACTCGTGACTTCTGTAAGTGTGTCACTTTCTGAATGATTACATGGCAACCGATCACAGTGTACTGCACCAAATCGTGACTTCTGTAAGTGTGTCACTTTCTGAATGATTACATGGCAACCGATCACAGTGTACTGCACCAACTCGTGACTTCTGTAAGTGTGTCACTTTCTGAATGATTACATGGCAACCGATCACAGTGTACTGCACCCACTCGTGACTGCCCTATGGAGCGTTTCATTTTTAGACATAAATTCCGATTCTATCACGTGTTATTTGTAGTTTATATCTAGTTTCTCCACTGTTTCCAGAATTATTTACAGTACTGTATATATATATTAAAAAAATCTTTTGGGTTGTTTGAAGACGCTATCTATGAATTTTTGTTCAGAAAAATTTCACCTTTACTTCATCTTTAAAAGGCGCGTCACCAAACATGGGAAAGGTTAGTAAATGTAATGCAAACACCAAGTAAAGTTGCCCTGTCGAGAGTCATTAAAGGTGAAGTATTTTAGTCCAGTGCTGTCAGAAAGCCAAGTGTTTAGATATTGACCTCCTGCAAGTGTAAGCCAAGATAGCCCCAAAGCAGTCCCCTCCAACTTAATGTCCAGTTAATGTTAGTATTGAAACTTCCTACGTTGTGGCGAGCCGCTGCATACTAACGATAGATTCATGGTAAACAAAATACGACTTTACAGCACGAATGAGTTGTGGACAGGGATCTCTTCAGGTCGGCGAATTGAGTGAAATGAGCGCACGTCGTCCTCTTCGTTTATGCCGAACTTCTCACGAACGGCTGACGTCCGGGGGTTAACAAACTGCTCAGAATAGCCGCCGTCTGCTGAAACTGCAACGTTGGAGAGAATCGGAATTTTTAAATGAATAATGAGTATTTCTAGGCTGGGGAGGACCCACACGGAGCTGACGTATGTCGTGCTAAAACATTAAAACTATTTCACAAACAACTGTTAAAGCCAATAGCCACAACACACGCGTAGTATTCTAATTATGTTACGTTCCCTATTGGACCAGCTGCAAACTGAAAGCAGAAGTGTTTTCACCTGCTTTCTGGTAGAAATGTGTGAGCTGCGATGCTTTCCCCTTTTCTTTATGCTTTCGGAGATCAATCTAAATTTAAAGGCGGCTTCACCTGGTCAAATTTAGGGACGATATTAGCAAAAGCAATTAGCGTGGAAAATTCTCGAGGAAAACCCGCGGCTCGCTGGTTTACGTGAGTTTGCGGACTCAAGCGTTAGCTGTCTGCGTGTGTCCCTAACCACCATGTAGGGGGGGGGTGATATTGTGTAACTGACGCCAACATCGGGCCAGTCATTCGTCAGTGTAGGCCAGGCGGGCGCTCCCCTCACCTCTTCTAGGTGTTCTACGTTGTTCTGGTAGATCTCGAGCGTTGTCGAAGTAATAAGTAGAGTGCAATGTACGCCCCCCCTCCCAAATCATAAAGGGGCCTGTTTTGTAGGTATTTCTTTAAATAAAGGTATTTTAAAGGCTCGTCTGAACTACAGCTCATTGCAGGTTGTGGCTCAGAATATCTCTCCTCTGTCGGGAAAAGTTCCGGCCGAAGGAAAATCGTTCGCGCACCAGAAGACAGGATATACGAATACTCACCACGAGGCAAAGGACTTCTCTTCCCCGCATCATGTCTGCGTTCATGCCCGTGAAGTTTTGGTCACACCGCCGAAGGTAGGCGGGCGGCTTTGACGAGCAGTTATCGAGAGTTATGGGCGAGAACCTTGATCGACAGAACGAGGCGGACGCTCGCCAAAGCGAGGCTGGCGATGCACGACGTTATTCTACCTATAAAAAAAAAATCAATCGGATCCGGTCAGCATGAGCCCGTCATCGCACAAAGAGAAGGGAGAATAGAACAATGGAAATGAAACGGTAAACGGTAAGTAATAGGGTGGAAGTGAAGCAGAAACCAAGCTAAGTAATAAGCGACAGAAAACACGCGATTAACGATGGATTACTAAAGAAGGAAATATCGGTAGAAGGAAGATGGGAGAGTCACATACGCAAGCAAGAAAGGACAGACGGTGTAAAACAGAGGAAACACCAGCAATTAAAAGAGCATTAATAATTAACAATACAAAAAGAGAAAGAAAAACAACAACAACACGATAATAATTATAACTCTCCAGGAAGAACAGTTAGCAATAAGAAGGACAAACGTAGGTGAAGAGACCTACAGTGACGAGAAAGAACTGCTACTTTACTTTCTATACTTTCCATTCGTATCTGGAAAAGTTGCTCTCAATTTTTCTCTCCTTTCAGCAGAACCGTTCTGCTGACCACTAATAGGTTAGGAAAAAAAAACTTAACTTTCAACGATAATATCTTCCAGTCCAGAATTTCGAATGCAGTCTTGGTGTTGGATTTGCTGAAACGATCGAATAAAGTGCACTCGATGTCACTGTTCATGATGGGAATTAATTTTAGATTGTTCCGGAGGCTGGAATATTTATTTTCCATTGATATTTCAGCAGCCTAATGAGGGGTCATGCGGCCACCTAGCCAGCTAATCGTGTAAACGAGCAGCCGTATCATGAATGAGCAGGATGTCAGTTCAGTTCTCATCTGAAGAAAACTTTTCTACTGTTACTTTTTATTCCGATTTTTTTATTATTATTATTATTATTATTATTATTATTATTTATTATTATTATTATTATTATTATTATTATTATTATTATTATTAATATCATTACCATTGTCTGTGTTTTACCTTATTTTCCAACTGATGCCGAAGAAACCCCTGTGCCATTTAGAAGTAAATATCGCACATCGTACCCCATTTACTACTCAAAGAAATCAGTCACCGTGACGGTCCGGTTGACCATCTACTCCACAGGTAGAGAAGCTGACGCCATCTTGCTGACAAATTCAAATTGAGTGCGCACGCATCGTTGGTTTTTACCACGCAAATAATAGAAAAAAAATTGGTTTTTGTCTTCCGTGGCGGACCCTGGCCTAGCTTTGGACAGCAGGAAGCTAGAAGGGGTGGGTGGGTATCCGTTTTGGTTCCAAGCGAATAGATAGGCTGGTAGGGATGGGTGAGTTAGCTCCACCCCGTCTACCCGAGTAAAACCCGTCATTCTTAGATGTGGTAAGAAAGCTGAGTGTCAGGGAAAACCTCGTGCGGCCACCTAACGGTGAAGTGCCAAACTAAGACGTCTAGACCGGGATTCGAACTCGGACTTTTAAGAATAGCATTCAAATAGACTAAGGATCTCAAAGAGGGCGCCATCGCAGTAGTGATCTTGGGTCGGTAAAAATGACGTCAAGCCCAACACGTGACCTGCTCGACTGGACTTCCGGCCGCCTCTTACGCCTATACTTGCGGTGGATGCCAAAAAACGGTTTTACCCAAAGTCTTGTAGCATCTTGTAAAAGGAAGTCTTTTCACAACCTATTGAAACCTATGTGATATCCGCTTCCGCCGCCATTTGCGTTTTATTCTGAGATCGATCGTTAAAACCCTGGTTATATTTGACAGCGCTCCTTGCACTCTTAAAAGTCTTATCCACTTGTGTCGCGCCAGACCGTGAAATAACTGTCTCATCTGCCCCGTGGCCATTGTCAAGCGTCTTCCTTGACAGGCACCGTTGGAACCTGACTCCCCGCATCTCCGTCTTTCTGGTGTCACCCAGCCACTGCTGGAGTTATTAAGAATTATTTCTGCCGACTGAAAGACAGATACACTCCAGTGGTTCGAAATATCATCTTGTGGTTGAACCAATCACGATGAAGGCTAACAAAAAGAAAGTCAATTGTAAAAAAAAAAAAAAAGATTTTTTTTGAAGTCTTTATTAGTATAAACTCAGATGATATCAGGAAACTGATCGCCTCATGGACTTCTCGCTTGTCCACACGTGACAACCGAAGGCACACACTAACGATAATTACGAGGCAAGTCCCAGAGCCAGCGTGCATTAGTTCTGGAACATGAACATGCATTTAAACAGTAGATTCGCTTTCGTTAGAGACCAGATTTGAAGCTGCCGTCCAGGACGAGGATTTCTATCAATATTGATATTCTTTCCGCTTTGCCGGCTGTCACGATAGCTCCTTTGATTTACCCGTATTGATTTAGACTACAGTTTCTTGTTATTGTTCTATGCAAAGTTCTGCTCTGCACAAACAGAATATTGCTTTTTTGTTAAAAGCCGTGTTGACGGAAACTGATTAGAAGTGGCCCTTTAAGATAACAAAGTTGGCATGTATAGTACAGGTTTCAATCTAATTTACCTAGATCTATTTTACAATAATTGTTTTAGAACAAGAATCTTTTCCTATTTATATATAAAGGAAAAAAAACATTATGAAACGAAATTGACCATAAAACAAAATGTAAATTTTAATGATGAAGATCAGTCAGTCGAATTCTCTATACAACTTGGGGCGCATTTTCACTTTACCACTATTTAAACTTGCATTACTCAGCACAGGTTGAGCCACGGGGACTTGAACCCTAATACCTTTCTCATTAATGTAACCTGTGGAAACAGCAAGTCCGTATATCGCTTTAACCGCACGCGATTTGCATTGCCAATGTTGGCTGAATATTTCAGCTCAAAAGGCTAATATTATGGGCAAGGTGTTTGGGCCGTCAGCAATACACCGTGTTGATGTTAGCATTTGAGGAAATAATGGTTGACGTCTTTTTTTATAATTGGAGGTTGCTGATGACTAGTTTGGGGACAAACTGAGATTCTTTGTTAATTATCCTTTTCTTCCAAACTTTAATTCTTTGCTGACAAAGGTAGGTAAATAAAGAAGCCGACAAGAAAAAAATGTATATGCGTTGAGCAGTTTGGAAACCGTGACTTGCTTCAAGGTTCCGTTATGATCACCAGATTTGAAGACGTAAGTACTCGGGGAAAAAGTTTCGAGACGTAAAGGGTCTTCCGTGACGAGGAAATCCCGATCTAATGACTCTGCCGGAGATGAGTATTAACAGAAGGATAGCAGTTGTATTCGTGGCCGAAGTGTATCTATGTCCACGAAAACCGTAACGATCAGAAATGTCTTATCTGGAGAGCACGAAGGCGGACACTGACGATCGAGAGAAACACGCTGTGACCAAGCCGCTGTCACCAGCCACACGCTCTAATCACGGCCTCGGTTGATGTTACTCCAAATGGGCGTAAAAATACCAGGTGGTTTATCTCCTGGAAACGTTCTTGGAGTTTGTACACCGAGAGCTGATGTGGAGTAAACAGACACTCGGTATTCACGTAATAAGCAAATTATTGCAGGTTATGGAAATGACTACAGACCAAAGAAAGTCCCAGTCTCCAGACACCCCTGGCACGGAAAAGTGATGGATCAGAAGGAAGACGCAAAGATGAGCATTAAGAAGGTCGGTAGAAGCCAGCGAGAAATCTCCTTGGCACCGGATATTTCGCCGTCGATTGTTAACATGATAACTGTCCAGTGCAGGAGGAAAAAATACAAGACAACCGTTCGTATCCGATCTGGACACCTAGAGACAAAAAAACTGAACTTTGTGCTGCCAAGTGGATCGCAAAAATTGGGACCTGACATTCGGATGCAAATCTGGTCGGACGTGTGTAGGTGTTCAACGAAAACTATCAGACGTTATATCATTAGTATGGGGTACAGCCGGATCACCTTCACGCAATGGCAGTGGGCGGCTGAAATAGGCAACGTAGATGCTATTGCATCCGTCTACGTTTTGGCGAACTAAAATGTATGCAGTCAGTCCAGTCTTTCACAGTACACACACACTCTCTCTCTGTACTGACGTCATCTCTCTCCCTCCCTCCCTCTGTACTGACGTCATCTCTCTCTCTCTGTACTGACATCGTCTCCCTCTCTCTCTGTACTGATGTCATCTCTCTCTCCCTCTGTACTGACGTCATCTCTCTCTGTACTGACGTCATCTCTCTCTTCTCTCTCTCTCTCTCTCTCTCTCTCTCTCTCTGTGCTGCGCTGTCCAGCACAGAGATCTTGACCGAATCATCTGGAAGCCACACAAAAAATTATAGTGCATGTCTGTCGTAGCGTGAGATGCGATTCCGGACATTGAGCATTTACCGCTGATGCTCAGGGAAGAAGCTAAACTCCGCCGAAAATACTTCCCTTGTATGGCAGCGGTGACCTGTCTCGCTCGAACAGAGCAGATCTTTTTATGGACGACACGGCCTCAGGCCATATCAGCACGCGAAACCTGAAGATAGAGAGAAAGTCAGGGACAACTCCTGGCCATACATGAACCCCACCGAGAAGGTGTGGGCTGTCCTTAATCGATCCCCCATCCCACTGAACGTTTGTCCGTAAGTCCACGCTCCAGGACTCTCTAATGCAGGGTCATTGTTGATTTCACCTAAATGACGTCGGCGCCGTGCACAAAAGAAGGTTGGCCTACAACAGCAGGTGCTCTCTAAAACTCAGTGTCTCTTACTTATGCCAAGTCTCTGTACAATATATATATATACGTGAATTATAACAAAAAATAAAGTAAATGATTACGTTTTTATTTGGAGTTACATGTTCACATTAAGTACATTTTCGAAAGTTTATCAGTTCACTTTAGAAGAGATGATGAACCACTCTAATGTACTGCGTTGTCCGTCGTCACGGTCCTAAATAAAAAAAAAGGGTATAGAAGCCAGTAAGGTAACATTACTAGTTTTTATTTAAAAGAAAAAGCATGACAAAAATGAGTCAAGGAGTCAAAACATATAGTGCGTGCGACTGTAATATAAAGCCTTCTATCACTCGTTGCTGAATCCTTTTATTACTTTTTTTGTTAATTGTTCTTTTTCTAATAAACGCATCTGGAATATCATCATAGCCATCGTGTGTGTGGGTGGGTGATTTGGAATCAGCCCCTGCGAACAACCAAAGAATCATTTCCCACAATACGATGTTACAAACCTTTACTGAAGTAAACTGGTCAAACGGTGAATCCGACTTTCTGTTGTAACGTCTGTCGCAGATCCCGACCGGTTTCACCGACGGTCCGCCGCTGGCCGGATGATACCGGGGTCGGGAATATCCCTGGCTTACCGGAAATTTAAGCTGCGGTAAAGTCAAGCTTAGGAGGAACTGAATTTCATGGAAGCTAAGGTGGGTGCGCTTGGCAGTCTGGAGGCCTAACTAACAAGTAGGTGGCCACCGCCAGCCTTAGTTCACAGAGTCAGTAGCGTGCTTAAGTTACCTCAGACCAGCGATTAATTGTACAGTAAAAATCTCAAAAATGAATATTTCTCGACCTGAATAAAATTTCTACTTTATCCCCTCAAATATAAATCAAGCAAAAATCTAGCATATTTTATTATTGTAAATTAAATAAACATACGTAAAGAAATATATAATTAATTTAATCATTGTGTATACAACCTTTTATAGTATCCCGTCTGTCAGTCATCATCATCTTGCTTGTCAATCGATTTTAGCTTTAGCCACATGATTTCCACCAGCAGCAACTTCCTTTTCAGTATGATCATGGTTATCATTCTCTATAACTTTGCCAGCCGCCTGGTTGACGTCACGTATTTTCTTAGACTGAGCAGAATTTTTCATGAGGTTATAAGTGCCTGAAAAAAAAATGGGGGAGGGGGGGAATCGATTACTTAACACTTGAGTTAATGTTAATTAATTACCTGGTTTTTGCAGATCTGTTGCTTTGGTTAAAATACTGTAAGTTTTCCTTGCGTCCTTGCACCATTTAAAATATCTATCTACAAAGACGGTTTTTTACATTGCTACTGACTCGTTATTTCAGATGTGTGTGTGTGTGGATTAGATGCGATTTTTCCACAATTTCTTTGGTACTAGTCTCCGGAAAATGAACCTGCAGCCGGATGTTACAGGCGGTATCTTGCATGTAGCTGGCCTGATGGTGGCTTCTTCGCAAAAAAAAAAGAAATGCGCAGTTTTTCGTTTGTTTGTCCAGCCTGACGCTGACTAATGGCCGAGTAATTATTTCTTACCTCTGGCTCCCGGATGATACCATCTGACCGGGCAGATCACCAAAGGACTTAGTGCAACTGAAAGAAAAGAACGACGAGACGACATCTTCTACCCGCAGATTCTCAGGTGCTTAACCAACGCATACACATGTTTACAGTCAACGACCAAAGTGTTCGTATTTCATTTCTCGGTACCTTTCTACTTTTACGCTTCCAATGTTTAAGACAAGAACGGTCACCACGGACAGCCGGATAACTTGAGCACAGGCAGAGTTGGGAGTCTCGACTCTACACTCTGCATATAACTCTGCACCACGAGCAAGTCCCTTTTCTTCCTGTTACCCGAAATCAGCTGCTCTCGCTCAGTTCTACACGATTATTTCTCGAGTCGTTTAGTTGGCAACTGACGACGGCTGTGACGGATGCTTCTTTCCAGGTCACAGCGTGGCATCGACCTGTTTCTGTCTGTTCCTGGTCAGCTCCCCCCCCCACCCACAGGTGTCGTTGAAGTTTTCTCTCTCTATCTTTTTTTGTAAATAATACATATACTTTCTCTTGATTGCAGAAAAAAAAATCGAAACAAAATATGCCCAATTCTCCGATAATTACATATTTCAAGTGCAGATACAACCGCTTACATACATGAGATTTTCCTACTCACTACAAACGAATGTTTAATACATCTTCCCACCTATTTTACTTTCATTCTTTTTTTGCTATAAAGTTTGAAACCATTGCTTTGCAGTCCACTAAGGTTCAATTAAGATGATCACATAAAAACTTACTTTGTTTCTTTAGCTTCGAAATTATTTCCGTGCGCCTTCTACCTATAAAACAGAGCAAGTATCCGTGAACAAGACAGAATTGGACAGTTGAGCAAAAGCTGTATCTGCTCAGATCTTTCGGTTGTCATAAACCCGATATCAGTCCGCAACAGACCATAGCGGAAGACGACAAGTAATCCACTACACAAACAGTGAACAAAAGTTTGAAAGAAGACGGCTTCTAAAGATTTCAGGCGCCCAAAATGTTTATCTCTCGGAAGAAAGTATTCATAAATGTGTGTGTGTAGAGAGGGCAGCCATTTTCTTCTGTTTCGCTCTTCCGGAGTAGACGTGGTAGTGACGTCAGACCACACTCGAACACCTTCGTTGAACATCAGTGTAGGTCCTTTACAATTAATAATATATGTAACCTATAGGAAAACTGTCTTCTAAGATCTGAAGCAAAGTAAATCTGTTAAAAGGACTTTCGAGCTCTTGAAACCTTGAGGGGTAAGATCTGATGCGCTCTTGGCGCACACATGGTTTTATAGAGGCTGATTTCTCTTGCATTGTTTGGAGGTAGGCTTGTTATGCTTCCTATTATTTCTGACGGTTATCCAACGTTGAAAAAAAAGCAAACTGTCAAGACATAGATATCCTTCTTTCCCTTTTCGTATCCTAAAGTAATTTATGTAAGAAAATAAGCAGTAGAACAGACCACGAAGGATTTGTAGCACACATCATAGTATGTAGTTCTCTCCAAGCATAAATTCAGCTAAAAAAAGAAGACTAAGGTAAAATTTAAATATTTATCTCGTACAAACGCCGGCAGGCTTCATTTCCCAAAATGTGTGGTGGTGTAGAGGTAATTATGGCGTGCGAACTAAAATTTGGAAGCTGCGTATGACAGATGTGCAAATATTAATGTGTATAAAAGAGTAAGATGTGCGAAGTGTGCAGGTCTATTAGCCGTAAGAGGAGATCGGTGTGCTGGACAGCTAAGGCTGATGGCTCATTTTCAATGCCGGTTTGGTAATGATGAATTGCGGTCGGGTCTTCCGTTGTACAACCGAATTCAGTGAGGAATGCAACGAGAAGCCACCTCTACTGTACGTTTCCGGACATGGCGCCCAACCACCCAAAGGGCACGGTAAGAAGAGGAAAACTAGTGGAATCTGTTCAACATTATTGTATTACGGGACATTAACCACTTTTGCATCCGGTAGAAAGCTCGAAAATTCCGACAGTTGACACTTGTGCTAACGTAACCAGTTTTCTCTCTCTCTGCCTGCACAATGTAATCATCGAATCATCCCTTGTTCCCTTTCTTCTCTCCCTTACGAACGTCGCCTCTAAAGAGCCGGAATAATTGGAAGTCAGGTCTGTAAGGTGGACGTAGCATAAGTTCAGATTTCTGCTTCCGTTGACTGATTATTAGAAAAACTGGACCTACTTCTGCGGGGTTACATTGTGCAACACTAGTTACATTCCCCCCGCTTTATTCACAGGTATCGACTGCCAGGTTCTTTACAATCCCAGCACAAGACGCCATCCACGAGTGTCTGGCACCGCCAGCCTCATTTCCGAACATCGGTAGGAATGATGTGCGTTGCTATTGTTTGTTCGTACGTTTTCTTTCTGGTTCTACTTTTCTGTAAGGAACACATTAATAACTTGCTTTCCTTACCAAAAATATATATTCTGTTACTGAATCTGCAAAACTTAGGTAACACGCAGATTAACCGGAAAATCTAAATAGACCAGTCATCCGACGCCCGAATTCGCGACGTCTCCACAATCCCACAAATGACGTTCTCTCTCTCTCTGTGTTATATATATACCTTTTTCTAACATCGCGTTCTTATAGGAGGACTTGCTCTTTAACTTATCAGCTTCCGGACAAGTATACTTCCATCAAAGAACATAATTGGTAAAATGTTTTTGACCTGATCCTTTCTATCTTTAAACTCACAAATACAGAATTAGCGAAATGTTTATAATAAATATTCTCGTATTAGTAATCCGGAGACTGATAAAGTAGCATATTTTAAGTTTCATAAAGTGAAAGTAAAGGGAAAAAAAACAAACACGTGACGATGTCAAGACCGCATATCACAACTGTGACGCATACGAAGTCGTTCTTGACAGATCTATGACGTCATAATAGACGTTTGAAAAATATCGAAAGTTTAAAGACACTGAATCCCATTTGAACATTTTAAAAAATTGTTATAAGTTTGTCCAGCTCACGTGATACAAATTTGGCATTTTAAAAAAATAGTCTGATGGGATAATATTGACCTCCATTGTATCATAGCGACCGATACACATCATTCGCTTTGCTGTTATTTAGCTTCAAATTTTTAAGTTGCTATTTCATGATTTTTAAATACATTTAATTACATTTTTAAAAAAAAAAAACAACAAGCGATTAGTATACTTACTCCTTAGAAAATTAATTTGCTTCCTTATGTTATCTGTAAAAGTTACGGAAAAGGAAAACAAAAATTAATGACAACGGATATTGAGAATTTTGCCACAGTTCCTCAAAGATTGAAAAAGAAACACGACGGTCGAAACAGCAGCAGTAGCAGGGCAGCAGGGACATTAAAAGATATGGTGAGGAGGAAATTGTGAAAACATGGGTGTCGATAACTGCTTTATTCCTAGATTCTGGACGAATGCGCTATAACACCGCGTGGCTTTATGTATCACAGCACACATTAAAGTGAACTGATGATAAAGTAAGAGAAAGGTTCTGACGTACTTGCTTTGCTCGATGTACTCGTCTTGGAAAAAAACATGTCCGGTGAAAAACAACAAAATTGAAAACGAACTGATTTTTGAAAAGATCCTCTGAACTCCTTCCACAAAAGCTTTCACTTTAAATCGAAGATCGAATAGAGATACAGGCAAATGTGCTTCTCTACTAAGTATATGAGCGCTTTCTAAAATTTATTTAACCGTGCTGTATTTATTAGGTCGTTACAAAAGTGTTGTCGGTTTTTACATTATGATAATTTGGGGTTCGCTTCCTGCCTGCTTGTGAAGCTGTATGTAGATAAGTTGTATGCCGTTTTGTAGCGTGAGATTTGGCAAAAACCTACGTTTTTAAAAATCATAAAATGGATATTTGTTTCAGGGATCTCAGAAAAGCGCGGATAGAATGGTTTTTCGTGCCATTCTGCTTCACGAGTTCAAACCAGGCCACAAAGTGAGCGAGACAACTCGTAACGTTAAGCGAGCAGGGGGCGAGGACTCAGGAGATGAGCGAACAGTACGACGATGGTTTGCCAAGTTTAGATCAGAAGATGAGAGCCTCGAAGATAAGGAACGTAGCGGACGACCGTCTGAAGGCCTCAGTTGAAGGCGATCCAAGAAAGGCTGCGAGAAATTGCTGGAGAGCTTGATGTACGTAAGCACTGCAACTGCTTCCCGGCATCTCGACACAATCGGCCAGGTGAAGCAGCTTGACAGGTGGGTGCCTCGCGAGTTGAATGAACAACAGGAAAACCGTCGATCGGAGATCTGCTCCTCGCTGGTGGTAAGAAACAAAAAAACGACCCATTTCTTGACCGAATCATTACGTGTAATGAAAACTGGATCCTTTACGATAGGGGTGGGGACATTTTGATGGTAAGGGCCATATAGATATTCATCAAAACACCCGCCGGCCACAGACTACATTGGAAATAGAAATAGGAAAAAAAAAATACATATATAAAACCACAACTAACCTGCATTTCAATGCGATGGTTGATATCGTTTTGGCTTGACTAGCCGTGGGATATCGGGCGGCCGTGACGACGTTGCCACTCGCAGCCGGTTCTCTAAGTTCACATCTGTCAGTCTGGAACGGAGACGGTCCCCTGCCAGAGAAAGTTTTGAGAAGAACCGCTCGCAGCGGCTCCAGATAGTGATGCCGTTTCCAAGGGCGTGCTTTCTCACGTTTGGGTACCCGTCGGCGGTCACGTTTCGTTTGTGGAATTCCAGAAGATTCGTGTTGGTGCGTCTGGCCTTGAGTCGAGTGCTGTTCTGCAGCCCAGCGATTTCTAACTGCAGGCGATCTCTCACGGATTCTCCTTCAGAATGCGGCCTCAGCCCTTCGCTTACCACGTAACTGGGCTGTGCGACACTCTCGATCTTCTTTCGGGGCTTGGAAAACGTGGCTTGCCGGGCATCCGGATTTCGTCTGAGCTCTTGGATTTCCTGAGTTCGCGCTGGTCCTCGAAAGGCTTCATACCGGCGCTGTTTGGCAGCACGACGTCTCTTGAGACCCTCTTTATGAAGACAGCGAGAGCTTCGTTACAGATCAAGCACTCTGGCCCGTCTTTCACCTCGGCGAAAAAAACAATTCTCTGTCCATTTGTCTTGAAACACACGACACTCGTCATCGACTTTCCTTCGCTTCGCCATTTCCAAAGATGACTAGCATTACTGCCAACGCTTTGGTTGCTAGAGTCAGTGACCGCATACGTAGAAATTGCGCCGGACCGTATGAAATCGAAAGGCGGGCTGGGAGGTTTCCCACCCCTACTTTACGACAATCGCAAACGATCAGCACAGTGTCTCTACAGAGAAAAGGCGCTTAGCCTCATTCCATAACCCACTCTCAACCAAATGAAGATCGTGGTCACTGTTTGATGGATTGCAACTGGCGTCATCCACTATAACTTCTTGCAACCTGACGAAACCATCACGGCTGAAAGATACTGTCGTGAATTAAACGTTGTTACAGCCGGCATCGGTGAATGGAAGAGGCTCAATCTTGCTCCACGACAATGGTCGTCCTCATGTTGCAAAGGTGACTCTTGAACACGGGGTACGAAGTTCTCACTCAGCCTGTTTATTCACCACCTTTTCAAACACCTCTGTATGAAATCCGTCTCCAACCAAGCACCAATTGAAACTGCCTTCCAACAATGTATCGACTTCAGAAATCCATATTTTTTTTTCAAAATGGTGTAAATGCGCTTGTAACTCGTTGGCAGAAGTGTACTGATTGTAATGGAGCTTATTTTTATTAATAAACTCCACGTTCAGCAAACGGTATGGAGGAGTCTCATTGTTGCGGTAAGAAACCGACAAAACGCTTGTAACAACCTAATATCTGTGTATAGTACGCATGTACTGCAAAAGGAATAGACTTACCCAGTTCTCTTAAGATTTCTCTGTATATTTCAAACCCTAAAATTGAAAATAAAATTATAAAATTAACATAAAGTCAGAAAAATGAAGCATAATTCAGGACTTCACAGTCTAAATGGGATATTTAAAAAGCACACTTTCAAGAATGAACATTTGTTTTATCGGCAAAATTTTTTTAGTCCAAATAAATAATAGAAAGTAAGAAAACACCACAAATAACCAGAAAATGTGACATCATCATTACTTTTATCCACAGCAATTGGTCTCTTTTATGATCACGAGTCCTTACAAGTGACAGGGCTCTCCCTTTAATTTTATAGATATAACTTAATTCATAGATTGTCAGCGCATTGAAACAGGCGGTTCGACGAAGTGATCGTCTCTGCTGTAATTTTGGTGATATGTGACATCAATGTTAGAATATTTCAGAGTAATATTTTGAAGTTTACGTGGTGCATTTTCTAGACCGATTTTCAGTCAGAAACACCCAACCGCTGGATGCTAACATGATTTGAGTAAAAACAACAAAAAAAAGACAAGTCCAATTCGCATCAGCGGGTAAGACAAAAAAAAAACAAAAAAACGTTAAGCCCACCTTTAAATGTAAATTTTAGGGTAAAATTTTCTTTAATGTTTTGTGTCTTCGTAAAATCTTAATATCGGATGCAAACCGCCTAAGATGCAACAGAACAAAACAATACAAAAAGAACTGAAGAGAAACTGGATTACATGAAAGGGATTAAAGTCAGGATATTTAGGACGGTTATATTACAACTCTTTTTACAGTACAGTCTGAGATGGCACAGCAGAGTCTCGTAAAACATGCTTACATTTCTTCATTTTTTTTTTCTTTTCTTAATTATGCAGAAGTTCTTAACGCTACGTGTTCTTAGTCGTATTTGCTTTCGCGTGGACACAGTTGAGGCGGGATAAAAGCGATACCCAAACATTCCGCTTGTGGCGCAATGGTCACTTTCAATGGAACCGCGACTCATCGAATTCTTCATTCGTTTTAAACCGACGCTGAAATTTTTGCAACGCAGAGAGCGAGAATTCGAATAGAATAGAGTTAAAAAAGCGGCCGCGCATGGGCGAGAATTTAGGACAGATATAGACATCACAGACGAGTGAAGAAAGCTCGGTTCTGGCAGTCACCGTTATGCAAATTATTACAGTGGATACTGTTAATTATCGGATTACAACCAGGCTTGCAAAACCATGCAGAGCCCTTTTCTCTGGCGCTAGGATCCACCTGAAGGAGTATCAAGGCGCCGTCTATTACTGCCAGCATTGGCCACCTCGTTATTTTTACTGTAACGGCTATGGCTCTGATGATTTACCAAAGGAAAACCAAATGGTAAAAGAGAGAAAAATGAATAATCTTACTTTCTGTTTACTTTGGCGTAGTTCATTTTTAAAATTCTGTATTCAATAAGTACAGAATAATATCAGACATCCAGATTACTTAAATTAAAGGTTAGGTCCTCAGAATTTAAGAGCAAAGTGAAGGGCAGTTTATTCTAAAAACTCACACGATGAATGAATTCGATTTTAAATTATTATTATCACCATGGAAACGTTTGTTTGTACTTAAATTAAAGGTTAGGTCCTCAGAATTTAAGAGCAAAGTGAAGGGCAGTTCATTCTAAAAACTCACACGATGAATGAATTCGATTTTAAATTATTATTATCACCATGGAAACGTTTGTTTGTACTTAAATTAAAGGTTAGGTCCTCAGAATTTAAGAGCAAAGTGAAGGGCAGTTCATTCTAAAAAATCACACGATGAATGAATTCGATTTTAAATTATTATTATCACCATGGAAACGTTTGTTTGTATATCTAATTCTGGTTAGATGATTTACAGATGGTAGTTTAGTGCTTGTAAACGTATTTAGTAGCCGTCAACATCATCACAGCCTGACTTTGTCTTTTCCAACTCTACTTCTTGAATTTTTCCCTAGAGAGACAAACCATGAGGCGAAAGAAAGAGTTCGACTCATTCTAGAGAATTGTCTGTTCTCTCAGATAAAGAAACTTATCTTTAAACGAAGTACGTGTGAACATCACTGATATCGAACTCTGGAAATCGATATCAGAGCCAGTTTTATTTTAAGTATTTACTAAGGTCAGTAGAAAATCTCGAAAGTATAAAAATGGTGTAAAAAAGAAAGAAAATCGAAATTGGAAAGCAAAATCATCTCAAAATTTCCATTATTCTTTGATATTATTTAGTTTTGAGATGGCGCAGTGGAGTTAGAAATGTGAGTATCTAGATACCTAGAATTAAGTAACTAGATGCCAAGAATGGAGTTAGAATTTCTTCAGCTTTTATTAATAATTTTTCCTAGCTGTGGACAGATTGTTAGCGTTAAGTATTTCTACTTGGTTTGATGTTTTGGCTGAGACTATTGTAATGGAAAAAGCAAAAGGAAATAAATTATTTTGATGCAGAGATCGGATTGAATAAGATGGCAAATCATCAAATTCATCACATGCGTTGAAACGAATACTGAAATTTTGCAACGTATGACACTAATAAGTTTTCTTTTAATGAATGTGTTTTACAAGTGTGTCCAGTGTAAAACAAGAGTTAACAATCTCCCCTTTCAGTTTTCATATAAGGTCTGAGACGTACCTATGTGCGTCAATTTACAGTAGTCTGTGCCGAAAGTTACCTACAGATGTTATCTTGCCTGTGAATTTCGCTGAAGAATAGTTGAGAAGCTTCCAGAATTTAAATCTGCGATTCGGGTTATTTGTAGCCGAATAACTTTTTAAGACGACAACGGAACTTTCACCCAACTGCCCTAATCTCTGAGCAACTTGCCATGGATTGAGGCCAGCTGACAGTTTTTTTTTAGAGCAACTTTACGTTAATTCTGTCACTGTCGCCTCCTCCGTGGTTCGATTGTAATCAGATAGTCACCACTGTTCATTTTCGTGTAATCTAAAATACAAAACGTGAAAAGTCTACCAAATACCTTGTTACCAACAACAAACCGGTTACTGTCATACGACCAGTAAATATTTCATACAAAAAGGTTCGGTAAAGTCTCACTTAACACGATTTCGCATAACAGTGGTTTTCAGGCATGGGTTAATGGTGTTAAATGAGACTTTACGGCATTTGCATATCTCATTGCTGTTATTTGATTTACAGGTGTTTTTAAATCGTGAGACTGATCACAGCCTTACCTTTTTTGTTGATCGTTTTTCTTGGCTCTCCTAGAAAGATAGACATATATGTAAATGGAGCTTGGCTAATTTAAAACCTTTTAAAAATAAAATCTAATTTGTGAGATAAAAAAATTAGAAACAAAATGTGAACTAGTTTAAAGTTTTGGTTGCGAAATGACAAAAGAAAGTCACGTTTCTATGGTTACGCGTGTCAGCAGTTAAAGGTTGTTCAGAAGTACTGCGTCTAAAAAATGTTTCTGTGTAGCATATGGTTGCCAATTGCATACATCGGGAATTACCATCGGGACCTGCTACCTTATAAATGTTTTTTTGCAAGAAAACGGAATCTATGTAGACGGTCGACAATTGTTAAAGTTTCTTCCTATGTAACAAAATAATGGTCTGCGTTGTACAGATATGTCTCCGATTACAGTATACTCAGAATTATAAAACGATTATTAAAAAACGATTCCAAAATAGACTTTCATCACCTGTCCCCAACACTGGTAAGCAGAAAATAAATCTGGAACAAATTCACGCCCATTATGTCATTGTCGTACCATTGTCATCTAAGTATAATTAAAATGTCAGGAATATTCCTTTTTGCGTAATGTATGAATTCAAAAAACGAATAGGCTAACAACATTACTAGGAGCATGCAATACAACAGTGTATATCTCATATAAATTTGTTGTATGCCTTATCATTTTTACACTACGAATAAAAACTTTATAGTGATGAAAAATTACAAAATTCATAACTTTGGATGGCATGTACCCACCCTGGATGTCCTGGAAAGGAACGTGTATATATAATACAAATTGAGTTTGATAAATTTCTGCCATTATTGTATAGAAAGTATAATTTGACAAATGATAGTAAAATAAGAAAGCAACATAAAATTCTTATAAAATGTTATAGACACTCGACTACAAAAAGAATGAAGAAAATTACCCTTCTGTTGGCTAAACAATGGAATATTTAATTGTTAATATGAAGTAGTTCGCCTTGAAAACGTATGTAAACATGATTTCCATTGCGTTTGCTGGGAATTACTAAGGGTCTTTCGCGCATTCTTCTGAACCTCTACTAATGACAATATCACATGTTGTAAATATTTAAAAAAGGGTCAAAATTAAAAAAAAAGTAGCCAGATTTTTTACTCAACAAAGCAGAAGAAAATAAGAATATCTAAATTACAGAGATAATATAAAGTATCTAAATGTACCTGTTGAAATGTGGGATGTAGTAACAGACGTGGTAAGAGCAAAATTTTCCACAGTCGTAGTTTTAAAATAAAAAGATGAGATTTGCAATTTTTCTTAAGAAAGATAAACTAATATTTGATCGCATTAAATTGAAGAAGAAATCCATTTCAGAAAAACGTCTCTATAAAAGAACATGTTTCGGACGTGACTTGCATATATTTAAGACAATCAATAAATGATGTCCTCATATTCCAGATAAATGTTGACCTTGCTCTGATTTTTCTCAAATCACAGCGGAGATTTCCCGATCTGATCCGCATATTTTCTTTGAAATACCTCGAGACATTTTGAGGGTTTTCCTAAAGAACCATTGAGAAGCTGAAAAGATCAACGTCGGGTTATTTGCATACATTGTAGACCGAAAAGGCTGCGCGATAGCAAAATAAGTTACTTAATTACACACTGGACATTCCTCTACTGCAAATAACAAACGAGAGTAAGAATATATCTGGAATAAATTCGTTTCCAGGCATCGTCGTTCCATTTAAACTAAATCAAATGAAAGTGACATATCTATTTCATTTATTGTAATCTACGACAAAAACGATTAATAAATAAACATAGAACGAGTTCAAAATATAGCAATATACCAATTAATAAGAAGCATTAAATTAATTTCTCCTTTAAACTAGTTGAATGCTATTCTTATTACATTAAATATACAGATAAAAATAAAAATATTAAACCAAATTAAAAGAATCATAGCTTCGGAAGGCATATTCCCAACTTCGTGACCTGGAAAAGGACGTTTAAATAATAAGAATTAAATGTGCTTCAATTCGGATATTTGAGCATAGGATGTATAAATGTTCAATGAAATTAAAATATAAAAAGTGGAAAATTTATAGAAACATTAAACAGATATTGTGGTAAAAAATTCGACGTAAAAATACTCGACAATTAAGCATCTTAATAGTGATATGCTCTTTCGAATTAATTCGTCTAGGAAACGTATTTCAAAATGATTTCCAATGTTTCTACTGTAAATAGCTTGTTGAATTTCGAGATTTATTCATCATATTTATTGAAGACAATGTCTCAAGTCAGATTAGTAAATAGCAAACAATGAGAGATTAGGAAGATTTTATTACTCTAAAAGCCAGCAAAAATATTAAAATATCAATTACAGACTCTGTGATTTATCTAGATTTATTTGTAGAATTTTCTGTTGAAGTGAAAAGAGTAATATTTTTAACATTCCTATTGTAAGCAAAAAAGGTCAAATTGTTCTTGTTTTCTTACGAAAGATATCTAAATGTTGGAATAAATTTCATTGAGGGAGAAAACTAATTCAGTGATACACTCATTTAATCGCTGATTTTCAATAATAACTTCAATCTGTTTTGCAACATAGATTAATATTAGTTTATTTCTGATTTCCTCGATAATTTTGTATCCTACTGAAATTATTCCTTCTTCACACAAGACATTGCTCAAAATAAATGATCCACATATTTTTTTTTAAATAATTAGTTAGAGAGATAAACATCTCTCATTTGCATTCATTGTATCACAGTGAAGATTCATGAAAGAAACGTTTTCTTTAATGCCAAAATAGTCTTTCTACATCCTCCTACCAATACTGTTCAACAGAAATTGTCTACATAAATAGCCGACGATATAGTCATTTCCATTTTATTAATGTGTAAATTTGAAACATTTGATTGGTGTATTCCTTTTTCTTTAATAAAAAATAATAAACTATTTCCCTGCGAATATATTGAGTGCTTTCATTTCAACATTATACAAGTTAATTATATGAACTTTCTGCATTACTAATACTTAGCAGTTGTATGATTTATCTTACCACTTTTTATTTAAAATTAAATGCTATTATTAATGGAAATACAACATTCATACCTGGGTATGGAGATTTACCTCCTGGTTGACCTGGAAAGGAACGTATATATAATATAAATTTTTTGTTCTAAGCTCTTTGGAATTAATTGAACATAGAAAAGCATCTTGAAAATAGTTTCCAATGATTGTCTTGATAACAAATTAAATGTGAATGATAAAATGAGAGAAAAGGCAGATTTATTTACTGGAAAAATACTTTAAAAATGTGAAAAACTATATTACAGATTCAGTACAATGTATATAAGTTTACCCGATCAAAAATGGTGATTGTAAAAAAGATGAAAAGTGCAATATTGGTATACGTTGTTTCGCTGTTGTATAAAAAGATAAGTTGCGCATCTTTTGCTAAGGAAAATAAGAAAATATTAGAGTTAATTCAATTGATGTAGTACTCTCCGTTACGGGAAACTCTTTATAAAGTAACAAGTTTTAATCATAAGATGAATCTCTTTAGAAGCATGTATATATGCCTATTACGGAACTTTTCCATTTTACAGGAATTATTCTAATGAGAGGAGATGTGGCGCAGTTAGAACCACATAATGTTTTCTTTGAAATTACACAACTACCATTGAGTAGTTTGAGAGATCAACATCTCCCCTTTTCATTTATTGCATATGGATGAATTAAGAGGTTAAGAAACATGAGATCTTTCATTTCAAAATAGTCTTTCCTCATCCTGTCCTCAATATTGCTTAGCAGAAGATGCGTGGATAGAAAATTGCCGAACATTTTATCATTGTCCTTAGATTTTAATGTTAATGTGTTGAAATGGACTGGGTAAGTCTTTTTCGTTTTGACTAAAATTTCAAAAAGATATTTATCTGCAAATCTTTGACAGTGAGTTCGCTACTACATTACATAAATTAATAAAATGTACCTAGTATATTTGGTTCAAAATTAGTAGTATGATTTCTTATTTATTTTGTTTCACGATAGAATACTACCATTGATGCAAATAGAAGCGTCTTACCATGGGATGGCATGTTTCCTGTTGGGTGTCCTGGAAATGGAAGTATATAGAGTATAATGAAATTTTCCTAAATTTCAGATTTTATTGCAACGGAAGTCTAATTTGTTAAAAGAAATTGAAATATAAACTAAACAATCTGCAAAAAATGCATATCTTCGGTTATATAATGACATGTTAAAATTACTCATGTTTTACCTAGCATTGAAATAATAGTAAACTCAATGGAATTAATTCGTTCAGGAAACGTAACTCTAAATGAGTTTCATTTGTTTCTGCTGTGAATTGCTTGTTGAGTTTCGAGATTTATTTATCATATTTATTGAAGACAATGTCTCAAGTCAGATTAGTAAATAGCAAACAATGAGAGATTAGGAAGATTTTATTACTCTAAAAGCCAGCAAAAATATTAAAATATCAATTACAGACTCTGTGATTTATCTAGATTTATTTGTAGAATTTTCTGTTGAAGTGAAAAGAGTAATATTTTTAACATTCCTATTGTAAGCAAAAAAGGGTCAAATTGTTCTTGTTTTCTTACGAAAGATATCTAAATGTTGGAATAAATTTCATAGAGGAGAAAACTATTCAGTGATACATCTTCATCATTTAATCGCTGATTTTCAATAATAACTTCAATCTGTTTTGCAACATAGATTAATATTAGTTTATTTCTGATTTCCTTGATAATTTTGTATCCTACTGAAATTATTCCTTCTTCACACAAGACATTGCTCAAAATGAATGATCCACATATTTTTTTTTAAATAATTAGTTAGAGAGATAAACATCTCTCATTTGCATTCATTGTATCACAGTGAAGATTCATGAAAGAAACGTTTTCTTTAATGCCAAAATAGTCTTTCTACATCCTCCTACCAATACTGTTCAACAGAAATTGTCTACATAAATAGCCGACGATATAGTCATTTCCATTTTATTAATGTGTAAATTTGAAACATTTGATTGGTGTATTCTTTTTTCTTTAATAAAAAATAATAAACTATTTCTCTGCGAATATATTGAGTGCTTTCATTTCAACATTATACAAGTTAATTATATGCACTCTCTGCATTAATAATACCTAGCAGTAGTATGATTTATCTTACCACTTTTTATTTAAAAATTAAATGCTATTATTAATGGAAATACAACATTCATACCTGGGTATGGAGATTTACCTCCTGGTTGACCTGGAAAGGAACGTATATACAATATAAATTTTTTGTTCTAAGCTCTTTGGAATTAATTGAACATAGAAAAGCATCTTGAAAATAGTTTCCAATGATTGTCTTGATAACAAATTAAATGTGAATGATAAAATGAGAGAAAAGGCAGATTTATTTACTGGAAAAATACTTTAAAAATGTGAAAAACTATATTAGATTCAGTACAATGTATATAAGTTTACCCGATCAAAATGGTGATTGTAAAAAAGATGAAAAGTGCAATATTGGTATACGTTGTTTTGCTGTTGTATAAAAAGATAAGTTGCGCATCTTTTGCTAAGGAAAATAAGAAAATATTTGAGTTAATTCAATTGAGGTAGTACTCCGTTACGGGGAATCTTTTATAAAGTAAGAAGTTTTAATCATAAGATGAATCTCTTTAGAAGCATGTATATATGCCTATTACGGAACTTTTCCATTTTACAGGAATTATTCTAATGAGAGGAGATGTGGCGCAGTTAGAACCACATAATGTTTTCTTTGAAATTACACAACTACCATTGAGTAGTTTGAGAGATCAACATCCCTTTTCATTTATTTCATCTGGATGAATTAAGAGGTTAAGAAACATGAGATCTTTCATTTCAAAATAGTCTTTCCTCATCCTGTCCTCAATATTGCTTAGCAGAAGATGCGTGGATAGAAAATTGCCGAACATTTTATCATTGTCCTTAGATTTTAATGTTAATGTGTTGAAATGGACTGGGTAAGTCTTTTTCGTTTTGACTAAAATTTCAAAAAAATATTTATCTGCAAATCTTTGACAGTGCGTTCGCTACTACATTACATAAATTAATAAAATGTACCTAGTATATTTCGTTCAAAATTAGTAGTATGATTTCTTATTTATTTTGTTTCACGATAGAATACTACCATTGATGCAAATAGAAGCGTCTTACCATGGGATGGCATGTTTCCTGTTGGGTGTCCTGGAAATGGAAGTATATAGAGTATAATGAAAGTTTCCTAAATTTCAGATTTTATTGCAACGGAAGTCTAATTTGTTAAAAGAAATTGAAATATAAACTAAACAATCTGCAAAAAATGCATATCTTCGGTTATATAATGACATGTTAAAATTACTCATGTTTTACCTAGCATTGAAATAATAGTAAACTCAATGGAATTAATTCGTTCAGGAAACGTAACTCTAAATGAGTTTCATTGTTTCTGCTGTGAATTGCTTGTTGAGTTTCGAGATTTATTTATCATATTTATTGAAGACAATGTCTCAAGTCAGATTAGTAAATAGCAAACAATGAGAGATTAGGAAGATTTTATTACTCTAAAAGCCAGCAAAAATATTAAAATATCAATTACAGACTCTGTGATTTATCTAGATTTATTTGTAGAATTTTCTGTTGAAGTGAAAAGAGTAATATTTTTAACATTCCTATTGTAAGCAAAAAAGGTCAAATTGTTCTTGTTTTCTTACGAAAGATATCTAAATGTTGGAATAAATTTCATAGAGGTAGAAAACTATTTCAGTGATACACTCATTTAATCGCTGATTTTCAATAATAACTTCAATCTGTTTTGCAACATAGATTAATATTAGTTTATTTCTTGATTTCCTAGATAATTTTGTATCCTACTGAAATTATTCCTTCTTCACACAAGACATTGCTCAAAATGAATGATCCACATATTTTTTTAAATAATTAATTAGAGAGATAAACTTCTCTCATTTGCATTTATTGTATCACAGTGAAGATTCATGAAAGAAACGTTTTCTTTAATGCCAAAATTGTCTTTCTACATCCTCCTACCAATACTGTTCAACAGAAATTGTCTACATAAATAGCCGACGATATAGTCATTTCCATTTTATTAATGTGTAAATTTGAAACATTTGATTGGTGTATTCTTTTTCTTTAATAAAAAATAATAAACTATTTCTGGCGAATATATTGAGTGCTTTCATTTCAACATTATACAATTTAATTATATGCACTCTCTGCATTACTAATACCTAGCAGTTGTATGATTTATCTTACCACTTTTTATTTAAAATTAAATGCTATTATTAATGGAAATACAACATTCATACCTGGGTATGGAGATTTACCTCCTGGTTGACCTGGAAAGGAACGTATATACAATATAAATTTTTTGTTCTAAGCTCTTTGGAATTAATTGAACATAGAAAAGCATCTTGAAAATAGTTTCCAATGATTGTCTTGATAACAAATTAAATGTGAATGATAAAATGAGAGAAAAGGCAGATTTATTTACTGGAAAAATACTTTAAAAATGTGAAAAACTATATTATAGATTCAGTACAATGTATATAAGTTTACCCGATCAAAAATGGTGATTGTAAAAAAGATGAAAAGTGCAATATTGGTATACGTTGTTTTGCTGTTGTATAAAAAGATAAGTTGCGCATCTTTTGCTAAGGAACATAAGAAAATATTTGAGTTAATTCAATTGAGGTAGTACTCCGTTACGGGGAATCTCTTTATAAAGTAAGAAGTTTTAATCATAAGATGAATCTCTTTAGAAGCATGTATATATGCCTATTACGGAACTTTTCCATTTTACAGGAATTATTCTAATGAGAGGAGATGTGGCGCAGTTAGAACCACATAATGTTTCTTTGAAATTACACAACTACCATTGAGTAGTTTGAGAGATCAACATCTTCCCTTTTCATTTATTGCATATGGATGAATTAAGAGGTTAAGAAACATGAGATCTTTCATTTCAAAATAGTCTTTCCTCATCCTGTCCTCAATATTGCTTAGCAGAAGATGCGTGGATAGAAAATTGCCGAACATTTTATCATTGTCCTTAGATTTTAATGTTAATGTGTTGAAATGGACTGGGTAAGTCTTTTTCGTTTTGACTAAAATTTCAAAAAATATTTATCTGCAAATCTTTGACAGTGCGTTCGCTACTACATTACATAAATTAATAAAATGTACCTAGTATATTTCGTTCAAAATTAGTAGTATGATTTCTTATTTATTTTGTTTCACGATAGAATACTACCATTGATGCAAATAGAAGCGTCTTACCATGGGATGGCATGTTTCCTGTTGGGTGTCCTGGAAATGGAAGTATATAGAGTATAATGAAAGTTTTCCTAAATTTCAGATTTTATTGCAACGGAAGTCTAATTTGTTAAAAGAAATTGAAATATAAACTAAAGAATCTGCAAAAAATGCATATCTTCGGTTATAATGATATGTTAAAATTACTCATGTTTTACCTAGCATTGAAATAATAGTAAACTCAATGGAATTAATTCGTTCAGGAAACGTAACTCTAAATGAGTTTCATTGTTTCTGCTGTGAATTGCTTGTTGAGTTTCGAGATTTATTTATCATATTTATTGAAGACAATGTCTCAAGTCAGATTAGTAAATAGCAAACAATGAGAGATTAGGAAGATTTTATTACTCTAAAAGCCAGCAAAAATATTAAAATATCAATTACAGACTCTGTGATTTATCTAGATTTATTTGTAGAATTTTCTGTTGAAGTGAAAAGAGTAATATTTTTAACATTCCTATTGTAAGCAAAAAAGGTCAAATTGTTCTTGTTTTCTTACGAAAGATATCTAAATGTTGGAATAAATTTCATTGAGGGAGAAAACTAATTCAGTGATACACTCATTTAATCGCTGATTTTCAATAATAACTTCAATCTGTTTTGCAACATAGATTAATATTAGTTTATTTCTTGATTTCCTCGATAATTTTGTATCCTACTGAAATTATTCCTTCTTCACACAAGACATTGCTCAAAATGAATGATCCACATATTTTTTTTTAAATAATTAGTTAGAGAGATAAACATCTCTCATTTGCATTCATTGTATCACAGTGAAGATTCATGAAAGAAACGTTTTCTTTAATGCCAAAATAGTCTTTCTACATCCTCCTACCAATACTGTTCAACAGAAATTGTCTACATAAATAGCCGACGATATAGTCATTTCCATTTTATTAATGTGTAAATTTGAAACATTTGATTGGTGTATTCTTTTTTCTTTAATAAAAAATAATAAACTATTTCTCGGCGAATATATTGAGTGCTTTCATTTCAACATTATACAATTTAATTATATGCACTCTCTGCATTACTAATACCTAGCAGTTGTATGATTTATCTTACCACTTTTTATTTAAAATTAAATGCTATTATTAATGGAAATACAACATTCATACCTGGGTATGGAGATTTACCTCCTGGTTGACCTGGAAAGGAACGTATATATAATATAAATTTTTTGTTCTAAGCTCTTTGGAATTAATTGAACATAGAAAAGCATCTTGAAAATAGTTTCCAATGATTGTCTTGATAACAAATTAAATATGAATGATAAAATGAGAGAAAAGGCAGATTCTTTTACTGGAAAAATACTTTAAAATGTGAAAAACTATATTATAGATTCAGTACAATGTATATAAGTTTACCCGATCAAAAGATGGTGATTGTAAAAAAGATGAAAAGTGCAATATTGGTATACGTTGTTTTGCTGTTGTATAAAAAGATAAGTTGCGCATCTTTTGCTAAGGAACATAAGAAAATATTTGAGTTAATTCAATTGAGGTAGTACTCCGTTACGGGGAATCTCTTTATAAAGTAAGAAGTTTTAATCATAAGATGAATCTCTTTAGAAGCATGTATATATGCCTATTACGGAACTTTTCCATTTTACAGGAATTATTCTAATGAGAGGAGATGTGGCGCAGTTAGAACCACATAATGTTTTCTTTGAAATTACACAACTACCATTGAGTAGTTTGAGAGATCAACATCCCTTTTCATTTATTTCATCTGGATGAATTAAGAGGTTAAGAAACATGAGATCTTTCATTTCAAAATAGTCTTTCCTCATCCTGTCCTCAATATTGCTAGCAGAAGACGCGTGGATAGAAAATTGCCGAACATTTTATCATTGTCTTTAGATTTCAATGTTAATGTGTTGAAATGGACTGGGTAAGTCTTTTTCGTTTTGACTAAAATTTCAAAAAAATATTTATCTGCAAATCTTTGACAGTGCGTTCGCTACTACATTACATAAATTAATAAAATGTACCTAGTATATTTCGTTCAAAATTAGTAGTATGATTTCTTATTTATTTTGTTTCACGATAGAATACTACCATTGATACAAATAGAAGCGTCTTACCATGGGATGGCATGTTTCCTGTTGGTTGTCCTGGAAATGGAAGTATATAGAGTATAATGAAATTTTCCTAAATTTCAGATTTTATTGCAACGGAAGTCTAATTTGTTAAAAGAAATTGAAATATAAACTAAAGAATCTGTAAAAAATGCATATCTTCGGTTATATAATGATATGTTAAAATTACTCATGTTTTACCTAGCATTGAAATAATAGTAAACTCAATGGAATTAATTCGTTCAGGAAACGTAACTCTAAATGAGTTTCATTGTTTCTGCTGTGAATTGCTTGTTGAGTTTCGAGATTTATTTATCATATTTATTGAAGACAATGTCTCAAGTCAGATTAGTAAATAGCAAACAATGAGAGATTAGGAAGATTTTATTACTCTAAAAGCCAGCAAAAATATTAAAATATCAATTACAGACTCTGTGATTTATCTAGATTTATTTGTAGAATTTTCTGTTGAAGTGAAAAGAGTAATATTTTTAACATTCCTATTGTAAGCAAAAAAGGTCAAATTGTTCTTGTTTTCTTACGAAAGATATCTAAATGTTGGAATAAATTTCATTGAGGGAGAAAACTAATTCAGTGATACACTCATTTAATCGCTGATTTTCAATAATAACTTCAATCTGTTTTGCAACAACATAGATTAATATTAGTTTATTTCTTGATTTCCTCGATAATTTTGTATCCTACTGAAATTATTCCTTCTTCACACAAGACATTGCTCAAAATGAATGATCCACATATTTTTTTTTAAATAATTAGTTAGAGAGATAAACATCTCTCATTTGCATTCATTGTATCACAGTGAAGATTCATGAAAGAAACGTTTTCTTTAATGCCAAAATAGTCTTTCTACATCCTCCTACCAATACTGTTCAACAGAAATTGTCTACATAAATAGCCGACGATATAGTCATTTCCATTTTATTAATGTGTAAATTTGAAACATTTGATTGGTGTATTCTTTTTCTTTAATAAAAAATAATAAACTATTTCTCGGCGAATATATTGAGTGCTTTCATTTCAACATTATACAATTTAATTATATGCACTCTCTGCATTACTAATACCTAGCAGTTGTATGATTTATCTTACCACTTTTTATTTAAAATTAAATGCTATTATTAATGGAAATACAACATTCATACCTGGGTATGGAGATTTACCTCCTGGTTGACCTGGAAAGGAACGTATATACAATATAAATTTTTTGTTCTAAGCTCTTTGGAATTAATTGAACATAGAAAAGCATCTTGAAAATAGTTTCCAATGATTGTCTTGATAACAAATTAAATGTGAATGATAAAATGAGAGAAAAGGCAGATTTTTTACTGGAAAAATACTTTAAAAATGTGAAAAACTATATTATAGATTCAGTACAATGTATATAAGTTTACCCGATCAAAAATGGTGATTGTAAAAAAGATGAAAAGTGCAATATTGGTATACGTTGTTTCGCTGTTGTATAAAAAGATAAGTTGCGCATCTTTTGCTAAGGAAAATAAGAAAATATTAGAGTTAATTCAATTGATGTAGTACTCCGTTACGGGGAATCTCTTTATAAAGTAAGAAGTTTTAATCATAAGATGAATCTCTTTAGAAGCATGTATATATGCCTATTACGGAACTTTTCCATTTTACAGGAATTATTCTAATGAGAGGAGATGTGGCGCAGTTAGAACCACATAATGTTTTCTTTGAAATTACACAACTACCATTGAGTAGTTTGAGAGATCAACATCTCCCCTTTTCATTTATTTCATATGGATGAATTAAGAGGTTAAGAAACATGAGATCTTTCATTTCAAAATAGTCTTTCCTCATCCTGTCCTCAATATTGCTTAGCAGAAGATGCGTGGATAGAAAATTGCCGAACATTTTATCATTGTCCTTAGATTTTAATGTTAATGTGTTGAAATGGACTGGGTAAGTCTTTTTCGTTTTGACTAAAATTTCAAAAAAATATTTATCTGCAAATCTTTGACAGTGCGTTCGCTACTACATTACATAAATTAATAAAATGTACCTAGTATATTTCGTTCAAAATTAGTAGTATGATTTCTTATTTATTTTGTTTCACGATAGAATACTACCATTGATGCAAATAGAAGCGTCTTACCATGGGATGGCATGTTTCCTGTTGGGTGTCCTGGAAATGGAAGTATATAGAGTATAATGAAAGTTTCCTAAGTTTCAGATTTTATTGCAACGGAAGTCTAATTTGTTAAAAGAAATTGAAATATAAACTAAAGAATCTGCAAAAAATGCATATCTTCGGTTATATAATGATATGTTAAAATTACTCATGTTTTACCTAGCATTGAAATAATAGTAAACTCAATGGAATTAATTCGTTCGGGAAACGTAACTCTAAATGAGTTTCATTGTTTCTGCTGTGAATTGCTTGTTGAGTTTCGAGATTTATTTATCATATTTATTGAAGACAATGTCTCAAGTCAGATTAGTAAATAGCAAACAATGAGAGATTAGGAAGATTTTATTACTCTAAAAGCCAGCAAAATATTAAAATATCAATTACAGACTCTGTGATTTATCTAGATTTATTTGTAGAATTTTCTGTTGAAGTGAAAAGAGTAATATTTTTAACATTCCTATTGTAAGCAAAAAAGGTCAAATTGTTCTTGTTTTCTTACGAAAGATATCTAAATGTTGGAATAAATTTCATAGAGGTAGAAAACTATTTCAGTGATACACTCATTTAATCGCTGATTTTCAATAATAACTTCAATCTGTTTTGCAACATAGATTAATATTAGTTTATTTCTTGATTTCCTAGATAATTTTGTATCCTACTGAAATTATTCCTTCTTCACACAAGACATTGCTCAAAATGAATGATCCACATATTTTTTTTAAATAATTAGTTAGAGAGATAAACATCTCTCATTTGCATTCATTGTATCACAGTGAAGATTCATGAAAGAAACGTTTTCTTTAATGCCAAAATAGTCTTTCTACATCCTCCTACCAATACTGTTCAACAGAAATTGTCTACATAAATAGCCGACGATATAGTCATTTCCATTTTATTAATGTGTAAATTTGAAACATTTGATTGGTGTATTCCTTTTTTCTTTAATAAAAAATAATAAACTATTTCTCGGCGAATATATTGAGTGCTTTCATTTCAACATTATACAAGTTTAATTATATGCACTCTCTGCATTACTAATACCTAGCAGTTGTATGATTTATCTTACCACTTTTTATTTAAAATTAAATGCTATTATTAATGGAAATACAACATTCATACCTGGGTATGGAGATTTACCTCCTGGTTGACCTGGAAAGGAACGTATATACAATATAAATTTTTTGTTCTAAGCTCTTTGGAATTAATTGAACATAGAAAAGCATCTTGAAAATAGTTTCCAATGATTGTCTTGATAACAAATTAAATGTGAATGATAAAATGAGAGAAAAGGCAGATTTTTTACTGGAAAAATACTTTAAAAATGTGAAAAACTATATTATAGATTCAGTACAATGTATATAAGTTTACCCGAAAAATGGTGATTGTAAAAAAGATGAAAAGTGCAATATTGGTATACGTTGTTTTGCTGTTGTATAAAAAGATAAGTTGCGCATCTTTTGCTAAGGAACATAAGAAAATATTTGAGTTAATTCAATTGAGGTAGTACTCCGTTACGGGGAATCTCTTTATAAAGTAAGAAGTTTTAATCATAAGATGAATCTCTTTAGAAGCATGTATATATGCCTTTTGCGGAACTTTTCCATTTTACAGGAATTATTCTAATGAGAGGAGATGTGGCGCAGTTAGAACCACATAATGTTTTCTTGAAATTGCACAACTACCATTGAGTAGTTTGAGAGATCAACATCTCCCCTTTTCATTTATTGCATATGGATGAATTAAGAGGTTAAGAATCATGAGATCTTTCATTTCAAAATAGTCTTTCCTCATCCTGTCCTGAATATTGCTTAGCAGAAGATGCGTGGATAGAAAAGTTCCGAACATTTTATCATTGTCTTTAGATTTTAATGTTAATGTGTTGAAATGGACTGGGTAAGTCTTTTTCGTTTTGACTAAAATTTCAAAAAAATATTTATCTGCAAATCTTTGACAGTGCGTTCGCTACTACATTACATAAATTAATAAAATGTACCTAGTATATTTCGTTCAAAATTAGTAGTATGATTTCTTATTTATTTTGTTTCACGATAGAATACTACCATTGATGCAAATAGAAGCGTCTTACCATGGGATGGCATGTTTCCTGTTGGGTGTCCTGGAAATGGAAGTATATAGAGTATAATGAAATTTTCCTAAATTTCAGATTTTATTGCAACGGAAGTCTAATTTGTTAAAAGAAATTGAAATATAAACTAAAGAATCTGCAAAAAATGCATATCTTCGGTTATATAATGATATGTTAAAATTACTCATGTTTTACCTAGCATGGAAATAATAGTAAACTCAATGGAATTAATTCGTTCAGGAAACGTAACTCTAAATGAGTTTCATTGTTTCTGCTGTGAATTGCTTGTTGAGTTTCGAGATTTATTTATCATATTTATTGAAGACAATGTCTCAAGTCAGATTAGTAAATAGCAAACAATGAGAGATTAGGAAGAATTTTACTCTCTAAAAGCCAGCAAAAATATTAAAATATCAATTACAGACTCTGTGATTTATCTAGATTTATTTGTAGAATTTTCTGTTGAAGTGAAAAGAGTAAATATTTTAACATTCCTATTGTAAGCAAAAAAGGTCAAATTGTTCTTGTTTTCTTACGAAAGATATCTAAATGTTGGAATAAATTTCATTGAGGTGAAAACTAATTTTCAGTGATACACTCATTTAATCGCTGATTTTCAATAATAACTTCAATCTGTTTTGCAACATAGATTAATATTAGTTTATTTCTTGATTTCCTCGATAATTTTGTATCCTACTGAAATTATTCCTTCTTCACACAAGACATTGCTCAAAATGAATGATCCACATATTTTTTTTAAATAATTAGTTAGAGAGATAAACTTCTCTCATTTGCATTTATTGTATCACAGTGAAGATTCATGAAAGAAACGTTTTCTTTAATGCCAAAATAGTCTTTCTACATCCTCCTACCAATACTGTTCAACAGAAATTGTCTACATAAATAGCCGACGATATAGTCATTTCCATTTTATTAATGTGTAAATTTGAAACATTTGATTGGTGTATTCCTTTTTCTTTAATAAAAAATAATAAACTATTTCTCTGCGAATATATTGAGTGCTTTCATTTCAACATTATACAAGTAAATTATATGCACTCTCTGCATTACTAATACCTATAGTTGTATGATTTATCTTACCACTTTTTATTTAAAATTAAATGCTATTATTACTGGAAATACAACATTCATACCTGGGTATGGAGATTTACCTCCTGGTTGACCTGGAAAGGAACGTATATATAATATAAATTTTTTGTTCTAAGCTCTTTGGAATTAATTGAACATAGAAAAGCATCTTGAAAATAGTTTCCAATGATTGTCTTGATAACAAATTAAATATGAATGATAAAATGAGAGAAAAGGTTGATTCTTTTACTGGAAAAATACTTTAAAAATGTGAAAAACTATATTATAGATTCAGTACAATGTATATAAGTTTACCCGATCAAATGACGGTGATTGTAAAAAAGATGAAAAGTGCAATATTGGTATACGTTGTTTTGCTGTTGTATAAAAAGATAAGTTGCGCATCTTTTGCTAAGGAACATAAGAAAATATTTGAGTTAATTCAATTGAGGTAGTACTCCGTTACGGGGAATCTCTTTATAAAGTAAGAAGTTTTAATCATAAGATGAATCTCTTTAGAAGCATGTATATATGCCTATTACGGAACTTTTCCATTTTACAGGAATTATTCTAATGAGAGGAGATGTGGCGCAGTTAGAACCACATAATGTTTTCTTTGAAATTACACAACTACCATTGAGTAGTTTGAGAGATCAACATCTCCCCTTTTCATTTATTGCATATGGATGAATTAAGAGGTTAAGAATCATGAGATCTTTCATTTCAAAATAGTCTTTCCTCATCCTGTCCTCAATATTGCTTAGCAGAAGACGCGTGGATAGAAAATTGCCGAACATTTTATCATTGTCCTTAGATTTTAATGTTAATGTGTTGAAATGGATTGGGTAAGTCTTTTTCGTTTTGACTAAAATTTCAAAAAAATATTTATCTGCAAATCTTTGACAGTGCGTTCGCTACTACATTACATAAATTAATAAAATGTACCTAGTATATTTCGTTCAAAATTAGTAGTATGATTTCTTATTTATTTTGTTTCACGATAGAATACTACCATTGATGCAAATAGAAGCGTCTTACCATGGGATGGCATGTTTCCTGTTGGGTGTCCTGGAAATGGAAGTATATAGAGTATAATGAAATTTTCCTAAATTTCAGATTTTATTGCAACGGAAGTCTAATTTGTTAAAAGAAATTGAAATATAAACTAAAGAATCTGCAAAAAATGCATATCTTCGGTTATATAATGATATGTTAAAATTACTCATGTTTTACCTATTGGAAATAATAGTAAACTCAATGGAATTAATTCGTTCAGGAAACGTAACTCTAAATGAGTTTCATTGTTTCTGCTGTGAATTGCTTGTTGAGTTTCGAGATTTATTATCATATTTATTGAAGACAATGTCTCAAGTCAGATTAGTAAATAGCAAACAATGAGAGAATAGGCAAGAATTTGTTACTCTCAAAGCCAGCAAAAATATTAAAATATCAATTAGAGACTCTGTCATTCATCTAGGTTTATTTGTAGAATTTTCTGTTGAAGTGAAAAGAGTAATATTTTTAACATTCCTATTGTAAGCAAGAAAGATCACATTGTTCTTGTTTTCTTACGAAAGATATCTAAATGTTGGAATAAATTTCATTGAAGTTGAAAACTAATTCATTGATACACTCCTTTAATCGCTGATTTTCAAGAATAACTTCAATCTGTTTTGCAACATAGATTAATATTAGTTTATTTCTTGATTTCCTCGATAATTTTGTATCCTACTGAAATTATTCCTTCTTCACACAAGACATTGCTCAAAATGAATGATCCACATATTTTTTTTAAATAATTAGTTAGAGAGATAAACATCTCTCATTTGCATTTATTGTATCACAGTGAAGATTCATGAAAGAAACGTTTTCTTTAATGCCAAAATAGTCTTTCTACATCCTCCTACCAATACTGCTCAACAGAAACTGTCTACATAAATAGCCGACGATATAGTCATTTCCATTTTATTAATGTGTAAATTTGAAACATTTGATTGGTGTATTCCTTTTCTTTAATAAAAAATAATAAACTATTTCTCTGCGAATATATTGAGTGCTTTCATTTCAACATTATACAAGTTAATTATATGCACTCTCTGCATTACTAATACCTAGTAGTTGTATGATTTATCTTACCACTTTTTATTTAAAATTAAATGCTATTATTAATGGAAATACAACATTCATACCTGGGTATGGAGATTTACCTCCTGGATGACCTGGAAAGGAACGTATATATAATATAAATTTTTTGTTCTAAGCTCTTTGGAATAAATTGAACATAGAAAAGCATCTCGAAAATAGTTTCCAATGCTTTTCTTCAGATTTTATGTTTTTATGGTGACTGTTTCTTTGTAACTACTGTAAACATTATCACTTGTTATGAAATTATGTACGAAGAAAGGACGGCAATGGTCGATTTTATTACTGAAAGAACCATTCGAATATTTGAAAAACTAAATTCAATATTCAGTTTAATGTGTCTAAGCTTATTTGTGGAATTGTTTTTGATAGTATCAGAGATGAGATGTACGTTGTTGTTTAAAGTTGTATCTTTTTTAATAAAAATTTAAGTTGTGCAGCTTTTCCAAAATAATATATGCAAATACTGGAGTTTTTTCAGTTGAGGCAGAAATCTTTCATTGTGTTTCATTCAGAATTTGTATAAATTTATGAGTATAGTTTAATATTACTACATATCTTAGTTTTCCTTTTAATTTTCTATTGTTCACAGAAGTGACTTAATTCACAAGTGTCATTTCTCTCCCTGACCCATATATATTATTCATTTGAAATTAATTAAAGACTATTGACTGGATTGAGTAATCAACATCTCTCATTTCCCATCATTGTATCACATAGAAGAACCACTTTGACAAGAATAGATCCTTGCTACCGAAATATTCATTGTATTTTCTGCTACAAATATTCCCTTACTGAAATACCATATTGAAAATTTATTGTCAATTCAATAATTTTAAAGGAAATTAAACTGTTTGTTTAAAATAAAAATGAAAATCTATTTATCCGTGAAGAATTTTTGGTGTATTCAATACATTATTGTACAAGATAATAAGATGCACCTATTGCATTGGTCGTTTCAAGTAGGTGTATGTTTTCCTCGTTTTTTTTTCCTTTCTTTCCATTTATTATTATTCATGCAAATTACAACATTCATACCTTGAGATGGTCTGTCCCCTCCTGGGTGTCCTGGAAAAGAATGTATATTTAATAGAAATTGCGATTTCTAAATTTGTACATTTTTAAGTGAAAAATCTAAATTGACAAAAGAAGGTAAATATATATAAAACTACACAATTTCCTGAAAAATCTTGTAGAATTCGGTTGTAAAACGAGATATGAAACAAAAAAAACTGTTTTCTATGCATGGGTAAAAGCTGATTGTAAGTAATTCGCTTAAGCTACGAATCTCAAAATTGTTTCATTTTCGTATGCGCTTAATTACTATCTTTCACGCATATTCTTCATATCTACAAAAGACATTATCAAAATTGTGAATCTTAAATTCGAATACACGAGAGATAAGGAAGATACGAGTTATCTAGAAATAATGACAAAACATTTAAATGTAAATTACAGACTCAGGGTAATGTATGATTGTGTATCAGAAGAAAAAGTTGGTTGTAGTAAGAGTTGAAATGTCCAATACTTCTAAAACTAATAATGTTAATTTAATATCATTAGTTATGCCTCTTTTCCTAAAAAAGATAGCCAAATTTTAAAGTGAATTATATTGATGGAGAAATCCATTTAAGAAAAACTCTCTGTTAAACAAAGAACTTTATACGTAAGTTGCATCAGTTTTAGACCATAGATAAATATTACTTCATTTCTAGTTTCCTGATAATTTTATATCGTGCACAGATGTGGCTTAATTCACAATAGCCATTTCCAAACACGGACCACTTTATTCCATTGAAATAAATCAAGAACCACTGAGTAGTTTGTGAGATCAGCATCTCACATTTGTAATTATTGTATCACGGTGAAGAACCACAATGACAACAAGATCCTTGATTCCAAAACAGTCATTCCACTTCATGCTACGAACATTTCCTTGCTGAAATAGCACACTGAAAACTATTTTCTCATTGTCAATACAACAAATATGAAGGAAATGAAATTTCCAGGGCTATTCTTATTTGTTTAAAATAAAAATGAAAATCTATTCATCTACGAAGAATTCTAGGTCATTCAATATAACATTATACAAGATGATAATAAGATGAACTGTGCTTTTATCATATAAAATAGGTGTCTTCTACTAGTATTAATGCAAATCACAATTCTTACCTTGATATGGCCTGTCCCCAGTTGGGTGTCCTGAAATAGACGTACATTTAATAGAAATTGAGATTTCTAAATTTAGACATTTTTGCATTAGAAATCTAGATAGACAAAAGAAGGTAAAATATATAAAACTATACGATTTCCAGAAAATTTGTGTAGAAAATCGTTTGTAAAATTAAATATGAAACTTAACTAACTTATCTAATCATTCGAATAGTTAAAAGTAAAATGGAAGTAATTCGAATAAAAAACGATTCTCAAAATAGATTTCGATTGCTTCTTTGTTTATTTACTTCTTTCGCGCTCTGCCCTTTATGTATACTAAGGATGATATCACTTGGAAAGTTAAATTAGGATAAAGGACAGATCATTCAGATTCTAGTAATCTAAAAGCATGAGATAATATGAAAATCTACATTACAGACTCAGTATACGATAACTTTGTTTGCCTATAGATACGGTTGTTGTAGAAACAGAAGTGAAAAGTCTAATACTTTAAACAGTCGTAGAGTTAACATAAAATTATAGGTTGACCATCTTTTCGTAGAAAGATAACCAAAAAATGGAATGAATTCTATTGACGGATAAATCTATTTCAGAGAAACTCTTTATTAAAAAATTCCATTACCATAACTTGCAACTTTTTAAGACCATAGATAAATATTTGTGTATTTATTCATTTTCCTGATAATTTCCACTCGTGCAGAGATGTGGCTCTATTCACAATAGACATTTCCCTACCTGATCCGCATGCTATTTCTTTGAAATAAATGAAGAACCATTGATTGGCTAAAAAGATCAACATTTCTCATTTACATTTATTGTATGATTATGATGTACGGCGATGACAAACTGAGTTCTTTAATTCCAAAATAGACTTTCTTTTTCATGTTACCTACATTGCTTAACAGATATTATATCTAGATCAAATTAACTTCCCCTTTTCATTGTCGTTAGAATGAAATGTAAATGTTATCAAACTGTTTAGGTGTAAACTAAAGATTAAAAAAATATTTTTCTACGTATATTTAGGTGCTTTCTATATAATATTATGCAAGATAATAATATGCACTCATTGCATTTGCCATGTAAAATATTTGCATGCTTTTCTTATTACTTTTGTTTCAATGTTAAATACTATTATAAATGGAAATTACAATATTAATAACTTTGTTTGGCATTTTTCTTCCTTAGTTTCCTAGAAATGGAAGTTTATGAAATATATCTTGATTTTTGCAATATTTCAATCTATTGTTACAAATGATATTAAAATAGAAAAACTACAGAATTTCCATAGAATGATTTACGCATTCGGTTTCAAAATGATATGAAAGTTGCCTCTCTGTTGGCCAAGCATGCAAATAGTTATAGGTTCCAAGGAGATGATTCTCATATGAAGGGAAAATCATCATGAATTCCATTGCATATGCTGTCCTTTACTATGGGACTTTCACCTTTTCGAATTAATATCTACTGAAGAATCTCACGTGTTGTAAATATGTAAATGGGGAAATAAAATAATAGCCTGAACACATTACTCGATAAAGAATGCTGAAACATGTACATCTAAGCCATATTCTAAGTGGAAAGTATTTAATGTACTCGGTGCATTGTTTGATGTAATAGTAGACGTGGAATGAGCATCAGTCACTGTTTCAGAAAAATCGTAAATTTAATGAAAAAAAAATTTTTTTTCTCCTTTTCCTTTGGAGGAAAACCTTTTTGTTTTGAGTGAATTCATTCGAATAATTAATCCGGTTCAAAAAAGGTCTCAACATATGAACGTATTTACTACATGATTTGCCTTTGGAAGACCATGTAAAACTAATACTGCATTTCGTGTTTTTACAAATAATTTTCTCTCTTGCACAGATGTGCTGCCGTCCACTGCAGAGATCGCCCAATCTCATCCACATATTTTTTTCCTTGAAATTCCACTGGCATTTTCCCGACATTTCCTAATAAACCAACGAAAATATTGTAAGATCTGTCAGTCACGTTCATTGTAACCCGATGAAGTTTCGTTAAAAAGAAATGAGTTTCTTTATTCCACAGCTGTCTTTCCTTCCCCTTTCACCAATAGATATTGGCGGCAATTAAGACCAGAGAATTCTCTAGCCCGTTTTGTTATTGTCGGTCCATTGTAATCTACATGTAATATAATTTTCAGGACTATTCTATTTCGTGTAATACATGAATTCAAAAAAAGATTATTCTTCCAGCATTGCTAGTAGCTTTCTTTTCAACAGCATGTAACTTAATAAGATGCTATCAGTGCATTCCTCCCATAAAATAGAAGTATGATTTTATTATTACCTTTACTTTATTGTTAAAAACTATTATTGAAGCAAATTAAAACATTTATGCCTTCGGAAGGCATCTTCCTTTCTCGGTATCCTGGAAAGGAACGCGTATATAATATATTTTGAGTTTGCTACTTTTCTGAAACTTCTGCACCAAAAATATAAATTGACCAAAAAACAAAAATATATAAACGACTGAATCATCTTAAGTTTGTTCTTGAAATTGAGTTGGTATTCAACATGAGTTAGTTAACCACTTGCCTTCTTATATCTATGTATCGAGAGAATTAATTAGACGCAGCTTTGACATACTGCTATCATGAAACAATCATCGTTATTTTCATTGAGCACGATGGGAATTATTGTGGATCTTTCCATCTTCCTTCTGAATATTTAATAAATGCATTACTACAGAATGAAAACATAAAATAATAAAAAAATAATAGAATAGTCAAATTTAGACACGACAATATAAGCCATTAATGGACATGTACCTTATAGACTTACTGGTATTATCTACATGTATTTGTTCAATTGTTCGTTGTAGCAACAGTCGTCGTAATCGCCATATTTGTCTGGGTATTACTTATTTTAATCTCATTATATATTCTACCATGTATTAAGATAGATGACCGCAATTGTATGGTATTGAATTGAAAGACAAACCCATTTATCACAAGATATATCACATTTTAAATTCGTTTTATACATAAATGGGATCTGTGTAAGACAATCGAAAAATAATACTTTACATGTTCTCGCAGATAATGCTTAGATTTGCAGTAGAATGTGTCCAACATGATCTATATATTTTATCTTGTGAATGCCTTTGACATTTTGTGACTCCTTAATAACTATTGTGAAACATAGAATCCACATATAATTTCAGTATTCCTTGAAACGCGATGATGTTGGGGGAAAAGAACACGATTTACCGGAATCCTCATTTATATCTTACCAGCCCGTCGTGAACTGTGGCTTACCGGTCTTACGTCTAGAATAAATTGATATCCATTTTTGTCAACGTTCTTCCTTGGTAGTGTAATTGTAATAATATAGTCGGGGCTGTTGAATTTCTATAAATCTATCCCGTTAAAATCACTTAGTTTACCAAATGTTGTAAGAGCCTTCAGTTCAAGGTCTTATTATATTGTATAATACACTCCGTGAATAACTCATATAAAATAGTTATGCTTTTTTTAGTAACATGTATTTGATCTATAAATTCCTTTGAATGGTACAAATTTTAATATTCTTACCTTTGTGAGACATTGAAGGTCTTGGATGTTCTGCAAAAAATACAAATATATATATATAATAAAGACTGTATTTCTAAATATCTGAAAGTTTTTCTACGAATGCCCAGTTGAACAAATGAACGTGAGATAAATTAAAGATTAAACCTTCTTGAAATGATCTAGATGTTCAGTCGCAAATTGTCGTAAGAAAGATAGCAATCTTTTGGATAAGAATGGTAATATTTGGAAGACGATGAGAGGTAGGGCCACGAAGAAACTATCACAGCATAATTCCCAATTCTTCTGGCTGAAATTACTACAGGTTTGACCTTTCTGCTGTATATGTACTAAATATAATACGATGCGATATTTTAGAAAGATTAACAAGGAAAAGTTGTAAGAATGCCCTAATGTACGACTCGAAAATTAAGTAAACATATGAAAATGTACGTGAAAGACAGTGTAAATACGAAAATGTTCATGTTGAAACGTGTGTAAAGGATTCAACCGTGATGATTAGTAATACGGTCTACAACGCCATGATTTCGATGAGTCTGCCCTAAACTCTTATCAACCTTCCGTTAACAGAGGATAGCTGAAAGAATGCCTAAAGTAACTTCATGTCCAATTGGTCAGAGTCGCTCCCTTGTAGACCAATTGATGACCGATTGTCACCACGGTTTATTTTAATGTGATATAGCAGGTCAATTAGCGATTAGTCTGCCAAGATTCATAGACTTTTTAGGCAAAGGATAATCTAGCTATGGACAATATATCATTATAACTTCAACAATATTTATTCTATTCTTTTTTATTGCTAATGTGTTGGAGAAAATTAACACAGTCTTACCTATCGTGATGATATTGATTCTTTTTGGATTATCTGAAAAAGCAGAAAAATGTAGTTTGCTTAATTTCTGATACATTTAGGTAAGGTCTAATTTCGTTGATAAATATTTATACGAAAAATAATATAAAAATGAATTATAAAAGTTAGCCATGAGACGGCTAAACACATGAAAATATAAAGTTAAAACGCTGTACTGCGACTAAGGAAAGTATCATTACATTACACCTAATGCTTAGCCTAGAAATTACTGAGGGTCCCTCTTGTTTTGTTGTGAATATCTCCTTCCAGATGTTGGAAAAATAAGGAAGAAAAATGAAAGAAGAATAGTCGAAATCTATAACTATAAAAAGTATGCGAATTTATAGAAATGTAACTAATGTACACGGTCAATTATTCCTTCTGGTAGCATACGTGAAGTGATAGTTAGAAAGCGTAATATTTTTAACATTGCTTGTATTAAAATATAAAGGGAAGTATTCCAACATTTATACGAAAGGCTAGCAATTCTTTATTAAATGAAATTCAAGAAGAATTCCCCGTAAATGAATGAATTTATATTTATGAACCCCTTTTCTGCATCACTTGCATCAGAGGAAAATAATGGATAACTTACACTATATTTCTTCTTTATCCTGATTATTTTCTATGTTGCTTACATGTTCCTCAAACCATAGCAGCCATTGCGCAGATTTATCAACGTATGTTATTTTGAAATAGCCCGGGCAAATTTGAAAGTTTTCCTTACAAACATTGATAATTTCTCAAGCTATCCATCTATAATTTGCGGTTTTTTTTATCCCGACGAATTAGATGGTGAAGAACATGAGTTCCTTAATAAATCATAATTTCTGATAATCCTTTCGCATATTGGGGTTAGTTGATACTATGTATAAAGGAAATTAATGTAAATTTTGTGACTGTCGTTTCATTGTATTCTAATTGTAAAGTGATTGTCAGTGATTTTCAATTGCCTGTTCACTAAGATGTAAAAACAAATTACTGTGCCATTTTCAAAGGAACGTCTATACGCAAATGATCTTGTTTAGATCATGCAGTCAGTGTATTTCTGATATAAAATAATTATATTATTTCCATATTAAGTTTACTTCATAGATAAATGCTTTAATTGATTAAAATTACAACATTCATACCTTGCTTGCTCCTTCCTCGGAAGCCTGGAAAGGGATATATAAATTATATAAACTGAGTTTGCTAAATTAATGACTTTTTCAAAAGAAGTGAATTTGACAAAAATAAAATCAAAATAATCAGACGACTGAATCACCTTAACATTGTTCGCCAATTTCAGTCGGAGAATAACATGAGATAGTTTCCCTATTTTTACTAAGATTGGAAATATTTCAATGCTGAATTGATATACTGGGCTTAACTAACTTATCCGAGCTTTATTTTCAAAGCATATACAAGGAAACACTATTGATCTTTTGTCCTTTCGTCTCAATATTATTTAAGGAAATACTATAACCTGAAGAGATAAAATAGTTATACAAGAAAGAATAAACAGATGCATGACTCGACAAAGTAAGCCATTTTATGGAAATGTACTTTACAACAGTCTTACTAAAATTGTCTAAATGAATTTGTTCAATTGTTGTCGAAATAACCCCTTATAAAATAAAAGGATAAATATTCCACCATATGCTTAAAACGATTACCAAAAATATTAATGTTATTTATTTGAAAGATAAATCCACTTGGTAGAAACTATTTAATTATGAATGCGTTCTATGCATAACTTACATATAAGAAATTGACATCTAATACTGCTTACCATCTTTTTGCCAATATTATTCTGTGTTATACAGATTTTCCTCAATTTACAGTAATATTTGCCCAGCCCGATCCACATAATTTATGTTGTAAATGCCTAAGAAAGTTTTTGAATTTTCATAAAGAAACTTTGTGTGGTTATCTGACAGAATGTCCCGAGCAAATTCACATCCATATTTAGTCTCTATCCCGTCGACTAATTGCAATGCGATTATCACCATGGTTCATTTTCGTATGACATAACATGTCAAGCAATGATTAGTCTGCCAAATATGTAACGACTTTTCGGGCGAACGATATTCTAGCTAATAAGGACACACCATCATTAGAACTTTCATAAAAACTGATTTTGTTTCTTTATTGCTGATGTGTGATTGGTAAATATTCTTGCTGATGGAAATTAACGCAGCCTTACCTATCGATATGATTTTGATTCTTCTTGGGTTACCTGAAAAAATAGATATTTATAAGAGTGCAGTTTGCATATTTTCTGTAAATTTTAATGTGACTAATATGAGAGATAAACATTTATACAAAAAATGGAGGTTTTATAATGTGGTTTAATCTTTCAGAAACAAAATGATATAAGAAAGTTAATCAACTGTCGGATAAATATGGGAAGAGATAAAATTGAAACGCCGTACTTCTACTATGAATCTTATCAGTACATAATGATTTCTAATATTTATGTTGAAATTAATATGGCTCTTTCACGTTTTTTTTCTGAATATCTAATAACGATCCTACCATATGATGGAAAGATAAGAAGAAAACAGAAAGAATATACGAAATGTATGACAAAATATGCGAAATTATGGAAAAATGAATCAAATAATGTAACTAAATGTGCGTGAACAATATTTCCTTAAAGTAACACACATACTGTAAATTAGTATTAATAAATTGTAATATTTTGAACATTAGCCGTTTTAAAATATTAGGTTGTTACAAACGTTTTATCGGTTTGTTTACCGCTACAAGGAGACTTCAGATCGTTGCTAAACGTGAATTAAGTTCTAATACAATCAAGACACTTCTGCTAACAAGTTACAAGAAAATTTACAACATTTTGAAAAAATATGGATTTCTAGAGTCGATAAATTTTTGGAAGGCAGTTTCAATTGCTGCATGTTTGGAGAAGGATTTCATACGGAGGAAGCTGTCGAAGTGTTTGAAAAGGAGAAAGGTCTGGTGAATAGGTATAAATTCGTATCCCAACGTGTTCAGTTTCTGAAGAGTCCCTTTTGCAATATGAGGACGAGCATTGTGGTAGAGGAGAATCGGGCCTCTTCCATTTACCAATGCTGGTTTGTCGTTGTGAGTGTTTCTGATGAACAACGTTTAATTAACGACATTGCATTACAGCTGATTGTTCCTTATGACAACTGAAGAGCAGATCTTCTATCGACGATTTTCTTGTTGTTCATTCAACTTGTGAGGCACCCACTTGTCAAGCTTTTTCACCTGTCCGATTGCGTCAAGATGCCGGGAAACAGTTGCAATGCTTACGTCAAGCTTTCCAGTAAATTCTCATACTGTTTTTCTTTGATCGGCTTCACTGAGGTTTTCAGACGGTCATCATCACAGTTGGAAGGACGTCCGCTACGTTCCTTATCTTCAATGCTCACATCTCCTAATAGAAACTTTGCAAACCATCATCGTATTGTGCGCTGACCCCATGCTCGCTTAATGTTTCGAGTTGCCTCGCTCTCTCTGTGGCCTGGTTTGAACTTGTGAAGCAAAATGGCACGAAAACGTTTTCTATCCATTCTTCACTCAGAATCATGTAACAACTATCCATTTTATGATTTTTAAAAAGGTAGATGCTGCATATTATATTCCAAGGCACATGGTACAAAAAGATATACAACCTATCTACGTACACTTTCACAAGTATGTAAAAAATGAACCTCAAGTTAACATAAAATAAAAACCGACAAAACTTTTGTAACGACCGAATAAAATAATAGCCATTCAAAATTTTGCTTAGAAATATAACCAAATTGGTATGGCATACATATCAAGGAGATATCCCTTTAAAATAATATATATATTTTTATATATTCGTGAATACGTTTTTTCTCATAATTTGCATCAGTGTTAGACAAAGGAAAAATAAGACTGAATTTCTTCATTTTCTAAATAATATTCTATCTTGTTCAGATATGCCTCAAGTCAAGATCGAAATTGCCCAAACTGATAAACATAATTTTTCAGTCAAATATCTCAAGACGTTTAGAGAAATTGAAAAAAAACCTTTGAGAAACAGGATAGAATAACATCTTTTATTGTAACTCGAACATGTTTCACGATAGAAAAATGAGATCCTTTTTACATATTACAAGTATATCATCCTTTCAACAAAAAAGACAATAAAATATATCATTGTCGTTCACTTGCTTCAACGTAATAAAAGCGAAAGGACTATTCTTCCTATGCGAATTGTGTGAATTCAAAAAGCGATTAATCTACCAACATTGATATAGCAGCATAAAATTCATTATGCAATTAAACAAGATTTACACATTGAATTTCTCATATCAAATATATGTACGCTTTTCATATGGATTTTTCGTTATCATTAAATAGAATTATTAATAAAAATTACAAAATTCATACTTGGGGTTGGCATGTTCCTTCCTGGGTGTCCTGGAAAGGGAGAAATATATAAAATATATGGAATTAGCTAAATATTTGACAATTTTGCATAGGAAGTCAAATTTTACACAGAAGTGTAAAATATAAAATCTCCAAAATTTATATAAAAAGATGAGTCATTTGGAGGTAAATTGTCATAAGAATGTTACCGATCTGTTGTTATTAAACATGAAAATAGTATAAAGCTGAATGGAAATAGTTCCCCTAACAAATGTTCACAAAATGATATCAATTTATTACAACTGGAAATTACTATGAGTCATTAGGGCTAAACTGTATATATCTATTAAAGACAATAACAAAAGAAGAAAAGATAAATAGGAAAAATGATATAATATGCAGACTGTAAGTATAAAATGATTGCGAAAATAAGAAATTCACAATAACAGAGAGTATAATGAATCTAAGTGTAACAGGTAGCTGTAATTATTAATGCAAATAAAAAATCCGGAACTGTGGTCAGAACGGTTCCATCCAGGATGATGTGGAAATAGAAATGTTGTAAAACAAACTGGGCTTGTCAAATTAAAATATTTAAGTCTGAATTGCTAAAAGAAAGTAAAATAAAAAACTACAGAATCTACCAAAAAATAAATCGAAACTCCTTTGTGAAATACCAGGAAACGTAACCAACTGTTATCAAAGCAAGTAAGTAATTAAAAGCAGAGTTCCAATAGTTCGCACATGAAACGAATCTCAAAATCATTTACATTGCATATGAGGATAATTAATACTGCTTTCTCGCTTTATTCTTTATATCTGCCAAAGATGATATCAAAAGTTGGAGGTTAAATTGGAATAAATAAAGGAAATGGAAAATAAAAGTAATCTATGAATAACAACAACAAGAAATTTTAATTACAGATTCTGTAAAAAGTAAAGTTGTGAAAATAGAGCAGAGTAATTTGTAATAGCAGAGTTTTAAAGGACGATACAATTATCACTCATAGAGGTATCATATAATCTTAAGTTATACACGTCTATTTCACAAATATTGAAAATTAGAGTGAATTATAGTGAGATACAAAACCATATCAATGAAAGTCTATTGAGCAAATGTTTAAAGAAATTAACGAAGCCAATCAGTTGAAGACGACAGATACATATGACTACAATTACTCATTTCCCTGATAAATGGAATTTTGGACAGATGTAGCTCAATTCACAGAAGAAACTGTCCAATCTTATATGCAAATTATTTATTTGAAATAAATCTAAAACATTTGAGCAGTTTGATTGGTGAAGATCTCTCAATTGCAATCAATGGATCACGAATAACTACCACAAATACAACATGAGATAACTGATTCTAAAACATACATTTCACTTTATGATATTAAACTTAATTAGCTGTAATCATGTCTAAAGCTCATTCACCAACAATTTGAAATTGTTCTTTCAATAAATACGAAGGAAATAAAATTGTATTTTCAAATTTCGATTAAAATTAAAAAAATAACTTATCATCGCTTATATTGGATGCTTTCAATACTACGTGGTACCGGAATATAAGATGCCTTCAATGTATTTTATCAAATTAAATAGTTGCTTGAAAATGTTACTATCGTTATATTGACGTTAAGTGCAATTATCAATACAAATTACACAATTCTTACTTTGGCCAGGTCTGTTCCCTCCTGGCTGTCCTGGAAAAGGAAGTTTTTAAAAGCAATTGAGATTTCTTATGTTTTGGTATTTTTGCAAAGGAAGTAAGAATTGCCAACGGAAAGTAAAATATAGAATACTAAATGATTCCCTATCAATAAATACAACAATGGATTGTGAAATGCCAAGAAACGCAACCAACTGTTATCAAAGCAAGCAGAATTCCAATAGTTCGCTTATCAAACGAATCTCAAAATCATTTCCATTGCATATGAGGATAATTAATACTGCTTTCTCGCTTTATTCTTTATATCTGCCAAAGATGATATCAAAAGTTGGAGGTTAAATTGGAATAAATAAAGGAAATGGAAAATAAATGTAATCTACGAATAACAAGATGATAAGAAAATTTAATTACAGATTCTGTATAAAGTATATACGTTTACCTGATCAAATGATGGTGATTGTAACAAACATGAAAAGTGCAATATTTTTAAACGTTCTATTGCAGTTAATTAAAAAGATAAGTTATGCAACTTTTAGAATGAAACATAAGCAAATAATGGAGTTAATTAAATTGAGGTAGGACTACATTTCGAGGAAACTTCATATAAATCAAAAAGATTTAAACATGAGATGAATCTGTGTAAGAATATGAATATACGGCAATTACCACACTTTTCAAATTTACAGGAAATATTCTATAGATCGGGGATGTGGCGCAAATTTAACCACATCATCTTTTCTAAGAAATGTTACAAAAACGATTGAGTAGTTTGAGATCAACATCTCCCATTTGCACTTATAGCATCGGGATGAGTAAAGAGGTTAAGAAACATGAGATCTATCACTTAAAAATAGTCTTTCCTCATCCTGTCCTCAATATTGCTTAGCAGAAGATGCGTGGATAGAAAATTGCCGAACATTTTATCATTGTCCTTAGATTTTAATGTTAATGTGTTGAAATGGATTGGGTAAGTCTTTTTCGTTTTGACTAAAATTTCAAAAAAATATTTATCTGCAAATCTTTGACAGTGCGTTCGCTACTACATTACATAAATTAATAAAATGTACCTAGTATATTTCGTTCAAAATTAGTAGTATGATTTCTTATTTATTTTGTTTCACGATAGAATACTACCATTGATGCAAATAGAAGCGTCTTACCATGGGATGGCATGTTTCCTGTTGGGCGTCCTGGAAAAGGAAGTATATAGAGTATAATGAAATTTTCCTAAATTTCAGATTTTATTGCAACGGAAGTCTAATTTGTTAAAAGAAATTGAAATATAAACTAAATAATCTTCAAAAAATGCATATCTTCGGTTATATAATGACATGTTAAAATTACTCATGTTTTACCTAGCATGGAAATAATAGTAAACTCAATGGAATTAATTCGTTCAGGAAACGTAACTCTAAATGAGTTTCATTGTTTCTGCTGTGAATTGCTTGTTGAGTTTCGAGATTTATTTATCATATTTATTGAAGACAATGTCTCAAGTCAGATTAGTAAATAGCAAACTGAGAGAATAGACAGAATTTGTTACTCTAAAAGCCAGCAAAAATATTAAAATATCAATTACAGACTCTGTCATTTATCTAGGTTTATTTGTAGAATTTTCTGTTGAAGTGAAAAGAGTAATATTTTAACATTCCTATTGTAAGCAAGATCAATTGTTCTTGTTTTCTTACGAAAGATATCTAAATGTAGGAATAAATTTCATTGAGGTGGAAAACTAATTCATTGATACACTCCTTTAATCGCTGATTTTCAAGAATAACTTCAATCTGTTTTGCAACATAGAATAATATAGTTTATTTCTTGATTTCCTCGATAATTTTGTATCCTACCGAAATTATTCCTTCTTCACACAAGACATTGCTCAAAATGAATGATCCACATATTTTTTTTTAATAATTGGTTAGAGAGATAAACATCTCTCATTTGCATTCATTGTATCACAGTGAAGATTCATGAATGAAAGAAAGTTTTCTTTAATGCCAAAATAGTCTTTCTACATCCTCCTACCAATACTGCTCAACAGAAACTGTCTACATAAATAGCCGACGATATAGTCATTTCCATTTTATTAATGTGTAAATTTGAAACATTTGATTGGTGTATTCTTTTTTCTTTAATAAACAAATAATAAACTATTTCACTGCGAATATATTGAGTGCTTTCATTTCAACATTATACAAGTTAATTATATGCACTCTCTGCATTACTAATACCAATAGTTGTATGATTTATCTTACCACTTTTTATTTAAAATTAAATGCTATTATTAATGGAAATACAACATTCATACCTGGGTATGGAGATTTACCTCCTGGTTGACCTGGAAAGGAACGTATATATAATATAAATTTTTTGTTCTAAGCTCTTTGGAATTAATTGAACATAGAAAAGCATCTTGAAAATAGTTTCCAATGATTGTCTTGATAACAAATTAAATATTTATGATAAAATGAGAGAAAAGGTTGATTCTTTTACTGGAAAATACTTTAAAAATGTGAAAAACTATATTATAGATTCAGTACAATGTATATAAGTTTACCCGATGAAATGATGGTGATTGTAAAAAAGATGAAAAGTGCAATATTGGTATACGTTGTTTTGCTGTTGTATAAAAAGATAAGTTGCGCATCTTTTGCTAAGGAACATAAGAAAATATTTGAGTTAATTCAATTGAGGTAGTACTCCGTTACGGGGAAACTCTTTATAAAGTAACAAGTTTTAATCATAAGATGAATCTCTTTAGAAGCATGTATATATGCCTATTACGGAACTTTTCCATTTTACAGGAATTATTCTAATGAGAGGAGATGTGGCGCAGTTAGAACCACATAATGTTTTCTTTGAAATTACACAACTACCATTGAGTAGTTTGAGAGATCAACATCTCCCCTTTTCATTTATTGCATATGGATGAATTAAGAGGTTAAGAACATGAGATTTTCATTTCAAAATAGTCTTTCCTCATCCTGTCCTCAATATTGCTAGCAGAAGACGCGTGGATAGAAAATTGCCGAACATTTTATCATTGTCCTTAGATTTCAATGTTAATGTGTTGAAATGGATTGGGTAAGTCTTTTTCGTTTTGACTAAAATTCAAAAAAATATTTATCTGCAAATCTTTGACAGTGCGTTCGCTACTACATTACATAAATTAATAAAATGTACCTAGTATATTTCGTTCAAAATTAGTAGTAGTATGATTTCTTATTTATTTTGTTTCACGATAGAATACTACCATTGATGCAAATAGAAGCGTCTTACCATGGGATGGCATGTTTCCTGTTGGGTGTCCTGGAAATGGAAGTATATAGAGTATAATGAAATTTTCCTAAATTTCAGATTTTATTGCAACGGAAGTCTAATTTGTTAAAAGAAATTGAAATATAAACTAAAAATCTTCAAAAAATGCATATCTTCGGTTATATAATGACATGTTAAAATTACTCATGTTTTACCTAGCATGGAAATAATAGTAAACTCAATGGAATTAATTCGTTCAGGAAACGTAACTCTAAATGAGTTTCATTGTTTCTGAATTGCTTGTTGAGTTTCGAGATTTATTTATCATATTTATTGAAGACAATGTCTCAAGTCAGATTAGTAAATAGCAAACAATGAGAGATTAGGAAGATTTTATTACTCTAAAAGCCAGCAAAAATATTAAAATATCAATTACAGACTCTGTGATTTATCTAGATTTATTTGTAGAATTTCTGTTGAAGTGAAAAGAGTAATATTTTTAACATTCCTATTGTAAGCAAAAAAGGTCAAATTGTTCTTGTTTTCTTACGAAAGATATCTAAATGTTGGAATAAATTTCATGAGGTTGAAAACTAATTCAGTGATACACTCATTTAATCGCTGATTTTCAATAATAACTTCAATCTGTTTTGCAACATAGATTAATATTAGTTTATTTCTTGATTTCCTAGATAATTTTGTATCCTACTGAAATTATTCCTTCTTCACACAAGACATTGCTCAAAATAAATGATCCACATATTTTTTTAAATAATTAATTAGAGAGATAAACTTCTCTCATTTGCATTTATTGTATCACATTGAAGATTCATGAAAGAAACGTTTTCTTTAATGCCAAAATAGTCTTTCTACATCCTCCTATCAATACTGTTCAACAGAAATTGTCTACATAAATAGCCGACGATATAGTCATTTCCATTTTATTAATGTGTAAATATTAAACATTTGATTGGTGTATTCCTTTTTCTTTAATAAAAAATAATAAACTATTTCTCTGCGAATATATTGAGTGCTTTCATTTCAACATTATACAAGTAAATTATATGCACTCTCTGCATTTACTAATACCATAGTTGTATGATTTATCTTACCACTTTTTATTTAAAATTAAATGCTATTATTAATGGAAATACAACATTCATACCTGGGTATGGAGATTTACCTCCTGGTTGACCTGGAAAGGAACGTATATATAATATAAATTTTTTGTTCTAAGCTCTTTGGAATTAATTGAACATAGAAAAGCATCTTGAAAATAGTTTCCAATGATTGTCTTGATAACAAATTAAATGTGAATGATAAAATGAGAGAAAAGGTAGATTCTTTTACTTGAAAAATACTTTAAAAATGTGAAAAACTATATTACAGATTCAGTACAATGTATATAAGTTTACCCGATGAAATGATGGTGATTGTAAAAAAGATGAAAAGTGCAATATTGGTATACGTTGTTTTGCTGTTGTATAAAAAGATAAGTTGCGCATCTTTTGCTAAGGAAACATAAGAAAATATTTGAGTTAATTCAATTGAGGTAGTACTCCGTTACGGGAAATCTCTTTATAAAGTAACAAGTTTTAATCATAAGATGAATCTCTTTAGAAGCATTATATATGCCTATTACGGAACTTTTCCATTTTACAGGAATTATTCTAATGAGAGGAGATGTGGCGCAGTTAGAACCACATAATGTTTTCTTTGAAATTACACAACTACCATTGAGTAGTTTGAGAGATCAACATCTCCCCTTTTCATTTATTGCATATGGATGAATTAAGAGGTTAAGAAACATGAGATTTTCATTTCAAAATAGTCTTTCCTCATCCTGTCCTCAATATTGCTAGCAGAAGACGCGTGGATAGAAAATTGCCGAACATTTTATCATTGTCTTTAGATTTCAATGTTAATGTGTTGAAATGGATTGGGTAAGTCTTTTTCGTTTTGACTAAAATTTCAAAAAAATATTTATCTGCAAATCTTTGACAGTGCGTTCGCTACTACATTACATAAATTAATAAAATGTACCTAGTATATTTCGTTCAAAATTAGTAGTATGATTTCTTATTTATTTTGTTTCACGATAGAATACTACCATTGATGCAAATAGAAGCGTCTTACCATGGGATGGCATGTTTCCTGTTGGGTGTCCTGGAAATGGAAGTATATAGAGTATAATGAAATTTTCCTAAATTTCAGATTTTATTGCAACGGAAGTCTAATTTGTTAAAAGAAATTGAAATATAAACTGAAAAATCTTCAAAAAATGCATATCTTCGGTTATATAATGACATGTTAAAATTACTCATGTTTTACCTAGCATGGAAATAATAGTAAACTCAATGGAATTAATTCGTTCAGGAAACGTAACTCTAAATGAGTTTCATTGTTTCTGCTGTGATTGCTTGTTGAGTTTCGAGATTTATTTATCATATTTATTGAAGACAATGTCTCAAGTCAGATTAGTAAATAGCAAACAATGAGAGAATAGGCAGAATTTTATTACTCTGTAAGCCAGCAAAAATATTAAAATATCAATTAGAGACTCTGATTTATCTAGATTTATTTGTAGAATTTTCTGTTGAAGTGAAAAGAGTATATTTTTAACATTCCTATTGTAAGCAAAAAGGTTAAATTGTTCTTGTTTTCTTACGAAAGATATCTAAATGTTGGAATAAATTTCATGAGGTGAAAACTAATTCAGTGATACACTCTTTAATCGCTGATTTTCAATAATAACTTCAATCTGTTTTGCAACATAGATTAATATAGTTTATTTCTTGATTTCCTCGATAATTTTGTATCCTACTGAAATTCTTCCTTCTTCACACAAGACATTGCTCAAAATGAATGATCCACATTTTTTTTTAATAATTGGTTAGAGAGATAAACTTCTCTCATTTGCATTCATTGTATCACAGGGAAGATTCATGAAAGAAACGTTTTCTTTAATGCCAAAATAGTCTTTCTACATCCTCCTACCAATACTGCTCAACAGAAATTGTCTACATAAATAGCCGACGATATAGTCATTTCCATTTTATTAATGTGTAAATATTAAACATTTGATTGGTGTATTCTTTTCTTTAATAAAACAAATAATAAACTATTTCTCTGCGAATATATTGAGTGCTTTCATTTCAACATTATACAAGTAATTATATGCACTCTCTGCATTACTAATACCAATAGTTGTATGATTTATCTTACCACTTTTTATTTAAAATTAAATGCTATTATTAATGGAAATACAACATTCATACCTGGGTATGGAGATTTACCTCCTGGTTGACCTGGAAAGGAACGTATATATAATATAAATTTTTTGTTCTAAGCTCTTTGGAATTAATTGAACATAGAAAAGCATCTTGAAAATAGTTTCCAATGATTGTCTTGATAACAAATTAAATGTGAATGATAAAATGAGAGAAAAGGTAGATTCTTTTACTTGAAAAATACTTAAAAATGTGGAAAAACTATATTACAGATTCAGTACAATGTATATAAGTTTACCCGATGAAATGATGGTGATTGTAAAAAGATGAAAAGTGCAATATTGGTATACGTTGTTTTGCTGTTGTATAAAAAGATAAGTTGCGCAATTTTGCTAAGGAACATAAGAAAATATTTGAGTTAATTCAATTGAGGTAGTACTCCGTTACGGGGAAACTCTTTATAAAGTAACAAGTTTTAATCATAAGATGAATCTCTTTAGAAGCATATATATGCCTATTACGGAACTTTTCCATTTTACAGGAATTATTCTAATGAGAGGAGATGTGGCGCAGTTAGAACCACATAATGTTTTCTTTGAAATTACACAACTACCATTGAGTAGTTTGAGAGATCAACATCTCCCCTTTTCATTTATTGCATATGGATGAATTAAGAGGTTAAGAACATGAGATTTTCATTTCAAAATAGTCTTTCCTCATCCTGTCCTCAATATTGCTAGCAGAAGACGCGTGGATAGAAAATTGCCGAACATTTTATCATTGTCCTTAGATTTCAATGTTAATGTGTTGAAATGGATTGGGTAAGTCTTTTTCGTTTTGACTAAAATTTCAAAAAAATATTTATCTGCAAATCATTGACAGTGCGTTCGCTACTACATTACATAAATAAATTAATAAATGTACCTAGTATATTTCGTTCAAAATTAGTAGTATGATTTCTTATTTATTTTGTTTCACGATAGAATACTACCATTGATGCAAATAGAAGCTTCTTACCATGGGATGGCATGTTTCCTGTTGGGTGTCCTGGAAATGGAAGTATATAGAGTATAATGAAATTTTCCTAAATTTCAGATTTTATTGCAACGGAAGTCTAATTTGTTAAAAGAAATTGAAATATAAACTAAAAAATCTTCAAAAAATGCATATCTTCGGTTATATAATGACATGTTAAAATTACTCATGTTTTACCTAGCATGGAAATAATAGTAAACTCGATGGAATTAATTCGTTCAGGAAACGTAACTCTAAATGAGTTTCATTGTTTCTGCTGTGAATTGCTTGTTGAGTTTCGAGATTTATTCATCATATTTATTGAAGACAATGTCTCAAGTCAGACTAGTAAATAGCAAACAAATGAGAGATTAGGCAGAATTGTTACTCTAAAAGCCAGCAAAAATATTAAAATATCAATTAGAGACTCTGTCATTCATCTAGTTTATTTGTAGAATTTTCTGTTGAAGTGAAAAGAGTAATATTTTTAACATTCCTATTGTAAGTAAGAAAGATCACATTGTTCTTGTTTTCTTACGAAAGTTATCTAAATGTGGGAATAAATTTCATTGAGGTTGAAAACTAATTCATTGATACACTCCTTTAATCGCTGATTTTCAAGAATAACTTCAATCTGTTTTACAACATAGATTAATATAGTTTATTTGTTGATTTCCTCGATAATTTTGTATCCTACTGAAATTCTTCCATCTACACACAAGACATTGCTCAAAATGAATGATCCACATATTTTTTTTAAATAATTAATTAGAGAGATAAACTTCTCTCATTTGCATTTATTGTATCACAGTGAAGATTCATGAAAGAAACGTTTTCTTTAATGCCAAAATAGTCTTTCTACATCCTCCTACCAATACTGCTCAACAGAAACTGTCTACATAAATAGCCGACGATATAGTCATTTCCATTTTATTAATGTGTAAATATTAAACATTTGATTGGTGTATTCTTTTTTCTTTAATAAAAAATAATAAACTATTTCTCTGCGAAAATATTGAGTGCTTTCATTTCAACATTATACAAGTTAATTATATGCACTCTCTGCATTACTAATACCAATAGTTGTATGATTTATCTTACCACTTTTTATTTAAAATTAAATGCTATTATTAATGGAAATACAACATTCATACCTGGGTATGGAGATTTACCTCCTGGTTGACCTGGAAAGGAACGTATATATAATATAAATTTTTTGTTCTAAGCTCTTTGGAATTAATTGAACATAGAAAAGCATCTTGAAAATAGTTTCCAATGATTGTCTTGATAACAAATTAAATGTGAATGATAAAATGAGAGAAAAGGTAGATTCTTTTACTGAAAAATACTTTAAAAATGTGAAAAACTATATTACAGATTCAGTACAATGTATATAAGTTTACCCGATGAAATGATGGTGATTGTAAAAAAGATGAAAAGTGCAATATTGGTATAAGTTGTTTTGCTGTTGTATAAAAAGATAAGTTGCGCAATTTTTGCTAAGGAATATAAGAAAATATTTGAGTTAATTCAATTGAGGTAGTACTCCGTTACGGGGAAACTCTTTATAAAGTAACAAGTTTTAATCATAAGATGAATCACTTTAGAAGCATTATATATGCCTATTACGGAACTTTTCCATTTTACAGGAATTATTCTAATGAGAGGAGATGTGGCGCAGTTAGAACCACATAATGTTTTCTTTGAAATTACACAACTACCATTGAGTAGTTTGAGAGATCAACATCTCCCCTTTTCATTTATTGCATAGGATGAATTAAGAGGTTAAGAAACATGAGATTTTTCATTTCAAAATAGTCTTTCCTCATCCTGTCCTCAATATTGCTAGCAGAAGACGCGTGGATAGAAAATTGCCGAACATTTTATCATTGTCCTTAGATTTTAATGTTAATGTGTTGAAATGGATGGGTAAGTCTTTTTCGTTTTGACTAAAATTTCAAAAAAATATTTATCTGCAAATCTTTGACAGTGCGTTCGCTACTACATTACATAAATTAATAAAATGTACCTAGTATATTTCGTTCAAAATTAGTAGTATGATTTCTTATTTATTTTGTTTCACGATAGAATACTACCATTGATGCAAATAGAAGCGTCTTACCATGGGATGGCATGTTTCCTGTTGTGTCCTGGAAATGGAAGTATATAGAGTATAATGAAATTTTCCTAAATTTCAGATTTTATTGCAACGGAAGTCTAATTTGTTAAAAGAAATTGAAATATAAACTAAAAATCTTCAAAAAATGCATATCTTCGGTTATATAATGACATGTTAAAATTACTCTGTGTTTACCTAGCATGGAAATAATAGTAAACTCAATGGAATTAATTCGTTTTGGAAACGTAACTCTAAATGAGTTTCATTGTTTCTGCTGTGAGTTGCTTGTTGAGTTTCGAGATTTATTCATCATATTTATTGAAGACAATGTCTCAAGTCAGACTAGTAAATAGCAAACAATGAGAGAATAGGCAGAATTTGTTACTCTGTAAGCCAGTATAAATATGAAAATATCAATTAGAGACTCTGTCATTCATCTAGGTTTATTTGTAGAATTTTCTGTTAAAGTGAAAAGAGTATTATTTTTAACATTCCTATTGTAAGCAAAAAAGGTTAAATTGTTCTTGTTTTCTTACGAAAGATATCTAAATGTTGGAATAAATTTCATTGAGGTTGAAAACTAATTCATTGATACACTCCTTTAATCGCTGATTTTCAAGAATAACTTCAATCTGTTTTGCAACATAGATTAATATAGTTTATTTCTTGATTTCCTCGATAATTTTGTATCCTACTGAAATTCTTCCATCTACACACAAGACATTGCTCAAAATGAATGATCCACATATTTTTTTTTAATAATTGGTTAGAGAGATAAACTTCTCTCATTTGCATTCATTGTATCACAGTGAAGATTCATGAAAGAAACGTTTTCTTTAATGCCAAAATAGTCTTTCTACATCCTCCTACCAATACTGCTCAACAGAAACTGTCTACATAAATAGCCGACGATATAGTCATTTCCATTTTATTAATGTGTAAATATTAAACATTTGATTGGTGTATTCTATTTTCTTTAATAAACAAATAATAAACTATTTCTCTGCGAATATATTGAGTGCTTTCATTTCAACATTATACAAGTAAATTATATGCACTCTCTGCATTACTAATACCAATAGTTGTATGATTTATCTTACCACTTTTTATTTAAAATTAAATGCTATTATTAATGGAAATACAACATTCATACCTGGGTATGGAGATTTACCTCCTGGTTGACCTGGAAAGGAACGTATATATAATATAAATTTTTTGTTCTAAGCTCTTTGGAATTAATTGAACATAGAAAAGCATCTTGAAAATAGTTTCCAATGATTGTCTTGATAACAAATTAAATGTGAATGATAAAATGAGAGAAAAGGTAGATTCTTTTACTTGAAAAATACTTAAAAATGTGAAAAAACTATATTACAGATTCAGTACAATGTATATAAGTTTACCCGATGAAATGATGGTGATTGTAAAAAAGATGAAAAGTGCAATATTGGTATACGTTGTTTTGCTGTTGTATAAAAAGATAAGTTGCGCAATTTTTGCTAAGGAAAATAAGAAAATATTTGAGTTAATTCAATTGAGGTAGTACTCCGTTACGGGGAAACTCTTTATAAAGTAACAAGTTTTAATCATAAGATGAATCAATTTAGAAGCATATATATGCCTATTACGGAACTTTTCCATTTTACAGGAATTATTCTAATGAGAGGAGATGTGGCGCAGTTAGAACCACATAATGTTTTCTTTGAAATTACACAACTACCATTGAGTAGTTTGAGAGATCAACATCTCCCCTTTTCATTTATTGCATATGGATGAATTAAGAGGTTAAGAAACATGAGATTTTTCATTTCAAAATAGTCTTTCTTTCCTCATCCTGTCCTCAATATTGCTAGCAGAAGACGCGTGGATAGAAAATTGCCGAACATTTTATCATTGTCCTTAGATTTCAATGTTAATGTGTTGAAATGGATTGGGTAAGTCTTTTTCGTTTTAACTAAAATTTCAAAAAAATATTTATCTGCAAATCATTGACAGTGCGTTCGCTACTACATTACATAAATTAATAAAATGTACCTAGTATATTTCGTTCAAAATTAGTAGTATGATTTCTTATTTATTTTCTTTCACGATAGAATACTACCATTGATGCAAATAGAATCTTCTTACCATGGGATGGCATGTTTCCTGTTGGGCGTCCTGGAAAAGGAAGTATATAGAGTATAATGAAATTTTCCTAAATTTCAGATTTCATTGCAACGGAAGTCTAATTTGTTAAAAGAAATTGAAATATAAACTGAAAAATCTTCAAAAAATGCATATCTTCGGTTATATAATGACATGTTAAAATTACTCATGTTTTACCTAGCATGGAAATAATAGTAAACTCAATGGAATTAATTCGTTCAGGAAACGTAACTCTAAATGAGTTTCATTGTTTCTGCTGTGATTGCTTGTTGAGTTTCGAGATTTATTCATCATATATATTGAAGACAATGTCTCAAGTCAGACTAGTAAATAGCAAACAATGAGAGATTAGGCAGAATTTTACTCTGTAAGCCAGCAAAAATATTAAAATATCAATTACAGACTCTGTCATTTATCTAGATTTATTTGTAGAATTTTCTGTTGAAGTGAAAAGAGTAATATTTTTAACATTCCTATTGTAAGCAAGAAAGATCAAATTGTTCTTGTTTTCTTACGAAAGATATCTAAATGTTGGAATAAATTTCATTGAGGTTGAAAACTAATTCATTGATACACTCCTTTAATCGCTGATTTTCAAGAATAACTTCAATCTGTTTTGCAACATAGATTAATATTAGTTTATATCTTGATTTCCTCGATAATTTTGTATCCTACTGAAATTATTCCTTCTTCACACAAGACATTGCTCAAAATGAATGATCCACATATTTTTTTTTAAATAATTAGTTAGAGAGATAAACATCTCTCATTTGCATTCATTGTATCACAGTGAAGATTCATGAAAGAAACGTTTTCTTTAATGCCAAAATAGTCTTTCTACATCCTCCTACCAATACTGCTCAACAGAAACTGTCTACATAAATAGCCGACGATATAGTCATTTCCATTTTATTAATGTGTAAATTTGAAACATTTGATTGGTGTATTCTTTTTCTTTAATAAAAAATAATAAACTATTTCTCTGCGAATATATTGAGTGCTTTCATTTCAACATTATACAAGTTAATTATATGCACTCTCTGCATTACTAATACCAATAGTTGTATGATTTATCTTACCACTTTTTATTTAAAATTAAATGCTATTATTAATGGAAATACAACATTCATACCTGGGTATGGAGATTTACCTCCTGGTTGACCTGGAAAGGAACGTATATATAATATAAATTTTTTGTTCTAAGCTCTTTGGAATTAATTGAACATAGAAAAGCATCTTGAAAATAGTTTCCAATGATTGTCTTGATAACAAATTAAATATTTATGATAAAATGAGAGAAAAGGTTGATTCTTTTACTGGAAAAATACTTTAAAAATGTGAAAAACTATATTATAGATTCAGTACAATGTATATAAGTTTACCCGATCAAATGACGGTGATTGTAAAAAAGATGAAAAGTGCAATATTGGTATACGTTGTTTTGCTGTTGTATAAAAAGATAAGTTGCGCAACTTTTGCTAAGGAACATAAGAAAATATTTGAGTTAATTCAATTGAGGTAGTACTCCGTTACGGGGAATCTCTTTATAAAGTAAGAAGTTTTAATCATAAGATGAATCACTTTAGAAGCATGTATATATGCCTATTACGGAACTTTTCCATTTTACAGGAATTATTCTAATGAGAGGAGATGTGGCGCAGTTAGAACCACATAATGTTTTCTTTGAAATTACACAACTACCATTGAGTAGTTTGAGAGATCAACATCCCTTTTCATTTATTTCATCTGGATGAATTAAGAGGTTAAGAAACATGAGATCTTTCATTTCAAAATAGTCTTTCCTCATCCTGTCCTCAATATTGCTAGCAGAAGACGCGTGGATAGAAAATTGCCGAACATTTTATCATTGTCTTTAGATTTCAATGTTAATGTGTTGAAATGGACTGGGTAAGTCTTTTTCGTTTTGACTAAAATTTCAAAAAAATATTTATCTGCAAATCTTTGACAGTGCGTTCGCTACTACATTATATAAATTAATAAGACAAAATTAGTAGTATGATTTCTTATTTATTTTGTTTCACGATAGAATACTACCATTGATGCAAATAGAAGCGTCTTACCATGGGATGGCATGTTTCCTGTTGGGTGTCCTGGAAAAGGAAGTATATAGAGTATAATGAAATTTTCCTAAATTTCAGATTTTATTGCAACGGAAGTCTAATTTGTTAAAAGAAATTGAAATATAAACTAAAGAATCTTCAAAAAATGCATATCTTCGGTTATATAATGATATGTTAAAATTACTCATGTTTTTCCTAGCATGGAAATAATAGTAAACTCGATGGAATTAATTCGTTCAGGAAACGTAACTCTAAATGAGTTTCATTGTTTCTGCTGTGAGTTGCTTGTTGAGTTTCGAGATTTATTCATCATATTTATTGAAGACAATGTCTCAAGTCAGACTAGTAAATAGCAAACAATGAGAGAATAGGCAGAATTTGTTACTCTGTAAGCCAGCAAAAATATTAAAATATCAATTAGAGACTCTGTCATTCATCTAGGTTTATTTGTAGAATTTTCTGTTGAAGTGAAAAGAGTAATATTTTTAACATTCCTATTGTAAGCAAGAAAGATCACATTGTTCTTGTTTTCTTACGAAAGATATCTAAATGTAGGAATAAATTTCATTGAGGTTGAAAACTAATTCATTGATACACTCCTTTAATCGCTGATTTTCAAGAATAACTTCAATCTGTTTTGCAACATAGATTAATATAGTTTATTTGTTGATTTCCTCGATAATTTTGTATCCTACTGAAATTCTTCCATCTACACACAAGACATTGCTCAAAATGAATGATCCACATATTTTTTTTTAATAATTGGTTAGAGAGATAAACTTCTCTCATTTGCATTCATTGTATCACAGTGAAGATTCATGAAAGAAACGTTTTCTTTAATGCCAAAATAGTCTTTCTACATCCTCCTACCAATACTGCTCAACAGAAACTGTCTACATAAATAGCCGACGATATAGTCATTTCCATTTTATTAATGTGTAAATATTAAACATTTGATTGGTGTATTCTTTTTTCTTTAATAAACAAATAATAAACTATTTCTCTGCGAATATATTGAGTGCTTTCATTTCAACATTATACAAGTTAATTATATGCACTCTCTGCATTACTAATACCAATAGTTGTATGATTTATCTTACCACTTTTTATTTAAAATTAAATGCTATTATTAATGGAAATACAACATTCATACCTGGGTATGGAGATTTACCTCCTGGTTGACCTGGAAAGGAACGTATATATAATATAAATTTTTTGTTCTAAGCTCTTTGGAATTAATTGAACATAGAAAAGCATCTTGAAAATAGTTTCCAATGATTGTCTTGATAACAAATTAAATGTGAATGATAAAATGAGACAAAAGGCAGATTCTTTTACTGGAAATATACTGTTAAAATGTGAAAAACTATATTACAGATTCAGTACAATGTATATAATTTTACCCGATGAAATGATGGTGATTGTAAAAAAAGATGAAAAGTGCAATATTGGTATACGTTATTTTGCTGTTGTATAAAAAGATAAGTTGAGCAACTTTTGCTAAGGAACATAAGAAAATATTTGAGTTAATTCAATTGAGGTAGTACTCCGTTACGGGGAATCTCTTTATAAAGTAAGAAGTTTTAATCATAAGATGAATCACTTTAGATGCATTATATATGCCTATTACGGTACTTTTCTATTTTACAGGAATTATTCTAATGAGAGGAGAAGTGGCGCAGTTAGAACCACATAATGTTTTCTTTGAAATTACACAACAACCATTGAGTAGTTTGAGAGATCAACATCTCCCCTTTTCATTTATTTCATCTGGATGAATTAAGAGGTTAAGAAACATGAGATTTTTCATTTCAAAATAGTCTTTCCTCATCCTGTCCTCAATATTGCTAGCAGAAGACGCGTGGATAGAAAATTGCCGAACATTTTATCATTGTCCTTACATTTCAATGTTAATGTGTAGAAATGGATTGGGTAAGTCTTTTTCGTTTTGACTAAAATTTCAAAAAAATATTTATCTGCAAATCATTGACAGTGCGTTCGCTACTACATTATATAAATTAATAAGACAAAATTAGTAGTATGATTTTCTTATTTATTTTGTTTCACGATAGAATACTACCATTGATGCAAATAGAAGCGTCTTACCATGGGATGGCATGTTTCCTGTTGGGCGTCCTGGAAATGGAAGTATATAGAGTATAATGAAATTTTCCTAAATTTCAGATTTTATTGCAACGGAAGTCTAATTTGTTAAAAGAAATTGAAATATAAACTAAAGAATCTTCAAAAAATGCATATCTTCGGTTATATAATGACATGTTAAAATTACTAATGTTTTACCTAGCATGGAAATAATAGTAAACTCAATGGAATTAATTCGTTCAGGAAACGTAACTCTAAATGAGTTTCATTGTTTATGCTGTGAATTGCTTGTTGAGTTTCGAGATTTATTCATCATATTTATTGAAGACAATGTCTCAAGTCAGACTAGTAAATAGCAAACAATGAGAGAATAGGCAGAATTTGTTACTCTCTAAGCCAGCAAAAATATTAAAATATCAATTAGAGACTCTGTTATTCATCTAGGTTTATTTGTAGAATTTTCTGTTGAAGTGGAAAGAGTATTATTTTTAACATTCCTATTGTAAGCAAGAAAGATCACATTGTTCTTGTTTTCTTACGAAAGATATCTAAATGTAGGAATAAATTTCATTGAGTTGAAAACTAATTCAGTGATACACTCCTTTAATCGCTGATTTTCAAGAATAACTTCAATCTGTTTTGCAACATAGATTAATATTAGTTTATTTCTTGATTTCCTCGATAATTTTGTATCCTACTGAAATTTTCCTTCTTCACACAAGACATTGCTCAAAATGAATGATCCACATATTTTTTTTAAATAATTAGTTAGAGAGATAAACTTCTCTCATTTGCATTTATTGTATCACAGTGAAGATTAATGAAAGAAACGTTTTCTTTAATGCCAAAATTGTCTTTCTACATCCTCCTACCAATACTGTTCAACAGAAATTGTCTACATAAATAGCCGACGATATAGTCATTTCCATTTTATTAATGTGTAAATTTGAAACATTTCATTGGTGTATTCCTTTTTCTTTAATAAAAAATAATAAACTATTTCCCTGCGAATATATTGAGTGCTTTCATTTCAACATTATACAAGTTAATTATATGAACTTTCTGCATTACTAATACTTAGTAGTTGTATGATTTATCTTACCACTTTTTATTTAAAATTAAATGCTATTATTAATGGAAATACAACATTCATACCTGGGTATGGAGTTTTACCTCCTGGAAGACCTGGAAAGGAACGTATATATAATATAAATTTTTTGTTCTAAGCTTTTGTAATTAATTGAACATAGAAAAGCATCTTGAAAATAGTTTCCAATGATTGTCTTGATAACAAATTAAATGTGAATGATAAAATGAGACAAAAGGCAGATTCTTTTACTGGAAATATACTGTTAAAATGTGAAAAACTATATTACAGATTCAGTACAATGTATATAATTTACCGAGAAATGTGGTGATTGTAAAAAACCTGAAAAGTGAATATTGTTATATTGTTTTGTTGTTTGTGTATAAGTTGAGCAACTTTTCTAAGAACATAAGAAATATTTGAGTTAATTCAATTGAGGTAGTACTCCGTTACGGGGAATCTCTTTATAAAGTAAGAAGTTTTAATCATAAGATGAATCACTTTAGAAGCATTATATATGCCTATTACGGTACTTTTCTATTTTACAGGAATTATTCTAATGAGAGGAGAAGTGGCGCAGTTAGAACCACATAATGTTTTCTTTGAAATTACACAACAACCATTGAGTAGTTTGAGAGATCAACATCTCCCCTTTTCATTTATTTCATCTGGATGAATTAAGAGGTTAAGAAACATGAGATTTTTCATTTCAAAATAGTCTTTCCTCATCCTGTCCTCAATATTGCTAGCAGAAGACGCGTGGATAGAAAATTGCCGAACATTTTATCATTGTCTTTAGATTTTAATGTTAATGTGTTGAAATGGACTGGGTAAGTCTTTTTCGTTTTGACTAAAATTTCAAAGAAATATTTATCTGCAAATCTTTGACAGTGCTTTCGCTACTACATTATATAAATTAATAAGACAAAATTAGTAGTATGATTTTCTTATTTATTTTGTTTCACGATAGAATACTACCATTGATGCAAATAGAAGCGTCTTACCATGGGATGGCATGTTTCCTGTTGGGCGTCCTGGAAAAGGAAGTATATAGAGTATAATGAAATTTTCCTAAATTTCAGATTTTATTGCAACGGAAGTCTAATTTGTTAAAAGAAATTGAAATATAACCTAAAGAATCTTCAAAAAATGCATATCTTCTGTTATATAATTACATGTTAAAATTACTGATGTTTTACCTAGCATGGAAATAATAGTAAACTCAATGGAATTAATTCGTTCAGGAAACGTAACTCAAAATGAGTTTGATTGTTTATGCTGTGAATTGCTTGTTGAGTTTCGAGATTTATTCATCATATTTATTGAAGTCAATGTCTCAAGTCAGACTATTAAATAGCAAACAATGAGAGAATAGGCAGAATTTGTTACTCTGTAAGCCAGCAAAAATATTAAAATATCAATTAGAGAATCTGTTATTCATCTAGGTTTATTTGTAGAATTTTCTGTTGAAGTGGAAAGAGTATTATTTTTAACATTCCTATTGTAAGCAAGAAAGATCACATTGTTCTTGTTTTCTTACGAAAGATATCTAAATGTAGGAATAAATTTCATTGACGTTGAAAACTACTTCAGTGATACACTCCTTTATTCGCTGATTTTCAAGAATGACTTCAATCTGTTTTGCAACATAGATTAATATTAGTTTATTTCTTGATTTCCTCGATAATTTTGTATCCTACCGAAATTATTCCTTCTTCACACAAGACATTGCTCAAAATGAATGATCCACAAATTTTTTTGTAAATAATTAATTAGAGAGATAAACATCTCTCATTTGCATTTATTGTATCACAGTGAAGATTCATGAAAGAAACGTTTTCTTTAATGCCAAAATAGTATTTCTACATCCTCTTACCAAAACTGCTCAACAGAAACTGTCTACATAAATAGCCGACGATATAGTCATTTCCATTTTATTAATGTGTAAATTTGAAACATTTGATTGGTGTATTCCTTTTTCTTTAATAAAAAATTATAAACTATTTCTCTGCGAATATATTGAGTGCTTTCATTTCAACATTATACAAGTTAATTATATGCACTCTCTGCATTACTAATACCAATAGTTGTATGATTTATCTTACCACTTTTTATTTAAAATTAAATGCTATTATTAATGGAATACAACATTCATACCTGGGTATGGAGTTTTACCTCCTGGATGACCTGGAAAGGAACGTATATATAATATAAATTTTTTGTTCTAAGCTCTTTGGAATTAATTGAACATAGAAAAGCATCTCGAAAATAGTTTCCAATGCTTTTCTTCAGATTTTATGTTTTTATGGTGACTGTTTCGTTATAACTACTGTAAACTTTATCACTTGTTATGAAATTAAGTACGAAGAAAGGACGGCAATGGTCGATTTTATTACTGAAAGAACCATGCGAATATTTGAAAAACTAAATTTAATATTCAGTTTAATGTATCAAAGCTTATTTGTGGAATTGTTTTTGATAGTATCAGAGATGAGATGTACGTTGTTGTTAAATGTCGTATCTTTTTTAATAAAAATTTAAGTTGTGCAGCTTTTCCAAAATAATATATTCAAATATTGGAGTTATTCAGTTGAGGCAGAAATCTTTCTTTGTGTTTCATTCAGAATTTGTATAAATTTATGAGTATAGTTTAATATTACTACATATCTTCGTTTTCCTTTTAATTTTCTATTGTGCACAGAAGTGGCTTAATTCACAAGTGTCATTTCCCTCCCTGACCCATATATATTATTCATTTGAAATTAATTAAAGGCTATTGACTGGATTGAGTAATCAACATCTCTCATTTCCCATCATTGTATCACATAGAAGAACCACTTTGACAAGAATAGATCCTTGCTACCGAAATATTCATTATACTTTCTGCTACAAATATTCCCTTACTGAAATACCATATTGAAAATTTATTGTCAATTGAATAATTTTAAAGAAAATTGAACTGCTTGTTTAAAATAAAAATGAAAATCTATTTATCCGTGAAGAATTTTTTGTGTATTCAATACATTATTGTACAAGATAATAAGATGCACCTATTGCATTTGTCGTTTCAAGTAGGTGTATGTTTTCCTCGTTTTTTTTTCTTTTTTTCCATTTATTATTATTCATGCAAATTACAACATTCATATCTTGAGATGGTCTGTCCCCTCCTGGGTGTCCTGGAAAATTATGTATATTTAATAGAAATTGCGATTTCTAAATTTGTACATTTTTAAATGAAAAAATCTAAATTGACAAAAGAGGGTAAATATATATATAAAACTACACAATTTCCTGAAAAATGTTGTAGACATTCGGTTGTAAAACGAGATATGAAACAAAAAAAAACTGTTTTCTATGCATGGGTAAAAGCAGATTGCAAGTAATTCGCTTAAGCTACGAATCTCAAAATTGTTTCATTTTCGTATGCGCTTAATTACTATCTTTCACGCATATTCTTCATATCTACAAAAGACATTATCAAAATTTTGAATCTTAAATTCGAATACACGAGAGATAAGGAAGATACGAGTTATCTAGAAATAATGACAAAACATTTAAATGTAAATTACAGACACAGGGTAATGTATGATTGTAAATATGTAAATGGGGAAATAAAATAATAGCCTGAACACATTACTCGATAAAGAATGCAGAAACATGTACATCTAAGCCATATTCTAAGTGGAAAGTATTTAATGTACTCGATGCATTGTTTGATGTAATAGTAGACGTGGAATGAGCAACAGTCACTGTTTTAGAAAAATCTTAAATTTAATGAAAAAAATTTTTTTTTTCTCCTTTTCCTTTGGAGGAAAACCTTTTTGTTTTGAGTGAATTCGTTCGAAGAATTAATCCGGTTCAAAAAAGGTCTCAACATATGAACGTATTTACTACATGATTTGCCTTTGGAAGACCATGTAAAACTAATACTGCATTTCGTATTTTTACAAATAATTTTCTGTCTTGCACAGATGTGCTGCCGTCCACTGCAGAGATCGCCCAATCTCATCCACATATTTTTTTCCTTGAAATTCCACTGGCATTTTCCCGACATTTCCTAATAAACCAACGAAAATATTGTAAGATCTGTCAGTCACGTTCATTGTAACCCGATGAAGTTTCGTTAAAGCGAAATGAGTTTCTTTATTCCACAGCTGTCTTTCCTTCTCCTTTCACCAATAGATATTGGTGGCAATTAAGACCAGAGAATTCTCTAGTCCGTTTTGTTATTGTCGGTCCAATGTAATCTACATGTAATATAATTTTCAGGACTATTCTATTTCGTGTAATACATGAATTCAAAAAAAGATTATTCTTCCAGCATTGCTAGTAGCTTTCTTTTCAACAGCATGTAACTTAATAAGATGCTATCAGTGCATTCCTCCCATAAAATAGAAGTATGATTTTATTATTACCTTTACTTTATTGTTAAAAACTATTATTGAAGCAAATTAAAACATTTATGCCTTCGGAAGGCATCTTCCTTTCTCGGTATCCTGGAAAGGAACGCGTATATAATATATTTTGAGTTTGCTACTTTTCTGAAACTTCTGCAATAAAAATATAAATTGACCAAAAAACAAAAATATATAAACGACTGAATCATCTTAAGTTTGTTCTTGAAATTGAGTTGGTATTCAACATGAGTTAGTTAACCACTGCCCTTCCTATATCTATGTATCGAGAGAATTAATTAAACGCAGCTTTGACATACTGCTATCATGAAACAATCATCGTTATTTTCATTGAGCACGATGGGAATTATTGTGGATCTTTCCATCTTCCTTCTGAATATTTAATAAATGCATTACTACAGAATGAAAACATAAAATAATAAAAAAATAATAAAATAGTCAAATTTAGACACGACAATAAATTTAATGGACATGTACCTTATAGACTTACTGGTATTATCTACATGTATTTGTTCAATTGTTCGTTGTAGCAACAGTCGTCGTAATCGCCATATTTGTCTGGGTATTACTTATTTTAATCTTATTATATATTCTACCATGTATTAAGATAGATGACCGCAATTGTATGGTATTGAATTGAAAGACAAACCCATTTATCACAAGATATATCACATTTTAAATTCGTTTTATACATAAATGGGATCTGTGTAAGACAATCGAAAAATAATACTTTACATGTTTTCGCAGATAATGCTTAGATTTGCAGTAGAATGTGTCCAACATGATCTATATATTTTATCTTGTGAATGCCTTTGACATTTTGTGACTCCTTCTTAATAACTATTGTGAAACATAGAATCCACATATAATTTCAGTATTCCTTGAAACGCGATGATGTTGGGGGAAAAGAACACGATTTACCGGAATCCTCATTTATATCTTACCAGCCCGTCGTGAACTGTGGCTTACCGGTCTTACGTCTAGAATAAATTGATATCCATTTCTGTCAACGTTCTTCCCTGGTAGTGTAATTGTAATAATATAGTCGGGGCTGTTGAATTTCTATAAATCTATCCCGTCAAAATCACTTAGTTTACCAAATGTTGTAAGAGCCTTCAGTTCAAGGTCTTATTATATTGTATAATACACTCCGTGAATAACTCATATAAAATAATTATGCTTTTTTTAGTAACATGTATTTGATCTATAAATTCCTTTGAATGGTACAAGTTTTAACATTCTTACCTGTGTGAGACATTGAAGGTCTTGGATGTTCTGCAAAAAATACAAATATATATATATAATAAAGACTGTATTTCTAAATATCTGAAAGTTTTTCTACGAATGCCCAGTTGAACAAATGAACGTGAGATAAATTAAAGATTAAACCTTCTTGAAATGATCTAGATGTTCAGTCGCAAATTGTCGTAAGAAAGATAGCAATCTTTTGGATAAGAATGGTAATATTTGGAAGACGATGAGAGGTAGGGCCACGAAGAAACTATCACAACATAATTCCCAATTCTTCTGGCTGAAATTACTACAGGTTTGACCTTTCTGCTGTATATGTACTAAATATAATACGATGCGATATTTTAGAAAGATTAACAAGGAAAAGTTGTAAGAATGCCCTAATGTGCGACTCGAAAATTAAGTAAACATATGAAAATGTACGTGAACGACAGTGTAAATACGAAAATGTTCATGTTGAAACGTGTGTAAAGGATTCAACCGTGATGATTAGTAATACGGTCTACAACGCCATGATTTCGATGAGTCTGCCCTAAACTCTTATCAACCTTCCGTTTACAGAGGATAGCTGAAAGAATGCCTAAAGTAACTTCATGTCCAATTGGTCAGAGTCGCTCCCTTGTAGACCAATTGATGACCGATTGTCACCACGGTTTATTTTAGTGTGATATAGCAGGTCAATTAGCGATTAGTCTGCCAAGATTCATAGACTTTTTTGGCAAAGGATAATCTAGCTATGGACAATGTATCATTATAACTTCAACAATATTATTCTATTCTTTTTTATTGCTGATGTGTTGGAGAAAATTAACACAGTCTTACCTATCGTGATGATATTGATTCTTTTTGGATTATCTGAAAAAGCAGAAAAATGTAGTTTGCTTAATTTCTGATACATTTAGGTAAGGTCTAATTTCGTTGATAAATATTTATACGAAAAATAATATAAAAATGAATTATAAAAGTTAGCCATGAGACGGCTAAACACATGAAAATATAAAGTTAAAACGCTGTACTGCGACTAAGGAAGGTATCATTACATTACACCTAATGCTTAGCCTAGAAATTACTGTGGGTCCCTCTTGTTTCGTTGTGAATATCTCCTTCCAGATGTTGGAAAAATAAGGAAGAAAATGAAAGAAGAATAGTCGAAATCTATAACTATAAAAAGTATGCGAATTTATAGAAATGTAACTAAATGTACACGGTCAATTATTCCTTCTGGTAGCATACGTGAAGTGATAGTTAGAAAGCGTAATATTTTTAACATTGCTTGTATTAAAATATAAAGGGAAGTATTCCAACATTTATACGAAAGGCTAGCAATTCTTTATTAAATGAAATTCAAGAAGAATTCTCCGTAAATGAATTTAATATTTATGAACCCCTTTTCTGCATCACTTGCATCAGAGGAAAATAATGGATAACTTACACTATATTTCTTCTTTATCCTGATTATTTTCTATGTTGCTTACATGTTCCTCAAACCATAGCAGCCATTGCGCAGATTTATCAACGTATGTTATTTTGAAATAGCCCGGGCAAATTTGAAAGTTTTCCTTACAAACATTGATAATTTCTCAAGCTATCCATCTATAATTTGCAGTTTTTTATCCCGACGAATTAGATGGTGAAGAACATGAGTTCCTTAATAAATCATAATTTCTGATAATCCTTTCGCATATTGGGGTTAGTTGATACTATGTATAAAGGAAATTAATGTAAATTTTGTGACCGTCGTTTCATTGTATTCTAATTGTAAAGTGATTGTCAGTGATTTTCAATTGCCTGTTCACTAAGAAGTAAAAACAAATTACTGTGCCATTTTCAAAGGAACGTCTATACGCAAATGATCTTGTTTAGATCATGCAGTCAGTGTATTTCTGATATAAAATAATTATATTATTTCCATATTAAGTTTACTTCATAGATAAATGCTTTCATTGATTAAAATTACAATATTCATACCTTGCTTGCTCCTTCCTGGGTAGCCTGGAAAGGTATATATAAATTATATAAACTGAGTTTGCTAAATTATTGACTTTTTCAAAAGAAGTGAATTTGACAAAAATAAAATCAAAATAATCAGACGACTGAATCACCTTAACATTGTTCGCCAATTTCAGTCGGAGAATAACATGAGATAGTTTCCCTATTTTTACTAAGATTGGAAATATTTCAATGCTGAATTGATATACTGGGCTTAACTAACTTATCCGAGCTTTATTTTCAAAGCATATACAAGGAAAAACTATTGATCTTTTGTCCTTTCGTCTCAATATTATTTAAGGAAATACTATAAACTGAAGAGATAAAATAGTTATGCAAGAAAGAATAAACAGATGCATGACTCGACAAAGTAAGCCATTTTATGGAAATGTACTTTACAACAGTCTTACTAAAATTGTCTAAATGAATTTGTTCAATTGTTGTCGAAATAACCCCTTATAAAATAAAAGGATAAATATTCCACCATATGTTTAAAACGATTACCAAATATATTAATGTTATTTATTTGAAAGATAAATCCACTTGGCAGAAACTATGTAATTATGAATGCGTTTTATGCATAACTTACATATAAAAACATTGACATCTAATACTGCTTACCATCATTTTGCCGATAGTATTCTGTGTTATACAGATTTTCCTCAATTTACATTAATATTTGCCCAGCCCGATCCACATAATTTATGTTGTAAATGCCTGAGAAAGTTTTTGAATTTTCCTAAAGAAACTTTGTGTGGTTATCTGACAGAATGTCCCGAGCAAATTCACATCCATATTTAGTCTCTCTCCCGTCGACTAATTGCAATGCGATTATCACCATGGTTTATTTTCGTATGACATAACATGTCAAGCAATGATTAATCTGCCAAATATGTAACGACTTTTCAGGCGAACGATATTCTAGCTAATAACGACACACCATCATTAGAACTTTCATAAAAACTGATTTTGTTTCTTTATTGCTGATGTGTGATTGGTAAATATGTCTCGCTGATGGAAATTAACTCAGTCTTACCTATCGATATGATTTTGATTCTTCTTGGGATACCTGAAAAAACAGATATTTATAAGAGTGCAGTTTGCATATTTTCTGTAAATTTTAATGTGACTAATATGAGAGATAAACATTTATACAAAAAATTAAGGTTTTATAATGTGGCTTAATCTTTCAGAAACAAAATGATATAAGAAAGTTAACCAACTGTTGGATAAATATGGGAAGAGATAAAATTGAAACGCCGTACTTCGGCTATGAATCTTAACAGTACATGATGATTTATAATACTTATGTTGAAATTAATATGGCTCTTTCACGTTTTGTTCTGAATATCTAAAAACGATCCTATGGAAAGAATAGGAAGAAAAAAGAAAGAATAGACAAATGATTGACTTGGAAATATATGCAAAATTAAGATGAGAACCTTATTACATAATACAACTTTTTCATACTGTCACAATATGAGACAACAATAATTGATAACTATTGTAAATTCTCGACAAATTTGTCATTGTCGTTCCCTTGTATCAATGTAATAAAATTGTCAGGGCTATTCTTTATGTAGGATGTGAATTCAAAAAGACATTTGTTTATCAACATTGATAGCAGCATAAATTAAATCAATATACATGTAAATAAGATGCACTCAGTGAATTTTGCATATTACATATTTTTACCCTGTTCTTATTACTTTTTAATTATTATTAATGAAAATTACAACATTCATACTTTTCGATGGCATGTTTATTCCTGAGTGTCATGGTGAGGGAAAAATATATAAAATAAGTTGAGTTAGCTTAATATCTGAAATTTTTGCATAGGAAGTCGAATTTGACACAAAAGTGCAAAATATAAAAACTAAAAAATAGGCAATAAATTTGGCAGAAAAATAACATAAGAAAGTTATCCATCTTTTATTTAAACATAGTAATATTTTAAAGCTGCTTGGAAGTAGTTCCCATAAGAAAAGTATCTCAAAATTATTTCCATTGCTTATAATTGGAATTACTATGAGTTTTTCGGGCTTAATTTTTTATATCTATTAAAGACAATATCAAAAGTTGTAAAGATAAATAGGATAGAATTACAGAATATGCATACTCTATATCACTATAAAACTTGCGAAAGTATGAAAATCTCAATTATAAACACATTGTAATGTACCTAAGTATACCTAAAGAAATGTTGGATATAGCAACAGATTTTTATCAATAATAGTGTTATAATAAAAGAATAAATTGTGCACATTTTCGTCAGAGAGAAATCCAAATTTTTGAGTGAATTTTTTTGAGGAAATCAAATCTAAATGATCTATTACTCAACCAGTTTTACACACATGTTGCATCTATTTAAGACTATATATATATATTTTTTACTACATTTATTCGTTTTACACTTAATTTTCTATCTTGCACAGATGTGCCTCACTTCACAATAGAGAGTGCCAAAATTTATCCACATATTGTTTTTTTTTTAAATAAACAAGACCAATTCATTAGCTCGAGAGATCAACTTATCTCATTTACATTAATTGTATCGTTGAAGTTGCACGATAACGTCTTCCTTAATTCTAAAATAGATTTTCATCTTCATGTTACCAAAATTTCTTAGCTGCAGTTATATCTAATGCACATTACGACCAATTTGTTATTATTGTTACATTAGATATAATAGGAATAAAATTGTCTACGTTATTCATTTTTCATATAAGTTAATAAGCTGCACTCGAATGCATTTTACATATACAATAGTTTGCATGCTTTGATAATTACATTTGAATTAATTTTCAATACAATTATTAATGGAAAATAACGATATTTATACCATTGGATGGCATGAGCCTTCCAGGGTGTCCTAGAAAAGGAGCTGAATATAATAGAATATGAGTTTGCTAAATTTCAGACATTTTTTCATAGGAAATATAAATTGACAAAAGTAAGTGAAATATAAAAATTAGAGAATATCTAGAAAAATGGAGTAAAAATTCGTTTGTAAAACAACATATGAAAGACACACAACTGTAATCTAAGCATAGGATTAGTTAAAAGCTGCTTGGTAGTAGACAGCTTAAAAACGAATATCAAAATAAATTCTATGGTTTCTGGAGAGAAATACTACTATATCTCTCGAAGTTTATACTTTATATCAAATAAAGACAATGTCACGTGTTGGAAAGCTACATAGGAAAAAATGACAGACCAGACAGATAATATTATTCTAAAAGTGAAAATAAAATAAGAAAATCTAAGTTACAGATTCAGTGTCATGCATGAGAGTGTACGTGTAGAAATCATAATTGTAGCTAAAGAAATGAAAAGCGCAATATTTAAAACAGTAATTTTAATATAAAAAGATAAGTTGTGCATCTTGCACTAAGAATAAAACATTTTGGATTGATTTCTATTAAGGTAGAAATCCTTTACAGTTAAACAATCCATTAATCAACGAGATTTTACATAATATCCAGGTTTTCAGACCATTCAATAAAATTATGTATTTCTTCATTTTGATGTTAATTTTCAATCATGGACAGATGTGAAAAAATTCACACAACATAAACACAAACCCCAACCATAGATCAACAACATCTTTCACTTCCAATCAATGAATCACGATGAAGTATCACGATGAGATAAGAGTTCCAAAATACCAAAATTGTTTTACCTCTTTTTATTACAAAGATTGCATTGTTTAAATTTTGTCTTAAAGAACACATTGACGAACATTTTCTCATTTTTCACACATTAAATATACACGAAATAGAATTGTCAGGAGTATTCTTTTCTAAGTAATCTACGAAATTGATATCTATTTGTAAACAATATTTATAGGTGCATTCAATACAACATAATACATGTAAACATGGTGACATCATTGAATTTCCCTTATATAGATTAATTGTATTCTCATATTATTACATTTTCTTTTACTTTCTAAACAATTATTAATGGATATTACAACATTCATACCCTGGGATGGCCTATTCATTCCTGGGCGTCCTGGAAAAGAATGATAATATAAATTCAGTTTGATAACTTTCAGAGATTTTTAAATAGGAAGTATAAATTGAAATAACAATAAAATACAAAACCTACAAAAGTTCCAGTGATATTTTCTAGACATTCCACTGGAAAATGACATATGAAAGATAACCAACTGCAATCTAAGAGAGACATTACTTAAATGCTGGTTTGAAGTAATTGGCTACAGAAACTAATCTGAAAACGATTTCCATAGTTTCTGCTGTTTTTACTATGTCTTTCACGCTTTATTCTTTTTGTCTACTAAAAGCGGTATCAAGTATAGAAAAGATAAATAGGAAAAAATGACAGAACAGGAAGATACTATGACTCGTAAAATGAAGAGAAATATGAAAATTTAAATTACAGAATCAGTGCAATAAATCTACGTTCACTTGTATCAATATTACTTGTTGTAACAGAGGTGAATCGTGCAATATTTTAAACAGTATTAGTATTAACATTAACTGATAAGTTGTGCACATTGTGCTAATAAAGATAACAAATTATTGACTGAATTCTATTTAGCTAGTAATCCTTTGAAAACTAACTATTTATTAATCATCGAGATTTATAGATAAGGTGGATCGGTTTAAGACCATAAGCAAATATTAGTACCGTTCTTCATTGTCCTTATCATTTTCTTTCATTCACAGATGTGTCAATTAATATTAGACATTTTCCAACCTTTATACGTTGTTTCTTTGAAATAGTTCAAGAACCTTTGAGTAGTACGTTCCATATATAACGATGGAGCATCACGATAAAAAGCACGTGTTCCTTCATTCAAATTAGTCATTACTCTTCGTGATGCTAACATTGCTTAGAAGAACGTATCAGTAGAAAAAATTTACGATCCATTTTTACAATTTTGTTAGATTGAAATGAAAATGTCATAAATCTGTCTGTGCTGTAACGTTTTGTTTAAAGTAAAAAAAAATCATCAACTATTTTACTACGAATATTTTTATGTCCTTTCAAAACAACATTATACAAGTTATAGATTAGGTACTAAGTGCAATTGTCACAAATATTATTGCCTACTTTTATTATTGCATTTTCTTTTACTTTAAATACTATTAATAATGTATATTCTAATGTTAATACCTTGAAATGGTCTGTTCCTTCCTGGATGTCCTGGAAAAGGAGGTGTTAATGATAGAAACAGGTTTTTATAAAATTCAGAATTTTATAAGTAGAAGTCTAAATTGTCAAAAGAAAGTAAAATATTAATATTACAATATTTCTATAAAAATGGAAAAGACATTCGTTTGTAAAATGATATATGACAGTTCCTCAACTGTTATCTAAGCATGGAATTATTTAAAAGCTGATTAGACGTAAATTGCTTAAGAAAAATATGTCAAATAATTTTCCATTGTTTCTCTTGTGAATTACCATATCTTCCTCGCTTTATCCTCTATATCTACTAGAGGCAATTCTAAATGTAGATGAGTTAATTGGGAAAAATTGACAAAGTAGAAAGTTGATTTTTCTACAGAAATCATCCGAAAATAAGAAAATCTAATTTTCAGCCTCAGTATAATGTATCTGCGTGTATCTATAGAAATATTAATTGTAGGAGCATAGTGAAAATTGCATTATTTCTAACACTCGGATACGTTGTGTAACTTTCACTAAGAATAATACATTTTGGATTGAATTCTATTGAGGTAGAAATCATTTACAGTTAGACAATCCATTAATCAACTCGTTGTTTACGTAATATCCATGTTTTTCAAACCATTCATTAAAACTATGTATTTCTTCATTTTTATGTTAATTTTCAATCGTGGACAGATGTGGCAGAATTAACGCAACACAGAGCCAAACCCCATCCATACATTATTGTTTTGAAATAAATGAAGAACTATTGAGTAGCTTGATAGATCATCAACATCTCTCATTTGCATTCATTGAATCACGATGAGATAATGAGTTCCTAGATACCAAAATGGTTTTGCCTCATTTTGTTACAAACATTGCATTGTTTAAATTGTGTCTGAGAGAACACATTGACGAACATTTCATCATTGCTGTTACATTAAATATACAAGAAACAGAATTGTCAGTATGACTAAGAAATGAAAATCTATTTGTAAACAATATTTATAGGTGCATTCAAATCAACATTATACATGTTAACATGGTGCCATCGTTGAATTTCTCTTATATAGATTAATTGTATTCACATATTATTACATTTTCTTTTACTTTCTAAACAATTATTAATGGATATTACAACATTCATACCCTGGGATGGCCTATTCATTCCTGGGCGTCCTGGAAAAGAATGATAATATAAATTCAGTTTGATAACTTTCAGAGATTTTTAAATAGGAAGTATAAATTGAAATAACAATAAAATACAAAACCTACAAAAGTTCCAGTGATATTTTCTAGACATTCCACTGGAAAATGACATATGAAAGATAAGCGACTGCAATCTAAGAGAGACATTACTTAAATGCTGGTTTGAAGTAATTGGTTACAGAAACTAATCTGAAAACGATTTCCATAGTTTCTGCTGTTTTTACTATGTCTTTCACGCTTTATTCTTTTTGTCTACTAAAAGCGGTATCAAGTATAGAAAAGATAAATAGGAAAAAAATGACAGAACAGGAAGATACTATGACTCGTAAAATGAAAAGAAATATGGAAATTTAAATTACAGAATCAGTGTAATAAATCTAGGTTCACTTGTATCAATATTACTTGTGGTAACAGAGGTGAATCCTGCAATATTTTAACAGTATTAGTATTAATATTAACTGATAAGTTGTGCACATTGTGCTAATAAAGATAACAAATTATTGACTGAATTCTATTGAGCTAGTAATCCTTTGAAAATTAACTATCTATTAATCACCGAGATTTATACATACGGTGGATCGGTTTAAGACATAAGCAAATATTAGTACCGTCATTTTCTTTCATTTACAGATGTGTCAATTAATATTAGACATTTTCCAACCTTTATACATGTTGTTTCTTTGAAATTGTTCAAGAACCTTTGAGTAGTACGTTCCATATATAACGATGGAGCATCACGATAAAAAGCACGTGTTCCTTCATTCAAATTAGTCTTTACTCTTCGTGATGCTAACATTGCTTAGAAGAACGTATCAGTAGAAAAAATTTACGATCCATTTTTACAATTTTGTTAGATTGAAATGAAAATGTCATAAATCTGTCTGTGCTGTAACGTTTTGTTTAAAGTAAAAAAAAATCATCAACTATTTTACTACGAATATTTATATGTCCTTTCAAAACAACATTATATAAGTTATAGATTAGGTACTAAGTGCAATTGTCACAAATATTATTGCCTACTTTTATTATTGCATTTTTTCTTTTACTTTAAATACTATTAATAATGTATATTCTAATGTTAATACCTTGAAATGGTCTGTTCCTTCCTGGATGTCCTGGAAAAGGAGAGGTGTTATGATAGAAGCAGATTTTTCTAAAATTCAGAATTTTATATGTAGAAGTCTAAATTGTCAAAAGAAAGTAAAATATTAATATTACAATATTTCTATAAAAATGGAAAAGACATTCGTTTGTAAAATGATATATGACAGTTCCTCAACTGTTATCTAAGCATGGAATTATTTAAAAGCTGATTAGACGTAAATTGTTTAAGAAAAATATGTCAAATAATTTTCCATTGTTTCTCTTGTGAATTACCATATCTTCCTCGCTTTATCCTCTATATCTACTAGAGGCAATTCTAAATGTAGATGAGTTAATTGGGAAAAATTGACAAAGTAGAAAGTTGATTTTTCTACAGAAATCATCCGAAAATAAGAAAATCTAATTTTCAGCCTCAGTATAATGTATCTGCGTGTATCTATAGAAATATTAATTGTAGGAGCATAGTGAAAATTGCATTATTTCTAACACTCGTGTTAACATAAAAAGATACGTTGTGTAACTTTCACTAAGAATAAAACATTTTGGATTGAATTCTATTGAGGTAGAAATCTTTTACAGTTAGACAATCCATTAATCAACTCGTTGTTTACGTAATATCCATGTTTTTCAAACCATTCATTAAAACTATGTATTTCTTCATTTTGATGTTAATTTTCAATCGTGGACAGATGTGGCAGAATTAACGCAACACAGAGCCAAACCCCATCCATACATTATTGTTTTGAAATAAATGAAGAACTATTGAGTAGCTTGATAGATCATCAACATCTCTCATTTGCATTCATTGAATCACGATGAGATAATGAGTTCCTAGATACCAAAATGGTTTTGCCTCATTTTGTTACAAACATTGCATTGTTTAAATTGTGTCTGAGAGAACACATTGACGAACATTTCATCATTGCTGTTACATTAAATATACAAGAAACAGAATTGTCAGTATGACTAAGAAATGAAAATCTATTTGTAAACAATATTTATAGGTGCATTCAATCAACATTATACATGTTAACATGGTGCCATCATTGAATTTCTCTTATATAGATTAATTGTATTCACATATTATTACATTTTCTTTTACTTTCTAAACAATTATTAATGGATATTACAACATTCATACCCTGGGATGGCCTATTCATTCCTGGGCGTCCTGGAAAAGAATGATAATATAAATTCAGTTTGATAACTTTCAGAGATTTTTAAATGGGAAGTATAAATTGAAATAACAATAAAATACAAAACCTACAAAAGTTCCAGTGATATTTTCTAGACATTCCACTGGAAAATGACATATGAAAGATAAGCGACTGCAATCTAAGAGAGACATTACTTAAATGCTAGTTTGAAGTAATTGGCTACAGAAACTAATCTGAAAACGATTTCCATAGTTTCTGCTGTTTTTACTATGTCTTTCACGCTTTATTCTTTTTGTCTACTAAAAGCGGTATCAATTATAGAAAAGATAAATAGGAAAAAATGACAGAACAGGAAGATACTATGACTCGTAAAATGAAAAAAATATGAAAATTTAAATGACAGAATCAGTGTAATAAATCTACGTTCACTTGTATCAATATTACTTGTGGTAATAGAGGTGAATCCTGCAATATTTTAACAGTATTAGTATTAACATTAACTGATAAGTTGTGCACATTGTGCTAATAAAGATAACAAATTATTGAATGAATTCTATTGAGCTAGTAATCCTTTGAAAATTAACTATCTATTAATCACCGAGATTTATACATACAGTGGATCGGTTTAAGACCATAAGCAAATATTAGTACCGTTCTTCATTGTCCTTATCATTTTCTTTCATTCACAGATGTGTCAATTAATATTAGACATTTTCCAACCATTATACGTTGTTTCTTTGAAATAGTTCAAGAACCTTTGAGTAGTACGTTCCATATATAACGATGGAGCATCACGATAAAAAGCACGTGTTCCTTCATTCAAATTAGTCATTACTCTTCGTGATGCTAACATTGCTTAGAAGAACGTATCAGTAGAAAAAATTTACGATCCATTTTTACAATTTTGTTAGATTGAAATGTAAATGTCATAAATCTGTCTGTGCTGTAACGTTTTGTTTAAAGTAAAAAAAAAATCATCAACTATTTTACTACGAATATTTTTATGTCCTTTCAAAACAACATTATACAAGTTATAGATTAGGTACTAAGTGCAATTGTCACAAATATTATTGCCTACTTTTATTATTGCATTTTCTTTTACTTTAAATACTATTAATAATGTATATTCTAATGTTAATACCTTGAAATGGTCTGTTCCTCCTTCCTGGATGTCCTGGAAAAGGAGAGGTGTTAATGATAGAAACAGGTTTTTATAAATTCAGAATTTTATAAGTAGAAGTCTAAATTGTCAAAAGAAAGTAAAATATTAATATTACAATATTTCTATAAAAATGGAAAAGACATTCGTTTGTAAAATGATATATGACAGTTCCTCAACTGTTATCTAAGCATGGAATTATTTAAAAGCTGATTAGACGTAAATTGCTTAAGAAAAATATGTCAAATAATTTTCCATTGTTTCTCTTGTGAATTACCATATCTTCCTCGCTTTATCCTCTATATCTACTAGAGGCAATTCTAAATGTAGATGAGTTAATTGGGAAAAATTGACAAAGTAGAAAGTTGATTTTTCTACAGAAATCATCCGAAAATAAGAAAATCTAATTTTCAGCCTCAGTATAATGTATCTGTGTGTATCTATAGAAATATTAATTGTAGGAGCATAGTGAAAATTGCATTATTTCTAACACTCGTGTTAACATAAAAAGATACGTTGTGTAACTTTCACTAAGAATAAAACATTTTGGATTGAATTCTATTGAGGTAGAAATCTTTTACAGTTAGACAATCCATTAATCAACTCGTTGTTTACGTAATATCCATGTTTTTCAAACCATTCATTAAAACTATGTATTTCTTCATTTTGATGTTAATTTTCAATCGTGGACAGATGTGGCAGAATTAACGCAACACAGAGCCAAACCCCATCCATACATTATTGTTTTGAAATAAATGAAGAACTATTGAGTAGCTTGATAGATCATCAACATCTCTCATTTGCATTCATTGAATCACGATGAGATAATGAGTTCCTAGATACCAAAATGGTTTTGCCTCATTTTGTTACAAACATTGCATTGTTTAAATTGTGTCTGAGAGAACACATTGACGAACATTTCATCATTGCTGTTACATTAAATATACAAGAAACAGAATTGTCAGTATGACTAAGAAATGAAAATCTATTTGTAAACAATATTTATAGGTGCATTCAAATCAACATTATACATGTTAACATGGTGCCATCATTGAATTTCTCTTATATAGATTAATTGTATTCACATATTATTACATTTTCTTTTACTTTCTAAACATTATTAATGGATATTACAACATTCATACCCTGGGATGGCCTATTCATTCCTGGGCGTCCTGGAAAAGAATGATAATATAAATTCAGTTTGATAACTTTCAGAGATTTTTAAATGGGAAGTATAAATTGAAATAACAATAAAATACAAAACCTACAAAAGTTCCAGTGATATTTTCTAGACATTCCACTGGAAAATGACATATGAAAGATAAGCGACTGCAATCTAAGAGAGACATTACTTAAATGCTAGTTTGAAGTAATTGGCTACAGAAACTAATCTGAAAACGATTTCCATAGTTTCTGCTGTTTTTACTATGTCTTCTTTCACGCTTTATTCTTTTTGTCTACTAAAAGCGGTATCAAGTATAGAAAAGATAAATAGGAAAAAATGACAGAACAGGAAGATACTATGACTCGTAAAATGAAAAAAATATGAAAATTTAAATGACAGAATCAGTGTAATAAATCTACGTTCACTTGTATCAATATTACTTGTGGTAATAGAGGTGAATCCTGCAATATTTTAACAGTATTAGTATTAACATTAACTATTAATGTTACATTGTAAGATTAATAAAGATAACAAATTATTGAATGAATTCTATTGAGCTAGTAATCCTTTGAAAATTAACTATCTATTAATCACCGAGATTTATACATACAGTGGATCGGTTTAAGACCATAAGCAAATATTAGTACCGTTCTTCATTGTCCTTATCATTTTCTTTCATTCACAGATGTGTCAATTAATATTAGACATTTTCCAACCATTATACGTTGTTTCTTTGAAATAGTTCAAGAACCTTTGAGTAGTACGTTCCATATATAACGATGGAGCATCACGATAAAAAGCACGTGTTCCTTCATTCAAATTAGTCATTACTCTTCGTGATGCTAACATTGCTTAGAAGAACGTATCAGTAGAAAAAATTTACGATCCATTTTTACAATTTTGTTAGATTGAAATGTAAATGTCATAAATCTGTCTGTGCTGTAACGTTTTGTTTAAAGTAAAAAAAAATCATCAACTATTTTACTACGAATATTTTTATGTCCTTTCAAAACAACATTATATAAGTTATAGATTAGGTACTAAGTGCAATTGTCACAAATATTATTGCCTACTTTTATTATTGCATTTTCTTTTACTTTAAATACTATTAATAATGTATATTCTAATGTTAATACCTTGAAATGGTCTGTTCCTTCCTGGATGTCCTGGAAAAGGAGAGGTGTTAATGATAGAAGCAGATTTTTCTAAAATTCAGAATTTTATATGTAGAAGTCTAAATTGTCAAAAGAAAGTAAAATATTAATATTACAATATTTCTATAAAAATGGAAAAGACATTCGTTTGTAAAATGATATATGACAGTTCCTAAACTGTTATCTAAGCATGGAATTATTTAAAAGCTGATTAGACGTAAATTGCTTAAGAAAAATATGTCAAATAATTTTCCATTGTTTCTCTTGTGAATTACCATATCTTCCTCGCTTTATCCTCTATATCTACTAGAGGCAATTCTAAATGTAGATGAGTTAATTGGGAAAAATTGACAAAGTAGAAAGTTGATTTTTCTACAGAAATCATCCGAAAATAAGAAAATCTAATTTTCAGCCTCAGTATAATGTATCTGTGTGTATCTATAGAAATATTAATTGTAGGAGCATAGTGAAAATTGCATTATTTCTAACACTCGTGTTAACATAAAAAGATACGTTGTGTAACTTTCACTAAGAATAAAACATTTTGGATTGAATTCTATTGAGGTAGAAATCTTTTACAGTTAGACAAGCCATTAATCAACTCGTTGTTTACGTAATATCCATGTTTTTCAAACCATTCATTAAAACTATGTATTTCTTCATTTTGATGTTAATTTTCAATCGTGGACAGATGTGGCAGAATTAACGCAACACAGAGCCAAACCCCATCCATACATTATTGTTTTGAAATAAATGAAGAACTATTGAGTAGCTTGATAGATCATCAACATCTCTCATTTGCATTCATTGAATCACGATGAGATAATGAGTTCCTAGATACCAAAATGGTTTTGCCTCATTTTGTTACAAACATTGCATTGTTTAAATTGTGTCTGAGAGAACACATTGACGAACATTTCATCATTGCTGTTACATTAAATATACAAGAAACAGAATTGTCAGTATGACTAAGAAATGAAAATCTATTTGTAAACAATATTTATAGGTGCATTCAAATCAACATTATACATGTTAACATGGTGCCATCGTTGAATTTCTCTTATATAGATTAATTGTATTCACATATTATTACATTTTCTTTTACTTTCTAAACAATTATTAATGGATATTACAACATTCATACCCTGGGATGGCCTATTCATTCCTGGGCGTCCTGGAAAAGAATGATAATATAAATTCAGTTTGATAACTTTCAGAGATTTTTAAATGGGAAGTATAAATTGAAATAACAATAAAATACAAAACCTACAAAAGTTCCAGTGATATTTTCTAGACATTCCACTGGAAAATGACATATGAAAGATAAGCGACTGCAATCTAAGAGAGACATTACTTAAATGCTAGTTTGAAGTAATTGGCTACAGAAACTAATCTGAAAACGATTTCCATAGTTTCTGCTGTTTTTACTATGTCTTTCACGCTTTATTCTTTTTGTCTACTAAAAGCGGTATCAAGTATAGAAAAGATAAATAGGAAAAAAATGACAGAACAGGAAGATACTATGACTCGCAAAATGAAAAGAAATATGAAAATTTAAATGACAGAATCAGTGTAATAAATCTACGTTCACTTGTATCAATATTACTTGTGGTAATAGAGGTGAATCCTGCAATATTTTAACAGTATTAGTATTAACATTAACTGATAAGTTGTGCACATTGTGCTAATAAAGATAACAAATTATTGAATGAATTCTATTGAGCTAGTAATCCTTTGAAAATTAACTATCTATTAATCACCGAGATTTATACATACAGTGGATCGGTTTAAGACCATAAGCAAATATTAGTACCGTTCTTCATTGTCCTTATCATTTTCTTTCATTCACAGATGTGTCAATTAATATTAGACATTTTCCAACCATTATACGTTGTTTCTTTGAAATAGTTCAAGAACCTTTGAGTAGTACGTTCCATATATAACGATGGAGCATCACGATAAAAAGCACGTGTTCCTTCCTTCATTCAAATTAGTCATTACTCTTCGTGATGCTAACATTGCTTAGAAGAACGTATCAGTAGAAAAAATTTACGATCCATTTTTACAATTTTGTTAGATTGAAATGTAAATGTCATAAATCTGTCTGTGCTGTAACGTTTTGTTTAAAGTAAAAAAAAATCATCAACTATTTTACTACGAATATTTTTATGTCCTTTCAAAACAACATTATATAAGTTATAGATTAGGTACTAAGTGCAATTGTCACAAATATTATTGCCTACTTTTATTATTGCATTTTCTTTTACTTTAAATACTATTAATAATGTATATTCTAATGTTAATACCTTGAAATGGTCTGTTCCTTCCTGGATGTCCTGGAAAAGGAGAGGTGTTAATGATAGAAGCAGATTTTTCTAAAATTCAGAATTTTATATGTAGAAGTCTAAATTGTCAAAAGAAAGTAAAATATTAATATTACAATATTTCTATAAAAATGGAAAAGACATTCGTTTGTAAAATGATATATGACAGTTCCTAAACTGTTATCTAAGCATGGAATTATTTAAAAGCTGATTAGACGTAAATTGCTTAAGAAAAATATGTCAAATAATTTTCCATTGTTTCTCTTGTGAATTACCATATCTTCCTCGCTTTATCCTCTATATCTACTAGAGGCAATTCTAAATGTAGATGAGTTAATTGGGAAAAATTGACAAAGTAGAAAGTTGATTTTTCTACAGAAATCATCCGAAAATAAGAAAATCTAATTTTCAGCCTCAGTATAATGTATCTGTGTGTATCTATAGAAATATTAATTGTAGGAGCATAGTGAAAATTGCATTATTTCTAACACTCGTGTTAACATAAAAATACGTTGTGTAACTTTCACTAAGAATAAAACATTTTGGATTGAATTCTATTGAGGTAGAAATCTTTTACAGTTAGACAATCCATTAATCAACTCGTTGTTTACGTAATATCCATGTTTTTCAAACCATTCATTAAAACTATGTATTTTTTCATTTTGATGTTAATTTTCAATCGTGGACAGATGTGGCAGAATTAACGCAAAACAGAGCCAAACCCCATCCATACATTATTGTTTTGAAATAAATGAAGAACTATTGAGTAGCTTGATAGATCATCAACATCTCTCATTTGCATTCATTGAATCACGATGAGATAATGAGTTCCTAGATACCAAAATGGTTTTGCCTCATTTTGTTACAAACATTGCATTGTTTAAATTGTGTCTGAGAGAACACATTGACGAACATTTCATCATTGCTGTTACATTAAATATACAAGAAACAGAATTGTCAGTATGACTAAGAAATGAAAATCTATTTGTAAACAATATTTATAGGTGCATTCAAATCAACATTACATGTTAACATGGTGCCATCATTGAATTTCTCTTATATAGATTAATTGTATTCACATATTATTACATTTTCTTTTACTTTCTAAACAATTATTAATGGATATTACAACATTCATACCCTGGGATGGCCTATTCATTCCTGGGCGTCCTGGAAAAGAATGATAATATAAATTCAGTTTGATAACTTTCAGAGATTTTTAAATGGGAAGTATAAATTGAAATAACAATAAAATACAAAACCTACAAAAGTTCCAGTGATATTTTCTAGACATTCCACTGGAAAATGACATATGAAAGATAAGCGACTGCAATCTAAGAGAGACATTACTTAAATGCTAGTTTGAAGTAATTGGCTACAGAAACTAATCTGAAAACGATTTCCATAGTTTCTGCTGTTTTTACTATGTCTTTCACGCTTTATTCTTTTTGTCTACTAAAAGCGGTATCAATTATAGAAAAGATAAATAGGAAAAAAATGACAGAACAGGAAGATACTATGACTCGTAAAATGAAAAGAAATATGAAAATTTAAATGACAGAATCAGTGTAATAAATCTACGTTCACTTGTATCAATATTACTTGTGGTAACAGAGGTGAATCCTGCAATATTTTAACAGTATTAGTATTAACATTAACTGATAAGTTGTGCACATTGTGCTAATAAAGATAACAAATTATTGACTGAATTCTATTGAGCTAGTAATCCTTTGAAAATTAACTATCTATTAATCACCGAGATTTATACATACGGTGGATCGGTTTAAGACCATAAGCAAATATTAGTACCGTTCTTCATTGTCCTTATCATTTTATTTCATTCACAGATGTGTCAATTAATATTAGACATTTTCCAACCTTTATACATGTTGTTTCTTTGAAATAGTTCAAGAACCTTTGAGTAGTACGTTCCATATATAACGATGGAGCATCACGATAAAAAGCACGTGTTCCTTCATTCAAATTAGTCATTACTCTTCGTGATGCTAACATTGCTTAGAAGAACGTATCAGTAGAAAAAATTTACGATCCATTTTTACAATTTTGTTAGATTGAAATGTAAATGTCATAAATCTGTCTGTGCTGTAACGTTTTGTTTAAAGTAAAAAAAAATCATCAACTATTTTACTACGAATATTTTTATGTCCTTTCAAAACAACATTATATAAGTTATAGATTAGGTACTAAGTGCAATTGTCACAAATATTATTGCCTACTTTTATTATTGCATTTTCTTTTACTTTAAATACTATTAATAATGTATATTCTAATGTTAATACCTTGAAATGGTCTGTTCCTTCCTGGATGTCCTGGAAAAGGAGAGGTGTTAATGATAGAAGCAGATTTTTCTAAAATTCAGAATTTTATATGTAGAAGTCTAAATTGTCAAAAGAAAGTAAAATATTAATATTACAATATTTCTATAAAAATGGAAAAGACATTCGTTTGTAAAATGATATATGACAGTTCCTAAACTGTTATCTAAGCATGGAATTATTTAAAAGCTGATTAGACGTAAATTGCTTAAGAAAAATATGTCAAATAATTTTCCATTGTTTCTCTTGTGAATTACCATATCTTCCTCGCTTTATCCTCTATATCTACTAGAGGCAATTCTAAATGTAGATGAGTTAATTGGGAAAAATTGACAAAGTAGAAAGTTGATTTTTCTACAGAAATCATCCGAAAATAAGAAAATCTAATTTTCAGCCTCAGTATAATGTATGTGTGTATCTATAGAAATATTAATTGTAGGAGCATAGTGAAAAATGCATTATTTCTAACACTCGTGTTAACATAAAAAGATACGTTGTGTAACTTTCACTAAGAATAAAACATTTTGGATTGAATTCTATTGAGGTAGAAATCTTTTACAGTTAGACAAGCCATTAATCAACTCGTTGTTTACGTAATATCCATGTTTTTCAAACCATTCATTAAAACTATGTATTTCTTCATTTTGATGTTAATTTTCAATCGTGGACAGATGTGGCAGAATTAACGCAACACAGAGCCAAACCCCATCCATACATTATTGTTTTGAAATAAATGAAGAACTATTGAGTAGCTTGATAGATCATCAACATCTCTCATTTGCATTCATTGAATCACGATGAGATAATGAGTTCCTAGATACCAAAATGGTTTTGCCTCATTTTGTTACAAACATTGCATTGTTTAAATTGTGTCTGAGAGAACACATTGACGAACATTTCATCATTGCTGTTACATTAAATATACAAGAAACAGAATTGTCAGTATGACTAAGAAATGAAAATCTATTTGTAAACAATATTTATAGGTGCATTCAAATCAACATTATACATGTTAACATGGTGCCATCATTGAATTTCTCTTATATAGATTAATTGTATTCACATATTATTACATTTTCTTTTACTTTCTAAACAATTATTAATGGATATTACAACATTCATACCCTGGGATGGCCTATTCATTCCTGGGCGTCCTGGAAAAGAATGATAATATAAATTCAGTTTGATAACTTTCAGAGATTTTTAAATGGGAAGTATAAATTGAAATAATAACATAAAATACAAAACCTACAAAAGTTCCAGTGATATTTTCTAGACATTCCACTGGAAAATGACATATGAAAGATAAGCGACTGCAATCTAAGAGAGACATTACTTAAATGCTAGTTTGAAGTAATTGGCTACAGAAACTAATCTGAAAACGATTTCCATAGTTTCTGCTGTTTTTACACTGTCTTTCACGCTTTATTCTTTTTGTCTACTAAAAGCGGTATCAATTATAGAAAAGATAAATAGGAAAAAATGACAGAACAGGAAGATACTATGACTCGTAAAAGAAAAGAAATATGAAAATTTAAATGACAGAATCAGTGTAATAAATCTACGTTCACTTGTATCAATATTACTTGTGGTAATAGAGGTGAATCCTGCAATATTTTAACAGTATTAGTATTAACATTAACTGATAAGTTGTGCACATTGTGCTAATAAAGATAACAAATTATTGAATGAATTCTATTGAGCTAGTAATCCTTTGAAAATTAACTATCTATTAATCACCGAGATTTATACATACAGTGGATCGGTTTAAGACCATAAGCAAATATTAGTACCGTTCTTCATTGTCCTTATCATTTTCTTTCATTCACAGATGTGTCAATTAATATTAGACATTTTCCAACCATTATACGTTGTTTCTTTGAAATAGTTCAAGAACCTTTGAGTAGTACGTTCCATATATAACGATGGAGCATCACGATAAAAAGCACGTGTTCCTTCATTCAAATTAGTCATTACTCTTCGTGATGCTAACATTGCTTAGAAGAACGTATCAGTAGAAAAAATTTACGATCCATTTTTTTCAATTTTGTTAGATTGAAATGTAAATGTCATAAATCTGTCTGTGCTGTAACGTTTTGTTTAAAGTAAAAAAAAATCATCAACTATTTTACTACGAATATTTTTATGTCCTTTCAAAACAACATTATATAAGTTATAGATTAGGTACTAAGTGCAATTGTCACAAATATTATTGCCTACTTTTATTATTGCATTTTCTTTTACTTTAAATACTATTAATAATGTATATTCTAATGTTAATACCTTGAAATGGTCTGTTCCTTCCTGGATGTCCTGGAAAAGGAGAGGTGTTAATGATAGAAGCAGATTTTTCTAAAATTCAGAATTTTATATGTAGAAGTCTAAATTGTCAAAAGAAAGTAAAATATTAATATTACAATATTTCTATAAAAATGGAAAAGACATTCGTTTGTAAAATGATATATGACAGTTCCTAAACTGTTATCTAAGCATGGAATTATTTAAAAGCTGATTAGACGTAAATTGCTTAAGAAAAATATGTCAAATAATTTTCCATTGTTTCTCTTGTGAATTACCATATCTTCCTCGCTTTATCCTCTATATCTACTAGAGGCAATTCTAAATGTAGATGAGTTAATTGGGAAAAATTGACAAAGTAGAAAGTTGATTTTTCTACAGAAATCATCCGAAAATAAGAAAATCTAATTTTCAGCCTCAGTATAATGTATCTGTGTGTATCTATAGAAATATTAATTGTAGGAGCATAGTGAAAAATGCATTATTTCTAACACTCGTGTTAACATAAAAAGATACGTTGTGTAACTTTCACTAAGAATAAAACATTTTGGATTGAATTCTATTGAGGTAGAAATCTTTTACAGTTAGACAAGCCATTAATCAACTCGTTGTTTACGTAATATCCATGTTTTTCAAACCATTCATTAAAACTATGTATTTCTTCATTTTGATGTTAATTTTCAATCGTGGACAGATGTGGCAGAATTAACGCAACACAGAGCCAAACCCCATCCATACATTATTGTTTTGAAATAAATGAAGAACTATTGAGTAGCTTGATAGATCATCAACATCTCTCATTTGCATTCATTGAATCACGATGAGATAATGAGTTCCTAGATACCAAAATGGTTTTGCCTCATTTTGTTACAAACATTGCATTGTTTAAATTGTGTCTGAGAGAACACATTGACGAACATTTCATCATTGCTGTTACATTAAATATACAAGAAACAGAATTGTCAGTATGACTAAGAAATGAAAATCTATTTGTAAACAATATTTATAGGTGCATTCAAATCAACATTATACATGTTAACATGGTGCCATCATTGAATTTCTCTTATATAGATTAATTGTATTCACATATTATTACATTTTCTTTTACTTTCTAAACAATTATTAATGGATATTACAACATTCATACCCTGGGATGGCCTATTCATTCCTGGGCGTCCTGGAAAAGAATGATAATATAAATTCAGTTTGATAACTTTCAGAGATTTTTAAATGGGAAGTATAAATTGAAATAACAATAAAATACAAAACCTACAAAAGTTCCAGTGATATTTTCTAGACATTCCACTGGAAAATGACATATGAAAGATAAGCGACTGCAATCTAAGAGAGACATTACTTAAATGCTAGTTTGAAGTAATTGGCTACAGAAACTAATCTGAAAACGATTTCCATAGTTTCTGCTGTTTTTACACTGTCTTTCACGCTTTATTCTTTTTGTCTACTAAAAGCGGTATCAATTATAGAAAAGATAAATAGGAAAAAAATGACAGAACAGGAAGATACTATGACTCGTTAAAAGAAAAGAAATATGAAAATTTAAATGACAGAATCAGTGTAATAAATCTACGTTCACTTGTATCAATATTACTTGTGGTAATAGAGGTGAATCCTGCAATATTTTAACAGTATTAGTATTAACATTAACTGATAAGTTGTGCACATTGTGCTAATAAAGATAACAAATTATTGAATGAATTCTATTGAGCTAGTAATCCTTTGAAAATTAACTATCTATTAATCACCGAGATTTATACATACAGTGGATCGGTTTAAGACCATAAGCAAATATTAGTACCGTTCTTCATTGTCCTTATCATTTTCTTTCATTCACAGATGTGTCAATTAATATTAGACATTTTCCAACATTATACGTTGTTTCTTTGAAATAGTTCAAGAACCTTTGAGTAGTACGTTCCATATATAACGATGGAGCATCACGATAAAAAGCACGTGTTCCTTCATTCAAATTAGTCATTACTCTTCGTGATGCTAACATTGCTTAGAAGAACGTATCAGTAGAAAAAATTTACGATCCATTTTTACAATTTTGTTAGATTGAAATGAAAATGTCATAAATCTGTCTGTGCTGTAACGTTTTGTTTAAAGTAAAAAAAAATCATCAACTATTTTACTACGAATATTTTTATGTCCTTACAAAACAACATTATACAAGTTATAGATTAGGTACTAAGTGCAATTGTCACAAATATTATTGCCTACTTTTATTATTGCATTTTCTTTTACTTTAAATACTATTAATAATGTATATTCTAATGTTAATACCTTGAAATGGTCTGTTCCTTCCTGGATGTCCTGGAAAAGGAGAGGTGTTAATGATAGAAGCAGATTTTTCTAAAATTCAGAATTTTATATGTAGAAGTCTAAATTGTCAAAAGAAAGTAAAATATTAATATTACAATATTTCTATAAAAATGGAAAAGACATTCGTTTGTAAAATGATATATGACAGTTCCTAAACTGTTATCTATGCATGGAATTATTTAAAAGCTGATTAGACGTAAATTGCTTAAGAAAAATATGTCAAATAATTTTCCATTGTTTCTCTTGTGAATTACCATATCTTCCTCGCTTTATCCTCTATATCTGCTAGAGGCAATTCTAAATGTAGATGAGTTAATTGGGAAAAATTGACAAAGTAGAAAGTTGATTTTTCTACAGAAATCATCCGAAAATAAGAAAATCTAATTTTCAGCCTCAGTATAATGTATCTGGTGTATCTATAGAAATATTAATTGTAGGAGCATAGTGAAAATTGCATTATTTCTAACACTCGTGTTAACATAAAAAGATACGTTGTGTAACTTTCACTAAGAATAAAACATTTTGGATTGAATTCTATTGAGGTAGAAATCTTTTACAGTTAGACAATCCATTAATCAACTCGTTGTTTACGTAATATCCATGTTTTTCAAACCATTCATTAAAACTATGTATTTCTTCATTTTGATGTTAATTTTCAATCGTGGACAGATGTGGCAGAATTAACGCAACACAGAGCCAAACCCCATCCATACATTATTGTTTTGAAATAAATGAAGAACTATTGAGTAGCTTGATAGATCATCAACATCTCTCATTTGCATTCATTGAATCACGATGAGATAATGAGTTCCTAGATACCAAAATGGTTTTGCCTCATTTTGTTACAAACATTGCATTGTTTAAATTGTGTCTGAGAGAACACATTGACGAACATTTCATCATTGCTGTTACATTAAATATACAAGAAACAGAATTGTCAGTATGACTAAGAAATGAAAATCTATTTGTAAACAATATTTATAGGTGCATTCAAATCAACATTATACATGTTAACATGGTGCCATCATTGAATTTCTCTTATATAGATTAATTGTATTCACATATTATTACATTTTCTTTTACTTTCTAAACAATTATTAATGGATATTACAACATTCATACCCTGGGATGGCCTATTCATTCCTGGGCGTCCTGGAAAAGAATGATAATATAAATTCAGTTTGATAACTTTCAGAGATTTTTAAATGGGAAGTATAAATTGAAATAACAAAAATACAAAACCTACAAAAGTTCCAGTGATATTTTCTAGACATTCCACTGGAAAATGACATATGAAAGATAAGCGACTGCAATCTAAGAGAGACATTACTTAAATGCTAGTTTGAAGTAATTGGCTACAGAAACTAATCTGAAAACGATTTCCATAGTTTCTGCTGTTTTTACACTGTCTTTCACGCTTTATTCTTTTTGTCTACTAAAAGCGGTATCAATTATAGAAAAGATAAATAGGAAAAAAATGACAGAACAGGAAGATACTATGACTCGTTAAAAGAAAAGAAATATGAAAATTTAAATGACAGAATCAGTGTAATAAATCTACGTTCACTTGTATCAATATTACTTGTGGTAATAGAGGTGAATCCTGCAATATTTTAACAGTATTAGTATTAACATTAACTGATAAGTTGTGCACATTGTGCTAATAAAGATAACAAATTATTGAATGAATTCTATTGAGCTAGTAATCCTTTGAAAATTAACTATCTATTAATCACCGAGATTTATACATACAGTGGATCGGTTTAAGACCATAAGCAAATATTAGTACCGTTCTTCATTGTCCTTATCATTTTCTTTCATTTACAGATGTGTCAATTAATATTAGACATTTGACAACCTTATTGCATGTTGTTTCTTTGAAATACATCTTTTCTTTACATAACGATGGTGTATGCGATGGCAATAAATTCCTTAATTCAAAAGTAGGCTTTCCTCTTCATTATACCAACGTAACTTGGTTGTATTTATGTCTAGAGCACATTGTCCAATATTTTTACATTGTATTTATGTTAAATATAAATGAGAGAAATCGATGTGATCTATTCCTTTTTGTTTAAAATAAAAAATGAAAATTTTTTTTAATTTATTTTAATGAGTTCTCAATACATCATTATATAAGTTAATAAAACAAACTCTAAACGTTTGTTATCGAAAATAATTGTATGCTTTTCGTACTATATTTAATTTTACTATATATAATATTATTAATGAAAATTACAATTATCATATCTTTTGATTGCATATTCCTTCCTGGGTATCCTGGAAATGGACGTGTGTATAACATAAATTGATTTTGCACAAATCCTGAAATTTTTGCAAACTTATTTAATCTTGTCAAACGAAAGTAGAAATATAAACCTACAGGATTTTATAAAATTTCTAGACATTCGGCTGCAAAACGACAAAAAGTTACCCCTTAATTGCCTAATCTTAGGATTGGTTAAAAGCCTCTCGGAGGCAGTTATAAAAAGGTATATTATCATGATTTCCAATGCGTATGCTGTGATTTACTATAAGACATTCTCCCTTTATTATGAGAATCTATTAACCACAATATCCCATGTAGTAAGTATAAAAAATGTAAAAATGAATGAATAAGCCGATTGCTTTACTCAATAAATAGTTTGAATGGTGAAATCTAACTTACTTACTCAGTGCCTTTTATTTAATATATCACTTGCTATGTTTGATGTATCAGCAGGCGTGGAATGAACAACATTTTTTTACAATCAAAAATATAAATACAAAAATTAAGTTTTCACTTTTACTTTAGAAATATAACATTTCTGAGAGATTTAAATTGAGTGTAAAAAAACCGTTACATGCAAAATCTATACTGATGAACAATTTTCTACTTAGGTTGCATATGTTTCTGACTATTGATAAATATTATTGCAATTCTTCATTTTCATTCTATTTTTCTATCTTGCACAGAGGCACATCAATTCACAGTATACGATGCCCAACCCGATTCAGATATTTCTCTTTGAAATTCCTCTGGCAATTATGTGAGATTTCCTAAAAAATCCATTCAGAAGATGGTTAGATTTCTATCTGTCAATCGCATTCATTGTAGCCAAAAGACTTTGTTCGAAAACAAAATGAGTTTTCTTATCCCTCATCAGTTTTTCCTCCTTTCACCAATATAGGTTTGTATCATTTATATCCAGAGCATTCTCTCTTCCATTTTGTTATTGTTGTACCACTATAATCTATATGTAATTAAATTGTCGGTGCTATTCCATTTCATGTAATCTATGAATTCATAAAATCTCTTCTCTATCAGCATTTTTAGTGGCTTTCATTGCAACATTATATGACATTACGAGATGCTATCAGTGAATTTCTCCTATAAAATAGAGATACACTTTTATTATTACCTTCACTTTATCGTTAAAACCTATTGAGACTAATTAAAACCTTTATACCTTCCTTTTTAACGATAAAGTTAACGTAATAATAAATTATATAGAAACGGAAGGTATCTTCCTTCCTCGATGTCCTGGAGAAGGTCGTATATATAATATATTATGAGTTTAATGATTTTCTGAAATTTCTGCCACCAAAAATCTAAATTGACAAATAAAACAAAATATCAAAAACGAATGAATCACCTTAAATTTGTTCTTGAAATTCATTTGGTATTTAATATGAGATAGTTACCCAGTTACCTTTCCTTTCTTTAATTATGGAAATAATTAAACGCAGCTTTGATATACTGCCTTTATGTAACGTAAATCATCGTTATTTTCATTGAGCACGATGGGAATTACTATGGATCTTTCGCTCTTTTTTCTGAATATTTAGTAAAAGCGTTACTACAGATTGATAACAATAAATAGTAAAAAAATGATAGATAGCAAAAACTATGACTCAACAATATAAGCCATTAAAGGAAATGTACGTTACAGACTTACTGTAATTACCTAAATGTATTTGTCTAATTGTTTTCTATGGTAACAGTCGTCAAAATCGCCATATTTTATCAGTGGTATTTTCTTTATAACAGGTTAAATATTACACCAGGTTTTGAGAAAGCTGATTGGAATTGTAACGTATTGAATTGAAAGAGAAATCCATTTATCACAAGATATCAATTTTTAAATTCGTTTTATACATAAATAGGATCTGTGTAAGAATCTAAAAATGATATTTTTTACCTGTTTTCGCAGATAATGTTCCGTGTTTCACAGATGTGGCTGGATTTTCAGTAGAATGTGCGCGCGCAGGATCGATATATATTTTATCTTGTGTATGCCGTTGACATTTTTGAGATTCCTTTTAAGAACTATTGTAAAAACTGAAAGAATCCACATATATCTTCAGCAATTCTTGAAACTCGATGACGTTGGGCGATAAGAATATGAAGTACAAGAATCCCCCTTTATCTCTTCATCCGGTCGTGAACTATGGCTAGCTGACCTTACGTCTAGAGCAAATTCAGTTCCATCTTTGTACATGTTCATCCCTTTATTCTAATTGTAATAATATCGTCAGGACTGTTCATTTTCTTTTAATCTATCACGTCAAAACTCAATTATTTTGCCAATTGTTGTAAGATCCTTCAATTCAAGATCATAGTATTTAATATCATTCCCTTAGAGAATTATCCATACAAAATAGTTTTATGCTTTGTTCAATAACATGTATTTCATGCTGCAAATTACAACATTCATACCTTTGTGTGACATTTGTGGTCCTGGATGTCTTGAAAAGATATATATATATGTATATAATAAATATTGTGTCTAACTTTCTAAATATTTTTCTATGATTGCCTAAATGAACAAATAAATGTAAGATAAAGAAAAGACTTAACCTCCTTAAAATTGTCTAGATGTTCGATCGCTAAATGATGTAAGAGCCATCTTATGGCTATGAATGGGAAAATTTGGAAGATAATGGGAGGTATGGCCACAAAAAGACGAATCACAACATGACTTCCAATGCTTATGGTAGAAATTACTACAGGTTTCTCCGTTTGTGCTGTATATCTACTAAAAATTTTACGATCTTTTCGAAAGAGAAAGGCTACCAATGAAAAAACAAAGAATAGCCAAAAGTAAGACTTGTCGATTGAGAAATATATGGAAATGTACGTCCAAGACAAAATGTAAACATGAAAATGTTCATGTTCAAATGTGTGCAATGTAATCAGCTGTGAAATTAATAATATGGTCGACATCACCATGATTTTGATGAGTCCGCACTTAACTCTTATCAACCTTCCGTTAGCAGAGGATAGCTGAAAGAATGTCTAAACCAACTTCGCGCCTCACTGATCATAGTCGCTCCCTTTTAGACTAATTGTAGACCGATTGTCACCACAGTTTATTTTCGTGTGATATAACAGGTCAATGAACGATTAGTCTGCCATGACTCGCATGACTTTTCAGGCGAACAATAATCTAGCTATGGACAATATATCATTATAACTTCAAAAATATTTATTCTATTCATTTTTATTGCTTATGTGTGATCGCTATAAATGTTTCGTTGGTCAAAATTAACACAGCCTTAACTATCGTGATGATATTGATTCCTCTTTGGCTTCCTGTAAAACAGATATTGATTAAAATTCATTTTGTTTAATTTCTGATACATTTTGGTAGGTCTACTATGAGAGATACAAATTTATACGAAAATTGAGCGTCTTTTAATTGGTTCAAACTTTCATTTAAAAAATGACTTACGATAGTTAACCATCTGACGGCTTAATATAGGAAAATATAAGGTTGAAACGCTTCACTGCGATTAAGAATTGTATCATTATATTATACCTAATGCTTAGCCTGGAAATTACTTTGGGTTCCTCTTGTTTTTTTCTGAATATATACTATAGATCCTTCCAAATGTTGGAAAGATAAAGTAGAGAAAAGAAAAAATAGTTGAAATGTATGAGTAGAAAATGTATGCAAAATTATAGAAAGTTACGTCAAAGGCAAATTGTAGTGTAACTAAATGTACACGATCCATTGTTCCTTCTGGTAGCATACGTAAGGTGACAGTTACAAAGCGTGATATTTTTAACATTGCCTGTATTAAAATAAAATAAGAATTCCAACATTTATAAGAAAGAACCACATCTTTATGATATTGAATTCAAGGAGAAATCCACTGAAATGAATCTAAATATTTATGAACATATTTGCTACATAACTTGAATTAGTTTAAAACAATGGAAACTAATATTTCATTACTTCTTTTTCCTTATAATTTTCCATCTTGCTCAGATGTTCCTCAGTTCACAGTAGGCAGATCGCAGATTGATCCACGTATACGCTTTATAATACATCTGGCAAATTTGAAAGTTTTCCTAAAAAGCATTGAGAATTTGGCAAACTCTACATCTATAATTTGTGCTCTTTGTAGCCAGATAAATTGTCGGCAAGAAAACGAGTTCCTTAATTTCACCATACACTGCGTTAAGCCTTTCGCAAACTGAGCATAGTTGACCTTATTTATAGATAAACTTCATGTCCATTTTTTCATTGCCTCTTCCTTGTAGTGTGATTGTAAAGAGATTGTCAGGGTTATTCCATGTTCCTGAACTCCAAGAAGTAAAAAAAACGATTACTATTCCATTCTTCATAGGAGCGTTCAATACAACAATATACTTGTATAAATCATGCATTAGTATTTTTGTCATAGAAAATATTCATATGATTTTCATATTACATTTACTTTATCGTTAATTACTTTTCCTTAATGAAAATTACAGCATTCGTACCTTGCGATGGCATGTTTCTTCTTGGGTATCCTGGAAAGAGATGTATAAATAATATAAATTAAGTTTGCCATTTTCTGAAATTTTGCAAAAAAAGTCAAATTTAACTAATAAAATTAAAATAGTCAAACGATTGAATCACCTGAAAATTATTGCATTTCAGTCGGAAAATAACAAGAGTTAGTTACCCTACTTTTAGTAAGATTGGAAATATTTGAATGTTGATTTGATATACCGCCCTTAACTAACTTATCTGATCCTTATTCTCAAAGCATATACAGGGAAAAGCAATTGATCTTTCGCCCTCTCGAGTCAATATTTACTTAAGGAAATACCAAATATTGAAGAGATAAAATAGTTAAAAAAGAAAGAATAAACAAATGTATGACTCGACAAAGTAAGCCATTATATGGAACTGTACTATACAACAGACTTGCTGAAATTGTCTAAATGTATCTGTTCAATTGTTGTCGAAATCACCATATTTTTCATAGTACATGTAAAATAACAGGATAATTATTCCACCATGTGTAGAAAGATTACCAAATATGGTATTTCTTTGAAAGATAAATCTACTTGGCAGAAACAATTTATTTAAGAATGCATTTTTATGCATAACTTACATATGTGTAAGACAACTGACATCTAATACCGCTTACCATCTTTTTACCGATATTATTCTGTGTTATACGGATGTTCCTCCATTTTCAGTTGTCTCTGTCCAGCCTGATCCACATATTGTATGTTGTAAATGCCTAGAACAGTTTTTTTTTTTTTTTCATTTTCTTAACGAACCTTTGTGAGCTGGCAGGATGTACATCTGTCACCAGCGGTCATTGTAGCCGATGAATGTGGTCTAAAACTCCGTGATTTCAGTTTGTCCACCCTTAACTCTTATCGGCCTGCCCTTAACTGAGGCTAACTGGCAGAATGTCTAAAGCAACTTATGTCCATTTTGTTATAGTCGCTACCCTGCAGATTAATTTTAATGCGTTTATCACTACGGTTTATTTTCGTATGACATAACACGTCAAGCAATCATTAGTCTGCAAAGTATCTATCGAATTTTCGGGCGAACGATATTCTAGCTAATAAGGACACGGCCATCATTAGAACTTTCATTAAAACTTATTTTATGTGTCTTTATTGCTGATGTGTGATTGGTAAATATGTCTCGCTGATGAAAATTAACACAGCCTTACCTATCGCTATGATATTGAGTCTTCTTGGATTATCTGGGGAAAAAAAAAACAGATATTTAAAAAATGAAATTTACTTAAATTCTGAAATTTTAGGTATGATCCGATATGAGAGATTAAAATTTTATTAAAAATATTACTGTTTTTAAATGGTTTAAACTCTCAGTTATAAATTGACATAAGAAAGTTAACCAACTGACAGCTAAATATAGGAATAGAGAACAGATGAAACTGTAATTCGCCTAACAAACGTATCACAACATAATTTCTAATACTTATCCTGGAAATTACTTGGGATCCTTCTTGTTTTTTTTTTCTGAATATCTATTGAAGGTCCTACCAGATATTGGAAAGATAATAAAGAATAGTTGAAAAGTATGACTCGAAAAAATATGCAAAATTATGGAAAATTACATCAACGACACATTGAATTAACTAAATGCACATAGTCACTGTTTCCTTCTGCTAAGAGACAAGTTAGAAATAATAAAATGTAATATTTTTAACATTAGTAGTATTTAAGAAAAAGATAAGTATTTCATAATTTGTTAGGAAGGATAACCAAAATTGTATGGTATTGAATTGAAGGAGAAATCGAACGTATTTTCTATACTAATTTACATCATGTAAGTAATTGGATAAGTAATACTGCTTTTCTTTATTTTACAGATTATTTTCTATCTTGCAAAGATGCGCCTCAATTCAGGGTGAGTATTAACCAACCTGATCCACATGTAATCCGTTCAAACACGTTGGCTATTTTGAGAGATTTCCTAAAGAACTATGGAAAACCTGGCAAAATTTACTTTTTTTTTACCATTTGCGGCTCATTTTAGCTCCATGAAGTTGCTCACTAACGAACTGAGTTCCTCAATTCCACAAAGGATTTCTCTTACCCTGTCACCAACAGAGGCCAGCAGATATTAGGTCTAGAGCAAATACACGTCCATTTTTATCGTTGTCGTTCCCCTTTTAGTCTAAATGTATTGAAATTTTTGTATAATCTAAAAATTCAAAAAAGAATAAGTCTACCTGTGTGGCTAAGAGCTTTCAAACCAACAACACCACAGTTAATATGATGGGCTCAATGTATGTCTCATATGTAAAGTTGTATGCTTTTATTATTACTTTTATTTTATCGATACATATTATTATTGATGCATATTATAACATTCATGCCTTTGGATGACATGTTCCTTCCTCGGTTTCCTGGAAATGGAGGTATAATATAATATAAATTGAGTTTGCTTAATTTGCAAAGAAAGTCAAATTTGACAAATGAAAATAAAATAGAAAAAACAACAAAATTTCCATTAAAATTGTCCAGACATTCGGCTGCAAAATGAATGAAGACTACTCTTCTGTTGGCTAAGCATGAGAATAGTTTGAAGCTGCTACCAGGTATGGCCTAAGAAAGGTATCTCATCATGATTTCCAATGCTTATGCAGGAAATTCCTATGGGTTTTCTCGCGCTTTTTTCTGAATATCTACTAAAGACAATGTCACATGTTGGAAAAATTTAAAAGGTAAAATTTTTTTTAAAAAAACATTTCTTATTAGTGCAAATTGAAACATTCATACCTTTCGATATCATCGTTATTTTTGAGTGTCCTGGAAAGACATAGATATAATATACATTGAGTCTCCTAGTTTCTGACATTTTTGCAAAAAAGAAAGTTTAAATTGACAGAGAAAACTACATTATAAAAACGATTGAATCACCTTTGAAGTTTTTTTGACTTTCGGTTGCAAAATTATGTGAGAAATTTTCTTTTCTGTTAGCTCTGCATGGGAATAGTTTAAAGTTGCTTGGAGGTACTGCGTCTAAGAAAGTTGTTTACATGATTTCCAGTGAGTACGTTAGAAATGACTACGGCCTATCGCATTTGTTCTGAATATCTACTGAAAATATTACCTCCTATTGGAAAGATGGAGGAGGACAAACTGAAAAAAAAGGTAACTGTCTTACTCGACAAAGTATGCCCACAAATGGAAATCTACGGTACACACTCAGTGTACTGTATCTAAATGTTCGTGTTTAATTCTTGGTTGTGGTACCGGAAGAGGAAGTTAGGAATAAGAAAGTGTAATATTTTTAACAATCGCAGTTTTAAAATATGAGGATAGGTATTCCACTTTTTATTAAGAAAGATAATCGAACTTTTTATTATGTTCAACTGAATGGGAAATCCACTTAGAAGAAGCTATATATATTTATGAATGCGTTTTATACGTAACTTGCTCCTCTCTAAGATTATCGGCAACTGATGCTGCTTTTCTTCTTTTTCCAGATAATGGTGTGTGTTGTACTGACGTGCCTCGGTTTACAGTATATAGCGGTCAGCTGATCCACATCTTTCAGCTTGTAAATCTCTCAGGCAGTTTTTTTTTCTCAGTTTTCCTGAAGAACCATCGCGAACATTGGCAGAATCTACGTTTATCGTTGGCGTTCTTGGTAACCCGTTATATTTGGACGGAAATTAAATAAAACAAAAAAACAACAAACGTTTCGACGAGGCTAAGCCGGCAGGGTGTCCAGAACTAATCCTGGTCGGTTGCTTTTTTTTTTGTTTTTTTGTGTCATAGTCGCTCTTTCGTAATCGAACGGTATTGAGATCGCCGCCTCTGTTCATCTTCGTGTATCCGAGAAACGACTAACCTACCAACTCCTTCACGTCTATCCGGGAGGGGAGAAGGGAGAGGAAGAGGCCTTAAACCGAACTAGATAATGTTAGTGCAATCAGTAAACCTTCCATACAAAATGGCTGCATGCTTTTTATCGCTGTTATCTGATCGATAAGTATTTTTCATTGGCGAAAATTACCGCAGACTTACCTGTCGATATGAGTTTGATTCTTCTTGAGTTTCCTGGAAAGACAGATATTGGTATTAAAAAAAAACACACACATTTTCAGAGAAAATTAACCTCTTTAAAAGTGGTTCGAACATTCGGCTACAAAACGTTTAACCCCCCACCCACCCAGACTGACCCCGCAAGCGACCTCTACTTGACGAATCTATATGCAAATGTTCAGCTGCTGGTTGTGGTAATAGACGGGGAAGTTAGGAATAACAAAGCGAAATATTTTTAATGCTTGATGTAGTCAAATAAAAGGATAGGTATCCCGCCTTTTGTTAAGGAAGATAACCACATTTTGCTGCTTTAAGTTGAATTGGAAACCGGTTTAATAGAAGATTGATTTTTATGAATGGATTTCTGTGTTCCAGTCTTGGTGCTGAAAAATTGTCAGGCTTTTGTCACTTACATGAATTTAATTTTAATAGCTGTCAAAATCTACTTTTTCATTTAGGTGGCTTTCGCTAAAAGCTTTGCTGTGCCAGCCTAAAAAAACCATAACGTTAAAAACATTTTCTTGATTTCCTCCATTCAAGATTCATCTAAATCTTTATATCTTCTATATATTTTCAAATGTGGACTTTTTTCTTCATATTTTGGTTATTCTCCTACCTCACCATTTATCTTCTATGGTTTCATTTCGTGACTTAAATCCAGATTTTTTTTTTAAAAAATTCCTCTCTTGGCGTAACATCATTGTTGCTATTATTTATGGTCAGCATCGGTTTCTTGGAAGGTAAATTCTCCGAGTTTTCTTGCTGCATAAAGCAGGTGTACTACTGATACTCCTCTCTCTCTCTCTCTCATCTCTCTCTCTCTCTCTCTCTCTCTCTCTCTCTCCTACCTCTCTCTATCTCTACCTCTCTCTACCTTTCTCTCTCTCTCTCTCTCTCTCTCGTCTCTCTCTCTCTCTCTCTCTCTCTCTCTCTCTCTCTCTCTCTCTCTCTCAATCAATCAATCAATCAATCAAGCTAAACACGCCCAGAATATTGGTGCTTGTTGACGATGCAAGTGATGTATAAATATTTTTTGAGTTATTTCTCAGTATTTTGTTTCAGATATACCAGTATAAATTTTTTTTAACTTCTTACTGGATAACTCTTTAATATTTCAAACATTTAAAATATTTATTGAATGAAAATCAAGCAAATAACCCATTTTTTGTGTTAAAAGCAATGTGCAACAAATCACAACTTAAGTATTTTAATTTATCGCAAATGGATTAGCTGAATCCTTACCTGCGCTTTTTCTCTGATCATTAGTACCAAGTTTTATTCTCCCCTAAAAGAATAAAAAATTAGTTATTTTGAATATGTTAAATATGTGTAAGAGTTATCGATAATACATATCCATTTGAAGAATATTTTAAATTGCTAATTTATAACTGAAAATCTGTGTTCTATGCTGCACAGAATTATTAATATTTTTTAAATGAATATTTTTTTTAACTTCACCTAAATGGCAGACTTTTGAAAACTATTAAAATATATTCTGAGGGATACCATTAATAAGTAGATTTATTCCTATTCACGTAAGTAACCAGCGATACCACACATGTGGAATTGCAGAATCAGTAGCATACTACAGTATGAAACATGGTTGTGCAGCATACAGTGGCCAAGGATGCTGATGGCATCTGACACCGGTAAATAGCTGGTACGGTGGAATAATTTCTCCCACTGGTACATACTGAAATGATCGTTCTGATCTCGTCCTCCGCTTTCTATAAGTGCTTATCGTTTAGATGCCCTGATGCAGATACTAGACTAACTGCTAGGAATCTAGCCTATGTCGTTTTAGTGGCATTAATCGTTTCCATTCATAGGCATTTTAAGTTTGTAATGACGCAACGTGATTCAGCGCGCAGCTGACCAGGGACAGAGTGGTTGTGACCTCATATTAAACTGAAAGTATACCGGTCCATGTGCTGCTTTGGAACTGAATGCTTGATGATTGGTAAACCATTCACAAACAAGAATGATGAGATATGACGTCCTAGATAATGAAATAATACACATATTTCTAATTTTGTTTATAACTGCAGTACAAAATAAATAGCATTTTGTGTAATTAACTTCATTAAGAAGGTATTAATCAACTATTCTCTTGGTGTTTTACTATTAAACAAGGAAAGGATGGAATGAACCCGTTTGTTAGTCTTGTAGTAAATACGGATAAACAAGGGATGAAGCGATAAAAGAAATGATGATGAACGTCACGGACGACATCTTCATTGTCAGACTCGGCCGTACACGGTACAGAGTAAAAACAGATGTGGAAATATCATCAAAGGTGTTTTAATTACAATTTAACGCACATTTTTCATTTTTTTTTCCTGAAAAAAGAAACTTATTTAAACAGTATTGCCTTAATGGATATAATCGAAAATTTAGATTTATGAAATGCAAAAAAGAAAAAAAGTAATTTAATAAACTTTTTTTTTAAAATATATATATAAACACAGAAACAGAATTTACCTTCTCAGGGGTATGTCGCTTCGATTTACTAACTTCTTGTTTGACCGGTTTGCGGCTGCCATTAATGGGCGCCTCGACTCCGGGAATTCCTGCAGTTAAAGAAGCGGTCTGTGTACTACCCATATGCCAACAAAGGTCTTCTCGTGACCGATTAAAGACCGCGCTACACCGTTTCCCCATCCAAGGCCGCGACAGGATCGAGACGAACACATTCCCAAATTTCCGTTCCTGTTTTCCCCAAGCGTCACAGAACGTCCTCTCCTTTCCCTTTAAACTCGGACGGTTTCGACTAACGAGAGGCGAGTTTTCTCTTTCTTTTGGGAGAGGAGGAGGAGGCGCTGAAAGCTTTGCCACCAGGCTGATTGGGGAAGAAACTTGCCCGCCCGCCGCGTCAAGCGATGAGCAGCAGGAGGGACGACGCATGGCGGAACTAGCCGTAAAAACGTCAGGGCGAATTCAGAACGAGGCGCGATGCTGAGTGAGGGTTCAGGCCCCCCCTCTCAAGTTTCCAGCATTAATGGATTTTTAAAAGTTTTAAATGTTTATGCGCAGAATTATAGATTCTCTAAACAGGTACATAAGTGGCTTTCGGGATGTACTCAGTTTGATTACGTGACAGTAAAACAGGTCCGGAAAAGTGGCTAGTGGAAGTCGGAATGAACGAATTAGTGTGAGAGATAAAAATTGTGATAAAAAGAACTTTTGCCAGCGCATTAAAAAAAAAACACGAAATTTTAATCCAACAGTCAGGGTGCGTTGAATTCAAAATGAAGGAAACCAAACAGAGACAGCGATAAGACATCTGTTTTGGAAATGGCCGACGGCTACCACCTATTGGACATCTAGGGGGACATAATCGTATCCGAATTTCTCACAAACCAGATTCACTCACGATGACTCAAAAACGGTCGGGTGGTTACGAAGAGTGGAATAACCCTGGTTCGTTCGAAGAATATGAAGGGTGCATCTAGACTCCTTCGTAGTTTCTTTTTGCTCTTCTTCCCTCCCGCATCTAAACACAAAGAGTTCTAGTGGAGATTTCCGCTACGTCACCCGTTCTTCACTTTCCACGACCCACTCAAGGCGTCTGGTTGCCATCTGAGTTTCTCAATAGCCATGTAACTCCAATGGTGTTCACGCCAGCCTTTTGTGCAGGCCAACGCATCTTTGCGAGGGTCCATCAGTACGCTGGCTGTACGGGCTGGAAGACGAATTCCCGCCCCCCCCCCCCCCGGCCAGGTGAAATGTCTTTCTGAGAGAATTTCTCGCCGGCTGGAAATCTACTTGTCCCTGTTGGCAGTCAGTTTACCTTAGATGCAGCCTCGCACCTGTAGTGACCCGCCCTCGATAAAAACTGCTGTCGGTTACTGCCAAACTGAGTTCGAACCCGACCCCATGCGAGCCTGTCTGGTCATCCCGCTGCCTCGTTTCCATTGCTGCCGGTTTTAAACCTGGCATTTGGTTGCCTCGTTTCAGCAAAAGATTTTTGAGAAGTTACGCATCCACTGAGACTACATCACACCAACGTGTGTCCCATTGTTCACGAAGAAACGCTAACATTCTTACTTCCAGCCGCGCAATAAGTAGGTGGGTGTCTCTTCTGCTCTCACACCATCAAATCTTTTTCCTGTTTGTTTAAAACAAGGCAAACGCCAGGAAACCATCTACCCACCATTTACGAGTTTCAACAAAGAACTGTCGGTGCTTTAACAGCCCTTCCTGTGAAAACACGCCGCTGTGTGTCGCTGTTGTCAGACGCTACAATTACTGCATGGATGTCGGTGGTGGACCTTTTCAATGCCTACTCTTGTGTGTCTGATGTATAAAGCAAAAATTCTATCTAGCGATATGTCTCTGTTTACTAAGCTACAGAGGTTTGTATGCATATTTTTATTTACTCTGTATTATTTCCACTGCTATAAATTTAGAAATTAAAAGAAAAATCATCAGAATAACAGGCAGAACTGCTAACCTAAATAATATAATTTTAAATAAGATTCTTTCAGCTTAACTTTAGTGTTAATAATGATTTGTTTAGAAAGATCATTTTACACCCAATAATAATAATAATAATAATAATAATAAATAATAATAATAATATAATAATAATAATAATAATAATAATAATAATAATAAATAATAATAATAATAACTTTTAAAAGGTTTTACTTGTATTAATTCATTTGCAAGTTATTCCTAATTTTTAAAACAATAGATAAATAATAAACAAATTTAACAAGAAAACCAATAAATAAAAAAACGGAATCAATGAAAGTATCCACCAGGAAAAAAAATGTTAATAGTAATCAAAATAGTCTTTTCCTAGCTTCACAAAAGAAAATCGATAAATGATATTTACTTACCGATTTTTCCTGAACTGGCAAGGTCCAACAATTCAGCTGGGGATGAGATATGAAAAGTGGTTAGGGCCGCTTAGCAACATGACGATGTCTCTAGTTGTAAAACCACTTTAGAGTTTTTTGTGTGCCGAATCCTCCGCATTGGGAGGGTTAAAATAAAGCACCTGATATATGACGGACATTTAAAGTAGAGTGGGAAATAACAGTCTGTGGAGAAACGTTCTCGCCAATATATTTAATGGTGTGCGAAGCAGTAATTTCTTCCTTAAAGATGGCGAATTTGTGAGAAGAAATGAATATATATGAAAGGAATGACACACACAAACACACACACAAACTCTCTCTCTCGCTCTCCTCTCTCTCTCTCTCTCTCTCTCTCTCTCTCTCTCTCTCTCTCTCTCTCTCTACATCTCCCTCATCTCTCTCTCTCTCTCTCTCTCTCTCTCTCTCTCTCTCTCTCTCTCTCTCTCTCTCTCTCTCTCTCTCTCTCACTCTCTCTCTCTCTCTCTCTCAGATAGGTCGAGGCTGACGTGTTTTCAGGAAAAAGAACACATCGACCTTAGTCTGAAAAATACGGTATTTAAAACGCTGGTATAAGTAAAATTTCTAAAGTCATTAAACACTACTTTTGTCAACAAAAAAAAAACAATCAAGACCATTCCTTCAAACGACGCCGTCTTGCTAAGACCCTGCTCAGATGGCCGGGGTTTTAACCCTCAGATGGCCGGGGTTTTAACCGGAATAACGGCAGGATTTTCAGAAACCAAAAGAAAGTCGCAAACTTACTTTTCTTGGTAACTCCTGCATCTTTTCCAGTGGTTATATTTTCTGATTTAGCGCCTGAAAGGAGAGGGACAAAAAAAAACCAACAACAATAGCAGATTACGTAGAAAACTATTACCTTTGTCATACAGGGCAAAATGACGTCATCACAGAGACGTCCGTCGAGGAGAAACCGATCAGTGACTTGACAGGATGTTTTCTGTCCATCTTCCATATGACTTTATTACCAAAAGCCAAAAAGGGGGGGGAGGAGAATGAGGAGGGAACGGAACAAGATATCGAAACGAAGATGTATATTTTAAAGGGAGAACGTTCATCGAAAGTCGCAGTAAGGGTCACGAGAACAACGTTCAGCTTTAAGGTTCTCCGAACCGGCGAGTGAAGCTAGTACGCCTTATACAGGTATACACGTAGTTATTCACCTGTCGTAATCCTACAGGTGAAAGTCCCTTCACACACACACACACCAATTACAGTATTTCCCGCTTTTGTTATCCTTTGAAATTGGCAGCCACGTTACGTAAAACGCCACGCGGGACATGGGCGGCGCTGTAATCGGCGTTGGGGGGTTGACGGGACTTCGTACTGACCCTAGAGATTCCTCGCTAATTAGATCTCCCATATTACGGCGCCTGAAGCGCATACAGAGGTCAGAAGGGAAACAAACACGCAGCTGACCCAGGTTTCCTTGGAAAGCCGCCGGATTATTGCTGAAATAAGAGAGTAACGGCTCGGGCGGCGCAGAAAGACCAGCGTTGTCATGGTTATAACGTCGCTCCCGTTTCCGCGAACCGGTCGGTCCCCGACGCTTAAAGTTTTCTTGAGATTTCGCTCGACATCCACGCAACGCGCGGGTTCAGGCAGGGCCCGTCCCCCCGGTTGTGGCGCTGGTGTTTGCATCAAGGTATCATGGCCGCTCCAGGTGTACCAGAACCACTAAACTGTTAATTTCCGCCCAGTCCGATGCTAACAGGGCTTGTGTGTGTGTGTATACTGGCATCACTGCGAGGGGTTCGGGCCCCTTAGCCCAGTCGTAGCAGTCGGTTTATCATAGTTCGGCCATTGGAAAAAAAAAAACTATTTAGAATAAACTCTTCGTGACGGTATAAACTCGACGCGCATAATTGTGTGATGTCCGCTCCCGCCTATTTACGAACGTGGAAGGGTTAAATAGGTTTAATAGTTTTTCACCTGGAAGAAGAAAAATATACTAACTGGTTAATCCGTCCTCCGACTGACTACGCACGTAGTAGCAAGCTGACCTATGGCGCCCGCTCGATTAGAAGGCCCCAACGTGCCAAAACGAGGCTAGTATAGCATTTGTTTTCCCTGCCATCAGGTTCAGGTGACATTCCACATTTTGCTTACCTTTCAAATCTGTCACCCCCGAGTAGCTCCGATTCACATCCACGCACAGTATCACAAAGCCCAGCAGGAGTAGCTTCTTCATCTCGTTTCCAAAGTCCATCGATTTCTTGAATGAAGTATACGTCTGAGGTTAGAAAAGTGAAACTGAAACCAACCCTAACCTCTACCACCACCCTCCACTAAAAAAAATGTTTGCTGTTGTTGTTGTTGTTGTTTCTTTCTTGGTCTTCTGTGCCACTACTGATCAAGAGTGTTCGAGAAGGTTCTTTACCTTGATGAGATCAGCGGCATTCGGTGGCCTTGCTGGTACGCATGCGTGACAACTCCCAATCCGACAGCAACTCTCCTTACCTGTGGTCGGTTTCGTGGGTACATAGGAAGGGAGGCCAGCAGGGAGTGCGTGGGAAGAAGCAAAACTTATATGGAAATCTTAATGGAAACAATACAAACGGCGTTAATAATAGAGAGGGAACAAATGTCGAATCCAGTCGTTGCCAATGACGATAAACTGCTTGCGAAAGGTGATTTTTCCAGCTCTGCTTCAGGTGCCACCGAATTCTGCATTTGTACCAAATTCCTGTAGTAATTTGAGAAACGAAGCCGAGCGGACACCGAAAGATGTTCTGAAGCTTTGGAAAGTCTGACAATACGACAAAGTAAACATCATAATTTTCTACTAATGCTCGGATGAACCATCACTTTAAGAATATTTATCTCGAGTTCAAATTTATAAAAAAAAAAAATTTGTGTTTTACTTTATTTAATTTTTTTTCCCTTTTTTTTTTTGATTTGAGACGTCACGCTAAAAAAAATGTTTCAAAACACCCAGAAATGACCATTGCTTATGCAGGAGACAAAAGACAGTAACAGATCGTATATTTGATGAAAACTCAATGGTCCTATATTCTGCCTAGAACTTACCTGATATCGATCAGAAAATCGTGTAATTTACCATCTACACCTAGCCCCTTTATATACCTGCACGTATTTGTCTTAAAGACAATTTAATTCTCACTAATTGCGGAATATTTACCTGTGGCGTGCACCTGTCGCACGCGCGGAAAGCACGCGACATCAGCAAACAACTAATGACAAGGCGACCACGTCTCAAATAAAACAAAACAAACGTATGGGTTGTTTGATTTTTGCCAGTGCAAATGTTTCCTTTTTCTTTTAAGATAATAGTGAAATGTTTTCACAGGCGAGCGTTCTGCTGACATCAGATAGAGCGGCGTTTTTAAAGCTGGCCATCGAAACACTTCGCGATTCTCCTGGCAACGGATCACGTGTTTGCCCATCTCATCTTTAATAGCGGACGCGGAGACGCGAAAGTCTATCTTGACGTGGCATTTACTCGACATCAGACATGCAAGGATAGCCAGTATTGCGTAAATGCGGTTTGTTGAGAAAATATAAAGAAAGAAAAATTACTTTCGTCCATTGTATTTTGAAACACAAACTTTGCCTTTTGTTGTAGTCATAATAATAATTAATATCTGGTTTTAATTTGAAAAAATATTCAAAACCAGATTTAATACTAATTCCAAGTGGGGAAAGTTTTGAATTTCTTGGAGATCGCTTCATAATTGTAGTTAGTTTTTAACTTTACGCTCTAACTCGCCTTTCTTACTGCCCTGACTTCAGGTAAAACCAACATTTGAATTGTCTTTTGTCGAACTAGCACTATTTCGAACCATGGAAAGATCCGAATTCCGGTCATTTTCCGCTGCGCATGCGCTGAGCAGTGTTCCCATATTTTTTTCTTCCTTCCCGACAAACAGCGACGCGTGAGTAAGAAGAGGAGGTTATCGTTTTGCCGCCACTCATTGCGGTCTAAAATATTTTCGCATTTATGCATGAAGATATATATTACACTTTTTTTTATTTCTAAAAGTTTTTTTATTATTATTAAACATTTACCATCATGTGATAAAAATACTTTCGCTACTACAAGCATACTTCGATCCACTCAAAGTACAAGCAGAGAAGGATTTACTTCCCCTGCTACCTCTAGGGTAGTTTTCAAACCGCCCTACCCGTCCGTAGATCAGATCGAGTCTTGCTGCTGATGCTGTCAGCTTACCAGCTTTACTGACTTGACGTCTTCATGCTTTAAAATGAGCGACAGTAGTCTTCAATAATGAAGTCTGCCAACAGTTATACAAGACCACAATATGAGGTAACAGTCATTCATTCAGATTGGTGCTAAATATTGAATGAACACAATAACATCGTGCTTTCGTTAGGTCCCTAAATGTACAAAAATTCTAATTGGTAACAACATCATAGTTACTCGTATATATGCTCTGATGCATAGTTCAATCGAATTTTAAAGATCTTTTCTATTTGAGATAATTTATTTCCAAATGTTGGAAAAGCACTTAACAGTTTTCTCCTATAATTCGCTCGTTATTTTGAACGTGATGTGAACTTTTATGTAGTTCGATAAGAGCTTGTCTGGTATTTCAGTTTTTTAAATTCTTTTTATTATTATTTTGTCTAGCTGCATTTAAAGGTACAAAACAATACAGAATTATATGGACCTGAAAGTCGAAGTCTTCCCGAAACAGTCATCGGAATTATATTACAATATTGTTTTTGGATATAACGATGTTTTGAAAGAGTTAAGCAACTTAAGTATTTCGGTTTCCTGACTGTGGTCTTAAACGAGGTAGAACTTTATGCATTTAAAGAATTAATAGTTTGGGATAAATCGACGAGAACAGGTTAGAGGACCCATTAGTCAGAATCTTAAAAAAGAGTTAATGATTAAGACTCGATCGTGGAAAATAGATACTGTAAAGGAATTATAAATATATGAAACTGATGATATTTAACATTTACAAAGTTAATAACTGCAGTGGTAGCATTTCCTTTCTATGTTAGCCTTGACGCCCTCTTTCCCTCGGTCCTTTTAACAACTAATTTTAATTAAATCGCAAAGGAACTGCAATTCGTTTTAATTAAAATTAAATGAAAACGAACTTAAAAAGCGGTGTACAAAATTTTTAAAAAACAAATATTATTATCGTAAAATAAACAGTCGTGTGCAAATATATTTGCTAGGATAATATGTTTCGAAACAGCTGACGTATAGGGTTATTATTTGCTGAGATAATTGGTATAATTATTCTATTTGTTCAGATAACTGCTGATTAAACTGGATGTTGTTTTTCTTTCCAAAGTAAATAGTTTAAAACATTGACTTAGCTTACAAGATTATATATAAATTTTAAAATTAATTATGGCCTTTTTAAAGGAAAAAAACGATGAAAACCAAACTTGTATAAATAAATCGCTTGAAGAAGAAAAAAAAAACGATAGAGCGATAAAAAGAGATAGTAGTATATCTAGCAACGCCGACAGAGGGCGGTAACGAGAGTTTGCTCGAGTTATCGCCAGTACAGGTGGTCGTCACGACGTCAGGATAGCAGTAACGACGCATCATTTTGAATGGGGTTCTAGGGTGCGTTGCTTGCGATGTCACATGGGAATTTTATTCGTATGCAGTAAAACGTCGAGTCAGACTTGCGATGAGCAAACGGTGTTTATTCGAAACGCACTGACAGTGTCTTGTAGGTGCGAAGCGAAACATCGACGGGAAGAGTCGGGATTGCAGAAGTCCAACCGGAAGGGGTTAACACGGATATTCCACACATTAGATGAGATTAGAAAGTACTTATTATATATCTGTCTTCGTTGTTATGCGTGGCAGCCGCCGTTTTGTGTCGTTTCTCATTGAAGTGTTGCTCTCCGACTCTCCCCCCGAATGCGAGGTGCAGAAGAGTAGGCAATTATTTATTCTCGTTAAAGATAATCGGCTTTAAAATGCATTTTCTGATCGTGTGGTGTCGCTGCTGAGCTGTGACGTCAGTGGCGAAGGAACCCGCGGGAGCTGTCTCGCGATTGGATGGCGATGGAGAATGCCGCGGCAGTAGGCACGGGCGGACTCCTGTGGCAAGCTACAGGTCGGATGGTTTCTTCTTAGTGTCGTCGTTAATTGAACTCCAGACCCCACTTTAGGCCAGTCCACTGTCGTCCATCTACCGAGGTGAAGAATTCCGCACGTAACAGCAGCTATTAATATTTCAGGCACTGGATTAACCCTAACTTTCGAGATCCCGGAAAATTTGTTAAATAAATTTGCAGAAAGTAAGCAAAGGGACATAAATGTGTGGTGCTAAAATCAAATACACATATTGTCTCATTTCTTACTGAATTAACAAACGAGTAAAGAGGGAGAGACGCGTGGATTATTCCAACCAGCCACATTATAAACGATTCACTTTTTTTAGAATCTCCATTAATTTAACCCTTTAAATATCCCCGATCGTCCGCAGAAATGATTGACGCATTCGAATAATTATGTAATGATTTTATAAAGATGATTTTAGAAAATAAAACAGAAATTTAACTTTCTAATCCTTTTTCCAAAAAAAAACAACAAAATTTAAGTTAAAACCACAGGGTAATTCGTTATATAATTAATTAGTACGAGTTTTAGTTTTTTGCAAAGAAATCAAGACGTTTTATTGATAAACGTTAATACAAATGTTTCAAATAGAGAAGCATTTAAAGTTGAAAACTTGCAGTGGAGCCATTCTTTTCTTTGAGCACCTGTGGCTACGGCCGCCAACTGCATATTTCCATTTTCTTACGCGAAATGTAATTTCTTGTCTTTTATTACAACAGAGTTTGATTTCGGAAAAAAAGGAAAAAGCTGAGAAAATTTTAAAATATACATTATTATTATTATCAAAAGCACTTTATTTTTCAGATTTTTATGCTAACCCTTTACTTATAAAGGTATATCAGATCTCGAGTCTGGAGCCACTTTTTGTACTCTTGGTTACCTACTTACCTTATGTATTTGTGTTTACAGTTTTTATAAAATATGCTTAATGTCTAATCACATTTTCTTTCGTGACATTCATGAAAATATAAACAAAAATTAAAAGAAATTAACTTGATCAGTCGTTAAAAAAAATCAATTTAAAAAAAAAAACTAAATAAAACTAAAAACCAGATATGAAAAGAAAGAAAAGATCCAGCAGAAATTTATTTTGAATATTTGGTTTATAAAGGGAGCGAACTGCATATTTTTTTTTAAAAAAGCCTTTAAATGGTGTTAGGGTTAGACAATTGGAGTTGTCTCCCTTACTAACTTCCATCAGGTCGTCGTGATTGAAAGTTTCGTAAAAATTGCCAAAGATTATGACCCAGCAGCTTTCCGAACTTAACTGTTAGAGCAAAGAAGAGGCCGTTCTGCCGGGTTACAAGAAGAAAGCCGGAGTAAAACGCTGTCATTACGTAAATGTAAGTCCACGGAATGAGAGAGAGAGAGAGAGAGTTGGAGAGAGAGAGAGAGAGGAGAGAGAGAGGAGAGGAGAGAGAGAGAGAGAGGAGAGAGAGAGAGAGATGGAGAGGAGAGAGAGGAGAGATGAGAGAGAGAGAGAGAGAGATGGAGAGGAGAGAGAGAGGAGAGAGAGAGAGGAGAGAGAGGAGAGAGAGAGAGAGTTGGAGAGAGAGAGAGATGGAGAGGAGAGAGAGAGAGAGAGTGACGTCAGCTCGGTTGCTAGGTTACAAAAAATGATGAAACAAATGCGTTTATCGCATCATCCTGTCCCACTTCCCCCGCCCGATCAGCTGGTAACCGTCAAATCATCCCCTGAATGCGCCCCAACACCAGGAACCATTCCTACGCTTCTGTCTACTTTTTCCTCAGCGGACCCAACCCGCCAGCCATCGTCGGGCGGCGCCGGACCAACCTTGGGATGTCTCGGCGTGACTGCTCCGCCGCGGCGCGCATGCGCGAACCGTGACCGCTCCGCCGCGGCGCGCATGCGCGAGCTGGGGTGGGGGGGGGCGGCGCTGTGACGTTTCCCGTCCGGCGATTATTTAAATGTAAACACACAAAGGCAGCGGAACAAAGCGAAAGAAGTCGGAGTCCTGTTTACTTTTTTTGACTGGCTCCCGGATCCGCGATGGCGTCGGCGACAGCTCTGTGTATTTCAGCGGCGAGAACGGGCCCCGTCCTCCTGGGCGGCATCATCCGTGCGAAAGCGGTCCAGGGCGGCTATTTACTCAACTCGAAAATGCTTCCCGTTGTCACTGCGTCTTCCGTAAGTCGCCCCCTCCCCCCATTACCATAACCCGGGCCCCTACCGTCACCTCGTTCGTTTACTCGGGCGCCGCGACGAGGGACCCGTCCGTGGCCAACCACACGCCCGTATATGTAAGGGGCGTTCAAATAAAACCCGGCTGAAAGTATCATCCCCCTAGTCTTATTCGGCCGGGTTTCATTTGAACGCCCCGCTGTGTGCCGTTAACTACGCCTGACTCGAGCTTTGTTGCTAGGTAACGGAATCGTGTTTTTATTTTAAAAAACAAACAAAAAAAAACCGTTAAGTCGCAGTTCTGTGGTTTGTGGCCAGTGGGCGGACGGAGGAGACTCTCCTCGACGCCTTCACCCGCGTGCGGCACTTCACCTGTACAAGGTTCGGTTCTGGACCCCCCCCCACCCGTGCCGTGGATGTCCGGTCCCCCGCCCCCTCACTCCTCTGGTTCCGTTGTGACTTTCTTAGAAATAAACAAATCTGTTTAACATACATAAAAATAAGAGAGAGACAGAGAGACCAAAGTCTGAAGCTCTGAGTAGCGTGTATAGTCTAGATTCGGGTAGGTAGGTGGGCTGGTGCTCAGGAATTTAACCCCCCACCTACTTGAGACCCTGCCAGGGGCTGGGGAGGGAGTGGATGGAAATGTCTGGCATGCGCAACGAATGGTCGGTCGGTCGGCTTCTGTTTATTATTATTTCCTTATATATATATAAGAAACAATTAACTCTTATTTATTAATCAATTGTATTTATTTAATTACTGTTAAATTTCCTTTTTTTAAAGAGGCTAGAAACATTTGTACTTTGTCAAATCAAATTAAAAATGGTTACTACAGCTCATTGAGGTAGGATTGGTTCCTGTTTGGGGGGGGTTGGTCTCTTTATTGCTATATTTAAAAAAAAAAAAAACCAACAGTTACCTCCCTTACATTTGTTTTTTTTTTTTTTTTAAATAACTGCGTTCCTGAAGCTTTTTGTTTAGGAAACATTATACATATTTAAAATTTCTTCACATTTTTGCTTTTTTTATAATTTAAAATGGATCTTTTTCTGTTGGTTTAGCATTCTACAAAAGCTTTTATTTGAATTGCAGTTTGTTTTGTTTTGTTGTATGTGTGTGTGTCCTCTTCAAATCAAAGGAGATGACAGCGCATATAAACAGTCTCTTTCATCTGTATGCAGGTGAGATGTACATCTGAAAACCTACAGAAAGAAATAAAACCTGTCAAGGACAAAATCTTTCCAGCGCATCTGGAACATTTCCTGTATGTATTTTTCGTTCAACTACAGTCTGGGTAAATGTCTCCCTCTTATTGCACCTGGCATGAATAGGGTTAGGTGAGATGTCCCACTCTTGTGGTAGACACTAGGAGTGGGCCCGGTTGGTGACTGGATTTCTCTAGCTCACTTGCTCTGCCTGGGTTTCATTAGCACTATTAGTAGATCTTTTGAAAAATTTGGGCTGCACAGATTTCATTGGAAGGCAGGGAGAACGATTAGTACAAAATTACCTGATAATACAAGTACAGTCACCTCTCAAACACACTTATATATATATATATATTTGAAATGTGGAACTCTGATCATTACGATCAGTTTTCAAACAGATCTTGCTGTTTGTACATTTCATATTTTTAAAATTTTTACAGGCAATGACCATCATTTAGTCTATACCTCTTTTGATCACTGTAAAAGGAGATAATTCTAAAATAAAATTAAATATAATAAAACCAACTTTTTTCTGGCTTTAAATGTAGGCAATTTTTCTAAATGCATTTTTCTCTCTTTAACCATTTTAACAAGGTCTGAAAAGAGTGTTGATAAAAGGAAGGATATAAAAAAACACTTGGCAGATGTGGAGTCAGGCTATAATCTTCCTCATCCAATTTGGTAAGTTTTGTTAACAACATATAAACTTTACTTTGTTATCAATATAAAAAAAATCATTTTAACCCTCCAAAACTAACTTTTTATGTAATTCAAGCTTCTAGTCTTTCAATCTGTTTGTAACCATAATAACAGTTTCAAATGTTCATAATTGCTGAAGGATATATTTTATTTTTTTTAATTTTTGTTTTTTTAAGGGAACAAAAATCCAAGGTTATTTTTTTTAATTTTATGTAAAGGAGAAATCCAAGTGTAACTTTAAATATATAGTAATTTTTTATATCAGCATTTCCTTTAGCCAAATGCTATTATCAGGATCATGTGGTATGACTTACTGAGGAGGGTGCTGTTGAGATCTTAGCAACTACAACTTGAACCAAGTCTATTTAAAGAAAAGCAAATAAAGTCCATGTTTACATAACATCTAAAGATGGACTTGATATCTGTTGTCACGCTGAAGATGCATTTCTGACCAGGAATTCAGCTGCTAGACATGTTTCCGTACCAAAGTTGGTGGGGGGGGGGGGAGAAACTGGTCATAAGCATTTGTTAATTATCAGATCTTCATACAGGATATCATCAGAGCCTCTCGTGCATGTTATTTTAAGCCTTTATATATAATATATTATTTGATAAGCTTATCCTTGCCTGGAATTTTGAAACCATGACACTAGGAAGGAGGCATCTTTTTGCATTCACTAGTATTCGGTCCATCTTTACCTTTCGTTTTCTTTGTAGGAGTAAAGAAGAACTCAATAATGTCGTGATAACCCACAAAAATCCAAATGGAATTGTTGAACATGTGAGTTATCTACCCCTTTCTGCTTTCGCCAGTGAGAGAACTCTAGAAAAGTAGTATTGCTTTCACTGAAAATGTTTATCATTGTTTGTGTTGATTTTGAAATCCCAGAACTGAACTGCTGAATATGAGAGTTCTTTTACCACTTCACCAGTTGGTTTTTACCAGTTTTCTGTTTATAGAAAACCAAAAAAATAAAAAACTTTTTGACACCTCCTCCTGGTCACCTGAGAACAACAGTAAGGAAATGGGTTAATGTTTTCCAGACTTATTTATGTAGTTAAAAGCCATTGCTGCATCTGATCTGTTACCTGGTATTTCATTTCAATTTGATATCAACATAAACAAGAAGGAAGGAAAAGAAAAATCTTTTTGCAACAACAAAATAGATTTTGGATCTGTAATGTTGGAATGATCTTATGATCTGTGCAGTAGTCTAGGACAGTTTGCTTAAGTGGCAGCTGATGGGTTATTTGACAAATCTTATGCTTGGATAGAGACAAGCAAAAAAAAAAAAATGTTTGCAGTGCTACTATAAGGTAAGCACAGGTAACTTCATAATGGCAAATCTCTCTTCAGTCACAAGCATTACTTCAGGTTTTTCGACAGAAATTAGAGTAATGGCAATGTTAATAGTTTCTGAAGGTGATGTAGTCAGGGATGTAATCTTGTTTTTCAGCTGTCATACTTCTCTGTACAGCTTATGAGGAAATCATTTGATGCCTTGTCTGGTTTCAACAGAAAAGAAAGAGATGAGCACGTATGGTTAAAGTAAGTCTATAACCTTTTCCTTCAGTCACTGCAGTAGATAATGGTTTTGATTTTTTTTTTTTTAATAGAAAATTTATCAATAATTTTCTCTTCGTGAATTTTGTCTTTGAAGAAAAAAAAATAATTGAAAATTTTTATTTTTGATGAAACATCTATAAACTGCACTATGCATTGTGGTCCACTGGGAGGCTGGGGTTGAAGGCCTGAATTTGAATGTTGGTCGGTGTCTGGCTTGGTTTGGCATGCCCCTGACATAGACTTTCTCATCACTTTTTGCTACCCATGCCATGTGTTTTCTCTCATGTCTAAAAAAAAAAAAAAAGAGGAGTTCTTGTATGTGCTTTCTGTGGTGATGTCACAGTTAGTTTTCTCTTGTGGATTTTTTGTGCTCTGATGCTGGCAGGCAGGTATAGAGGAGAAGAAACTGCACTGGCGACAAGGCTTCTGAACTGTTCAAGGTAATTAGATTTTGTTGCAACATAGTTCGATGCTGCACATCTATTTCTGAGAACACTTCATTCATTTACTTGCTCTTTTCTGAATTGCAGTAGGATTTGCTTCTTGGAAACAGTTGCTGGTGTACCAGGTATGGTTGCTGCAATGGTTCGCCACCTGAACTCTTTACGTCGGTTGAAGCGTGACCATGGTTGGATTCACACTCTGCTAGGTGAAGATATTTCGGTTTTCTTTCTGTCTTGATGTTAGCAGTGGAACCATGCGATCAACAATAAATCTCTCATCATCAAACTAAACTTCTTTAAGCTGCAGCGCGTGTAAATATAAGCTGTATTTTTCTGCCATTTGAGTTTCCCACAAGGGGAGCCAGGTGGAGCTTGTGTGTCCAACCATTTAGAAACAATTTTATTTTGCAACAGTGGGTGTCAGCAATTGCAATCACTGCAGCTTAAGGGTTAAAGCTGAATGTGGGATATAATTGTTCCCTGGCATATTAGTCAGAAACAAGTGTGCAATTAGTTTATCTTTAAAAAGCACTACTACATTAATTCTAGATCAAACATCAATACTTAAGCCAGCAACTGGTAAAACAAACTTTACAAAATGATAAAAGGGCGCATAAATATCACTCTTCGACTAAGACGCTGTTCGTTCAACAACTTAAATTTTTTTCAGAGGAGGCAGAGAACGAGCGAATGCACCTGATGACAGCTCTACAACTAAAGCAGCCCTCAGTGTTTTTCCGTGCCTCAGTTATATTAGCACAAGGTAGGTAACCATCGATGCCCAACACCTTTTGTTTAATGATGTGATTCGTAGCAGAAGCCGATGAAAGGAAGTATGAAATGATTCATTAACATGTCACAGTATATTTATTTGATACTGACTAAAATGGAAATGATACACATACCTGGTGGTGGTTTTCTGTTACAAGAGAATTGTGATATCACTTTGTTTTACAATCAAATTGTACGCCATATTTAACCTGCTAATGAAAAAAAAAAAAAATTGCTATGGCATGTGTATGTGACCTTCAGTACTCTTTGTATCTCAGTCCATTAAATAGCAGTTACACCAAAGGCTACAACTTCTGGCCTCAGCCATTTTGGTAAATAAGTTTTCACATTAACCATAATTTCATGCTTAAAATTTAGTTGTACCCTAGTAAATTTCCAAGCAGCTTTGTTTATTACATCATTTCATACAGCTGGCAAGTGTTGGATTGGACTCTTTACACAAAATCACATTAAATGTTGCCCCATTAGTTCAGTCTCATGTAGCCTTCGTAGTATCTTCACACAAGTAATATGAAAATTTGCATAAATAACTGGGAACTTAGCATCATTTTGTAGCAATTTTGTTACAACTTTGCACAGATTTAGCCATAGGGGCTGTAACAGAGTTACCTTTCTCATTAGTGTAACTCCTTGTAAGGACAAATCCATATATTGGTCCATCCCACATTCTTTGAATTGCGAGTTAGTTGACTAAGTATACAGCCCATTCATCACATGGGTGGCATAAGGGAGGTAAAAACTGAAATGGTATACAGACAACTGATCATCATTAGTCAGTTTATAAATGGTAAATTTTATAGGCTGAAAATTTTCTGTATGTTTACTTGAGTTTCCATCTACTCTGATATACATTCCCAGACACTATGCCATTCTAGTATAATTATTTTTATAAATTTATATATCATAAATAAAGTTACTTTTTTCTTTGAAAGCCTTTTTTTTTTCCCTTTCTTATATTTTTTTTTGTTTATATATAAAGGTACAAACTTGAGTGTCATTCTCATAAATGTAATATTAGGAAAAGAAAAGCTGTTTGATTAACCTATAGTTATAACATTCCACCACCCAATCCAATCAGTGAACCTCTGTCCTAACTGAAGCACTGTAATTCCAAAACTTCTAGAGGTTTGATTTAGAATGAATTTTTTTAATACATAATATTTACCATTAGATAGAATTTTCAGAAGACGTGAATTAGTTTTTTAATAGGTGCGACATAAAAAGGGCCATTCACTTCACCTTCTTGTTGATTCATTCAGAGTTGTTTCCCCTTAGTACTAAAATATTTCTGCTGCTCATGAATTAGGAGCATCCCTAAAGTTATAACTGAAAAACGTTTTTTTCACTTATGCAGGTGTGTTTGTCACCTTATTCAGCTTCTCCTACTTGTTGAGTCCCCGTTTTTGCCATGGTTTTGTTGGTTACTTGGAGGAAGAAGCTGTCAAAACCTACTCCAAGTGTCTGGAGGTAAGAAAAACCATGAATGTATAGTATATGTTGTACTGTAACTCCACAAAGCAAAGCAATCATCTTGGTTTCCCATTTGGCTTGGAACTATATATTTTTCTGTAGTGATGCTGAGAACAGTAGACTCCTGAACATCTCTTGTATACCATAGTCTATTGAAAGCAAAGAGAATAAAGTGGAGACTTTGCTGCTAGCTAGTGTGAAGACTGGTATACATATTTAACATATTTTCAGTTTCAGAAATCTGCTATGCAATGGGGAAAAAACTTTCTTTCGATTTTAAGGAAATGGCCATACTGTGTTTCCATATTTTTAAGATAGCCTCCGAACCCTCTGTTTTCCATCTGCTAATTCCAATTTTATTTTTTTTTCTGTTCATATAAGCAGAGCTAACCAACTGTTCTGATTTGCTAGAGACTAATTATTTAAAGGTCAGACTATTTCTACATGTTTTAGAAATATAGACATCCATTTTGTAAAAATACTCTATGAATATTAGTTAGTTCTTTAGACATTATCAAGGGTCTTAAACATTAATAAAGACTGAGTCAGAAAAAACTGAAAGAAGTGTGAACAAGTTTATTAGTACATTGAGTCACGTTGTACTAAATCATAAGTGATAGAAAAAGTAAATATTATATAATGGTATCTAATGATAATTTTTATCAACTTGGAATGATGTTGTTATTGTTCTTTATGACCACTTTTAGCCTGCTAAGAGTATAATAACCTTAAGGAAATGCAGTGGATTAGCCACTTTTGAACTGACTTTTGCTTCTGTCTGTGTGAAAGACTGTTTTATTTTTATTTTTTTTTTATTTTGGTCCCTTAAGCAGCAACTCTCCTTCACTATGGGGAAACTTTCTGACAACAACAGTCTTGCTAATCTGTTTTTAACATCATTTTACTTACGCACTTGTTCCAACAGATTTCTATCCAGCTTTGATCATGTCATGATATAAATGGGTAGCAGAGACTTAGACTAGCATGTTTCTGTAATGGCGATTATTATTTCTTTCTTTTTTAACTATTCATTTGACTCAGCAAAATTTGCCATTGTACATACTTTCTGGCATTGGGTCATTTATGAAGTATTGGATATGTTGTCTAAAGTTGATAAAAGAAGAATAGTTGGTCTGTGAAAATGGGAGTAAAAGAATGGCATGTTTAAGCCTCTCTATATCACATAAAATGCATTTTCACTCCACTACTCAGCACAGGATGAGCCATAGAGGCTGACACACAGTACCTACCAGTTTTTAAATTTACGATATTTTTATTCTAAAGGATATTGACAGTGGAAAGTTCCGTAAATGGAAGGTGATGCCCGCACCTGAACTAGCAGTGAGCTACTGGAAACTACATGTGAGTTCAGCTTTTTATTTTCTCATTATAATCTGATTTTATATTTTGAATTAGCATTGGCATAATTAAAATTTAAAAAAAAAACAACAACAACTTTAAAGCAGTGAGAAATTTAATTAAAATATTACTTTTTTTTTTTAAAATAGCCTAAGTCAACCATGCGGGATGTAATTTTAGCAATACGAGCTGATGAAGCACATCACCGACTGGTCAATCATACCCTGAGCTCGATGAAAGAGTATGAAAGCAATCCCTACAAACCTGGAGAGTGATGCTTTGTGCTAGACTTGGTAATATTTGATGGTTTTTGTTCAATTTAGTAAGGTTTCTTGGCATTTTAACTGAATATACATTAAAACTCCCAATACTTGGCTGCCTGTAGTTAAAATATGTACTCCCCCTGCTATGATTTAGACGATCTACTAACTCCAAAATAACATTGCAACAATGAAGTTCTGTGATAACAAACCAAACGTCTAAACCAGTTTTATTTTTGTTTGTTCATATTTAAAGAAAAAGAAGAAAAACTTTCTGATCAAAGGAGTTAAGTTGTTGACCTCATAGATGGCTTGTTTTGTGGGTATGTCCTTGAGAATGGAATCTTGTAAATGTACTGATCATTAGGGTTAAGTAGCTGCTAAATGGTGCAATATTATAACAAAAAATTTCTTTGAGAAAAATTGTAGAACACTTAATTAAAAGAACTATTAGAGAGAACAACAAAACAAAAGGAAATTCTTGGTTAATAAATTTCTCTTGTTATGAGATGAAATTTGATGAATTTGCATAAGACAAACAACTTACTGGTATTTCTGATGGCTCATCATGACAACTTTATCAATAGCTTGACTGGCTTTCTAAGTTCTAGCAATAAGAAGGGGGACTTTGATCTGTGAGGGTTCCTAATACTATTAAAAGGACAATTATCAAAACAGGCTATTAATCCTACATTGTTTATAAGTATGCAATCTTGTACGGCAACTAGAATCTGTAGTTTTTGAAGAGATTTTCATACCTAGCTTTAGTTTGTGAATGGGCTATTGTTCTAAGACTGGACACAAATGTTTCTGCATTTAATTCAAAAGCTAGACTCTGCAGCCAGTTTAAATAGTAAAGATGGCAGTTGGCTATAGAGATGGAACCCAACTTATTTTCCACCTTATCTTTTGGATTGGGGTGACCCTAAAGGTGGTGAACAACCAGTGACCAGATGCCAATTATGAAGAATTTCATGTGGTCATTGCATGTCCCAGCCAGCATACAGGGGAAAGCAACTTCTCTTCACTACCAGTGATGCTTTACAGGAATACTTAGTGCACAAGCAAAACTGCTAATGTTATTGTACACACACTGTAAAAGTGAGGATATTCCTGACTTTGTTTTTTTTTTCCTTTGATTCCACAGGTTTATTTTTAGTTTTAAATTTCACAAATGGATGTGAGTGCACTATTCCTATGTAATGTTTGACATTATTTTGCGAGTTTATCCTCTTGGAAATTCAAATAGCAAACAATAATAGGCTATTGCTATTCTAAATAAATGCCTCACTTAATTGTTTTAGTACTTGCTTGTTGTTTTTTGAAGGGAGATGATCATTAACTGCCAATTATCTCCCTTAATTTTGTTGTTGGAAAATGTTCTGTATGATTTGTAAAACTTATGACTTCTGTGTGTGGAAATCACTTTCTGTGCATATGTTGACACATAAATAAAACAAAAGATAGTTATTATTAGTGTACAGCTGTAAGTCTTATTTTTGATAATGCCATTAATTTATTGTTTTTGCCTGTTGTAAAACTTTTTTGTATTCCATTTATCATAAATATTTTTGTATTATGAAAAAAATATTTTTGTTATTTTCCCAAACGTAATGGCTTTGGATGTTGGCAATGAGAAAGATCCTTGTATGTACACAGTCTACTTCTCCTCCCCTCTAGACTTAAAAAAAAAAAGTCTAATCAGGAGTCAGTTTTTAAATCTTCTGTGCATGGATACATTAGCAGTGTTTTGGGAAGTAGGTTTGGGTTACAGACTGAGATGTCACAACATCCGCGAGGGAGTCTTTACTACATTTGTGTTGAGCATCAAACTCTTCGGTAGATGATCACAGGTACTTCAAATAAGTGTTGGTAGGTGGGTGGGTGGACAGATCTCATTTTACTGCTTCAGAGATAACACCCAGAAATAAATCACTCCCCCCACTCACATGCATGCTTAAAGTTCATATTCATGTACCTAAATCTAACATGTTGAGTAGTCAGTGTTTCCCATTGCAATGGATAGTTTTGGGGAATAAACAGCTCACTGGAAAACACTTAGCATTAGGTGGAGCAAAATTAAAGTGGTAAGAGCAGGGAACATCTACATGTGGTAAATTATACCTTTATCAGAAGAAGTAGTAATAGTAAACAAATGAAGAAATACTGACTTTCCCCACACTTCTATTTGTTCTACCACAACCCTAAGAAAGTTGCTGAAATCTTAAAGCATAGCCTGTTTTCAGGCTAAATGATGAACAGAAACAAGCTGAAACTTAATTAAAATTAATTTTGTTTCTCTCTGCAAATGATAATTGATAATATATTTTGTTTTTGGTTCACATTCTGCTGTGATAAAGCTTACCTGGGGATGTTTGTAATGTATGACGACTGTTGGAAAAAGTCGCTTTGCACAGTGAAATTAGTATTAAGAGTTACCTTCTAGTTTTTACTGTTTTACCAAAAGTATTTCTGTTTTTTTTCCTTAAATCAGACAAAAAAAAAGAAAAGATTTACATCCTCCTGATGTAGCAGGAAAGTTTGAATTCATGGTAATTTTCTAAAATATTAGACAAATTTGATTTGTGACAACGAAATCTTTAAAGTATGTGACCTTTATTTAAAAAAGAGAATTTCTTTTTTTTGCTTGCTGATGTTAGTTAATTAAAATTTTAATATTTGCTGCATTTTAAGACAAATTAAAGTATTTCTTTTTGAGTTTAAAAAAGTACATTTTAATCCATTATATTCTGATTTAAAGTTTTGAAATTGTTCTACTTTTTAAAGTTAAATGGTTTGAAGATGTTTTGTTCAATGCACCTGCAGTTTTGATAGACGATGATCTGAAAGGAAAAAGTCTGACAGCCAACTTCTCTTGGATTGCACTTTTAAGGTATATTAACAGGGAACTCAACAAATTCTAAGGCTTGAGATTTTTGAGAAAAAGTACAACCATGGAAGGAGGATGATATTTTTTTAATGTTGTAGTGTTTGTTTGTTTTTTCTCTCTTGTTCTGCTGCCTTGCATGTGTATTCTGAACTTGTATTTAATTTTGGCTCTGTGTAATAAAACAGCCAATTTATTACTTGAGAATCATTTCTGCTTGGTCAGTGAAGATGATTTAAAAACCAGATTAAAATATAGCACCCTTCTGTATTTTTTTTTTTTTTTTTGCTTTTACCAGTTTAATTTTAAAAATAAAATTTGATTTTTATTAGAAATTATTTTTCTTCTATAGAAAGAAAGATTATTTTTTTCCTTTGACTTAAAATGGAGTTTCATATGTGCTAGAATTATTGGAGCAACAAGCAACTTGCTATTTTAAGCTGACAAGTCACGGTCTTCCTTGTTTTTAGTCATTATTTGCAACCATCCCTGCTGTTTTGTTTTGTTTTTTTTTTTTATTTGGTAATCTAAAAAATTTTGCATTTAAAAAATACATGCAGGGTGTTCCAGAGAGAGATAAATACTCTTACACCACCAAACAAAGGCATTTTTCCTCTGAGAAGTGGCTCCCAACCTTTTTGGACTTGTGGACATTTTTCTAATACTCAAAAGAGCTGCAACTCCCTTCTACACTTCCATAATTGAAAAAAAATCAAAGAATAAATTTAGCAAAAAAAAATCACATAAATAAGTTTTATTTCAAGATATCGACAGTTTTGAAAGAAATTCACCAGGAAAAAAAACATTCTACACTCATCCTTCAACACATCTTTCTTTCTCAAAATGTAGTGATCTAATGTGCTGCTTGTTGTCGTCTCTGGGCAGCCAGCTTGGAAATTCGTGGCCGTGTATTTGCCAAAGCCAACCTCATCAACATTTGGCCTGTTCCTTGCCTTTGTTTTGATGTGAACAAAAGTTGAAAATCCAGTCTCGCAGAGATAGGTGGAAGCACATAGAAGCTGAACTCGGAAGGCAAGCATGTTGACATTGGGATATGACTGATACATATCACACCAGAACAGACTCAGCGATTTATCATAAAACAGGTCACGTGCCGGGGAATATATTGTAGATTATATCAGAAACAAGAATTTTAGTACATTTTATCATTCATTTATCGAAAATTATTTTAGTGATTTTTCAGGGAACAACATCTGCACATATAGTAAATTCAAATTCACAACAGGAAAACAAATATACTGGTATCAGTGAACTCTGCCTCTGATCAGAACAGCTGTGTGGTGTGTCATATTGGTGCCCAAGTTTGCCTAAATTGAGCTGGCTTGTGTGCATCCAGCCAAAGTCACAGTCCAGTCCTTGTAGCATGCTCTGCCCCAGGCTTTGTGTTCAGAGTCTTTTAGCTGCAGGCCCCAATGGCGTTAACCAATGGGAGTGCAGCTTGATTGCATCAGTCCTACAGTGGTAACAGTTGGAGTTCCGACCTTTGTTGCCAGCATGTATTGTGTTTCTATGAGTGTGGTAGAGCAACAGGAAGCTGTGGGGGGGCTGGTGATGCAAGTATGTTACTGCAGAGGCCTGTGATGCAACCAGGAGTGCCTGCCATGGGAGACAAGCCTCTCACCTTCGGTGCTCGGCCTCCCATTGGTGACACCAGCATATTGGACGCAGGCTAATTTTTGTATACATTTTTCTGGAAAAAAGTGAGTCTTATAAACCGGCAAATACAGTACATATAAACAAAACAGATACGTAGCTATGAACAGTTTCTTGACTCAGTCATGCGACAAAAATTAAAACTTCCAGGGTTACAAGACCCCTGGTTGGGAACCACTGTATTAGAGAGATTTGTTTCATTCAAAAGCTCATGGCTGACTGCCTGTTGTCAGGGTGTGGCAAAAATGTATCCACTTTTTTTATTTTTTTGGATTAATACTTTGCTGAGATGTGGGTAGGATGCAGTTCAGTACCCCATCAAGCTGTGTGGATTTTTTTCTTGTGGGATGTGCTGAAGGACAAAGTGCATGCCACAAAACCAGCTACCAACAAGATTGCAATTTATGTGTGATGGTGAATAGTCTGCTCACTTGTCGATCATGGTTTCAGGTGGCAGAAATTTTGCTTTATACATCAGCCTACCAATGTGTCTTTGTTTGTTAGGCTATAGAAAAGGTTTGTGTATATTGTTCTTTAGGCACCCTGTGTATGCATTACTGAAAGGTTTATATTGCCTGAAAAAAATTTGTAGTTAAAAACTGCAGTTATACTTAACACGAATATGTCGCTACCTTCAAATTCACAAAATAGGAGAGAATTGCATTTCTTTTAAATTAAATTTTAATATTTAAAAAATAACTACTCCCTCTAATTTTTCCTTTGTCTGTCTGTCTCTCATTTAAGAGGTGTTTAAGTAAATTAGAATATTTGGATTTACTAACATTTACACCTTTTTATTTTTGCTAAACTAATTATTTGTTTGGTTTTTTTAAAAAAAACAAAAACTCTGAACCTTGAAGTCAAGACGGCTCAACTGTTTTGTTTCTATTTATCACTAAAAGTAATTTTTCTGAAGAAATATATTTTTACTTCAATAATCTAAGGAAAGTAACTTGGTTAAAACAATTTTATTCTATTGAAAAGCTCTGATCTAAAGGTATATTTAGGGTTATATTAATGAAAGCCTGACAAGTAATTATAATTTTCAAGCTTTTGTGTGCACATTAGCGTGCTTACTATGATCTTCTTGATTTACATTAAATATTTTGTCCACTGCATAAGTAGACAAAAAAAAATTGATTTTAAACTTGACACTATACAGAAGTTTAGGTTTTAGATTGTAACCTTGTTTGAAGATAAAGATTACTTTTGAAGAGATTTTCATGCCTAGCTTTTGTTAGTGGGTTGTTGTTCTAAAACTGACATCATTTTTCTAATGCTGCCTTTTAGAAAGTTCATCTTGCTGTCACCAGTTGCATTTTTTGTATCCATTCATACTGACCCGGCTGTTTTATTTAAACTTCAGACAAATATTCATGGAATTTTAGCTGTACTTAAACTCACTGACTGTGAACTCAGATTGGTTTCTCTTGTGTTGTTGTCATTCCGGTTGGGTAACCATATAGGAATGAGCTTTGTGCTTGGTTTGGTTTCACAGTAGGCCACCATAAAGAATGTGCTGTGCACAACTAAGCCACCCTATGAAGCAGGCAGAATAAAGAACTGCATATATACCGTCCATGTGAATGTGGGAGGACATATAGAGGGAAACAGAATGGTGCTTATAAGTGTGAGGGATCAGAATGGAGAGACAAGTCCTGCAACCTCTAGAGATTTTTATCTGGTCAGGAAAGAACTACCAAACAAAGTGAGCAGCACTGGAGAGCTTTACAGGCTACCCCACTTATGTGTTAACAAGCCAGGGGACAAAATAAATAGGGACAGCAGTGTGCAAACTAGATTCTTGGATATTGTTTCTGAGCGAAAATATTTTGCATGATGCTTTTTTTATAGTAACTTAATAAACTTCATTAGGGGCTTTGCTGTGGACTACCCAAATCTGTCATTTTAATCCAACTTTGGCTTAACTTTTCTGAGTTCTGTATAACTTTAGCCATCTCAGTATGTTACTGTTGTGGAAAGCCAACTAAAGACAAGGAGTGGATGGATTGGTTTCAGCTGATAATACACACGTTCTTTTGGATATATTTCAGGACTTCAGGTTACCAAAGAAAAAGTTGAATGCCTTGATTCCTTTCCTAGATCATAGTCACATGAGTGGTGTGGCAAATAGAACCATAATGCCTAAAGAGTATGGATATCAGAACTTAGTATGTCTTTTTGGTGCAATAATAGATTTGTTTTTTGAATGTAATGTACCCAGAAGAATTAAGTCTTTTCAACAAACACCAGCCAGATTACAGCACACATTGCAACACTTCTCAGGGTTGAAGGTCAGCTGTAGATTTTTTCCAAACTAAAATAGATACAACCTCCAGATCTGAATTGTAGAAAACTACATGTTGGCAATACTTGAGGTTCTTACCAGGTCTTTCAGAGTGTTTTATTCCTAATAGACAATAGAGGTTTCTTATATGCTACATCCTTTGCAGATAAGTTGATGGAGGTGAAGTCTAACCATTCTTTAGCTTATTTCTTTTGCATTGTTTTTGTCAGTCAGCGAATCTTTTTGGTGGGTAAAGACATAGCAAGAAATGGCATGATGTTCTTGTGGTGTTACATTGCTGTAACAGTGACCTTTTCCCTGTTGAATTTCCTGACATTGGCCACAAATCAAAATGTCAACAGTTTTGCTACACACTGAACAATCCATAAGTCTCAGGTAAATGGATAATTATCATAGGAAATTTTGTTGAACAATATAATTCTCCATTTATCTGCTATTATTTATGAGATTGATAACATTAATATTACTGGATATGTTACTTAATATTCATTTAAAGATGTGTGGATTCACAACATTTTATTTTTGGTTGCCATGATAACCTTGCAAATTCATTGAATATGCAGCAAAAGCACTGCTACTGGTTTCTCAAATTATTCATTAGAAATAAGTAAATTTTTCTTTATTCCAGGGTAACACCACTAAGATTCTGCACTTTAGAATTGCAATTCCACCATTTTTTATTTAGTCTTAGAAACAGCCTTAAAATTATCCTAATGACTGCGTATTTGACAGGCTATAGTCAAACTGCATTCCAAATCTAAAAGTATTTGGATGAAAAACAGGAAAGTTACGGGGTATCAGAAAATGATAAATATCTTAAAATACCAATAGGAAATACAGATGGCCATGGTGATGCAGGGTACCACTTTCTCCACTTATGTTCACTATTGCTATTCTACTATAGCAACTAAGTATCCACTTATGAATAAAGTATGCACCTTGAAGATAAGAAATATCACACAAAGTAGTGAAAAATATTAGCCTCTGGAGACCCCTTAAATGAAATAAGTAGTAAACTGCAATATTACGGCTTTGTATCCACATGTTCCATTGCTTAGCAACCTGCAGGTTAACTGGGACTGGTCATTGCTTAGCTTAGTGTTGTTTAGCAAATACAGGCGACTGGGAAGCCATTACGACAATATTTGCTGATGAAAATTGGTTGGTAAGGTCATTGTGAACCACACTGGTAATTCATCCATCGCTTTTCTACAGTTGTGCCTTTAGCTATATTTCTTAATGTTACATCTTGCAGCTGATCAATCTTTTTGGCATTAATATTCTCTAGTTAGTTGATGTTTTTCATATTTCTGTCAGATCTTTATACAAACACCTTTTAAGCTAAGCATGGCACAGTTTATTTTACGTATAAAAGATGTAAGGGTTCGACAAGCTCCTTTGTGGGATAACTTTATTTTAATACTTAGTAGTTATGTTTATTCAAATAAAATAAGAAGCATTATATTAGTTCTGCTAGATTTGTCTTTTAGGGGCCAGTTCATCTGTTTTAGAGTCCTCTGCAGATATGGCTATGAAAAAACAATGAAGTTTGATCTTTGCTCAAATGACAGTAGCAGAAACCAGGCATTCCAAACCTGCAGGGCATGCATCTGACCTATCTTATGAATCTCTCAAACTTTCTTCAGGCCAGCTTGTGCGACATACTCAAATGTCCGACCAGCGATCTGTGGATAGGAGCTAGAACTACTGAGGCTTATAATTCTTTAAAGTTGCCTTCTGTAACAATGTTTACCTTTAGCGGGTAATAAAACAACAAAAAATGTGCCTTTTTTAAGGCAAACTTTTCTAAAAGTTTCTTTAGGTAAGTTTAGAAAACTACATTATCAGTTTCTGATGCCTTTTTCGGAAGTGAATTTATTTTCACCTGGAGATTCAAAAGCCAAGGTGAGATTAATTCTGTATATTTTCTTTGATCCTTAGTCGTCGGGGGACACAGCATCTCGCATGAACTGGAAATATTTATTCGAAAAATTTATAGGAAAATGCCTAATATTTTTTTGTTTTTGTCACAAATGCATTTTTAAAGTATATTTATCAAATTCTACTGAAGGAGTGACCAAAGGTGTTGATGGTGTTTTTTTTTCCGCGTGAGCTGACGTCTACAAGGTAGGCAACTCTTGCGAATCGAAGAACATTCCGACTTTGGGCAGGGAAATTTCTACTAAAGCTGTTCATTATTAGGTGTGAAAAGAAACCTGTGACGGGGAGGAAACCAAGGGAGGGGAAACAGTTATTCCAGAGTGGTTCGCTAAACAAATGATGCTGATAGGCTTTATTCGAAACCTCGATGTAGTACAAACATCTGGCTCAGTGTTCCTTGAAGGTCACCAGGGCAGGAATTAATAGTTCACCAGACGGCGAGAAAAAGGAAGAGTGGAACGATTTATTGGTACACCTAGCATTATTTCAGGGAAATTCTTATTGAAAAGATAATCCGGCACAAAATTCTAAGTTTTTTTTTGTTTTTTTTTTTAATTCTATGCATAATGTAAAATACTTTGTGCAATTATTTGCTTTATATATTTACTTAAGTCCTGTGTTTTACCTTTAAAAGCAACACGTTCGTAAAGGAAATACATTTCAAGATTTTTACTCCATCTTTGTTGTCATCGAATTAGTGACGTTTCGATAAAGAATTTTCCTGTCGCCGTTCTCAGGATTCTTTAGATTTTAAAATAAAAAAAAATAGTGGGTTTCGCAAGAGTAACCATTGTTGACAAGGGTCCTGAGGCTAGTTGAAAAAACTTGATTATTTGGTGCGGGCTAGACTGGAACCTGCACTAATCCAACAGTCCTCGCAGAGGATGCTCTCTCGGTCATTCTGTTCTTGGTTGATAGTGTACAGCACCGAGCGTGACCTGCTACGGTTGATTTCTTCACTACTGTCCAAGTCAAAGTCGTGCTGTTCTCTCATGTTCTTCAACCCTGAGTTCAGTGGGCCCCTCTGTCTCTCCAATGCGCTGTTTTCCACAGTCACACGTGACTAAGTAGACTGTGGCTTCAGCTACCATTAGTTATTGCTCGGGAGCAATCTGGTCAGACATTTACATATCGTGCCGCCACCTGAATCCACGAGAACTTTGGACAGTTTTCACGTACATTTTTAAATACTGGGCCCAAATATCTATAAATATTATAGTCCAAGATGCATTTTATCAAGATTATCATGAGCGACTTCAACGCTAAACTACAATAAGATACAGCCAATGGGGAAAAGCCGCGTTTGGGTCACCAGAACAGTTTTGGAACCAAGAGCTATCTAAAGAAAGGTTTGGTCTCAATATTTCTGCGGCCTGGGAGGGTTTACTGGCTCTTTTCAGATGGATATAGACATTGTTACGTTTTCTCTCCAAGGCTAATTAGTGAACAAGGTGGCTCAGAAAGCAAATTCGATGAAGAAGACTTTGCTACGATCATCACATCACTGATAACCAAGAGGAGTTATCTGAGAGACTTAAGTATGCCTGTTCAACCTCGAGAGTATTGAAGAAAAGAACTCAACGAATTTCTTCAGGATGGAAGACCATGAGACCGAGCTAAATTTGTCAGAAAGTTCTCTCAACGCAGGTTTTAAAGAGCTGTTGGAATCTCTGAAAATTATAAATGCCCTGGGGAAACAGAACTCAAATTACAAGTCTGAAACTGTTACACTTTTGTTTTATGAATCAACCACTCAAAATAGAAAGAGAAAACGACACATTGACCTACCAACCGGGTCAGATAGTCGCAGAGGAATTTCGTGTTAGACGATTCCTGGTACTGCTCGCTGTGCGATGAAGATAGTGACTTGCGAATGTACGAAGACTGTTTTGGCTCACTACTGAAGATCCTGATGAATTCACAAGTCTAGACTGCATGAGGCAGAGATGGGCTAAGGCCTGGTTACAGCTCGTTCGTATTCTTAATATTAATTTTGTTTTCAGAGTTTAATTTACTAGTAGTGCATGTACATCCCTTACATTTTCGTTAAATAAATGGTTTAATTTTAAAAACCTCTATCTTGGGCAGGCCTTATTACAAAGATGCACATCAATTAAGATTAATTAAACTTGAAAAATGTAACAGAGGAAAGTATTATAACCTTATATTAAATCAGACCTGTTATTAACGTTCTGTGTTTTCGAGAGTTAGGGTACAAATGTCGAAAAGTATTGCTTCCTATGCCTGATTTTCGACAAGGAATTTCAGAATCTTTTAACGCATTAAGCTAAAGTTTCCGTGAACACGACTTCAACAGTACCACGAATCCTACTGTTATGACAATTCCAAAGACCTCGCCGGAAGGTCTGCAAAAGGAATGATTACAACACTCTCTCTCTCTCCATCTCTCCATCTCTCTCCATCTTTCTCTCTCTCGTACCTCAGCTGTGAAAGCATTTACTACCGAACATCGAAATCGACTTTCCACAAACTTAGCTGGATAATTCCTGCAAGGGGCCACGGTTTATTCTTCAATATTTCAAACGATAATTGAAAACGGGTCCGGTTAATCATCTGATTACTTTTCTCATTAAGTCGATCTCCATTAGTAGTTGGGCGGCTTTGGAAATGAGAAGGCCGCAGCTTCGTATCCCGGTGATGAGAACCATAGTAATTGATCAGAACTCTCTACTGATGGCGAGCAGAAATAACCCGAATCGTATTTTCACTAATGCCGTTTTGTCAAGTGTTTTGTGCTGGTGGTCTGCCATAAAAGAACAATGCGTAACACCGCCATCACCGCGCATTTCTGATGTCTGTTTAAAAATTATGCTGAAACAGCTTAACACAGAGACTTTGCATATTTATTTGCTCTCTCTCTCTACCCGTTTATCCGTGTCGCAAAACCCACTAAAGCAAAGGCCACTGATGCGGCAAAACAACCTAGGAGATTAGCAACAACAAGGTAACTGCCCACGACCGTACTCATGGCTGAGATTCTCTCGCTGACATCTTCACCGAGTGTGTGGCACGTAAGAATCCCTTTCTGTCGAAAAGGAAGGAGTAAGGCGTTTCCGAAAGTCTGGTCCCCAGGTACTGATGGCGTGTACTCTTCCCTGGTGCGTTCAAGAGATCGCGCCTAAGTTTGAAGAAAAAGCTAACAGAAGCTTTCAACCCCAATGTCTTCAGTCCAATGGTCAGATAGGGAGGCGGGATTTGAATAGTATGGGATTCAATCTAGCGTGATGGAAAGACAGAATTGGTGCCTTTTGAATAACGCCTCAATTCTGCCAGGCACATCACCAATTTAAAGACAGCACCCATCATTGCGCCAATAACTGTGATTAGATGAGCAAATTCTTTAGGTGGGTGGCGCTCACGTGACCAGCCTGAAAGAAAGGAATCAGTGCTTTTAGCCTCTTTCGGGAAACCATAAAATCCTGACACACATCTGATGAAGCATCTAGAATCTAGATCATCAGCTGGAGCATCTCGCCAATCTAATGGAGAAAAATGGAAGCTCTCACGCGAAAATTACGAATAGCGGAAGTACCTCTCAAACTTATACACTTGCAAACAGCAGGTCTCACGGTCCGACACTGATGATAATGACGGCGAGGGTTCGATGAAGTGCTCCTGTATCAGTTTCTACTAACAAACTGATTGGAAATGCCATTAGTATTAAAAATAATTAAAAAAACTAAAATAAAAATAAAGTTTTTTTTTTAAAAAAGCCCAGCTTATAAAAATAGGGAAAACCCGATGTTCAGCCATCAGCGGTTATCTCGAGGGTCCAAACCAGCCAGCCCCCCTCCCAGCCTTCCCGTCGCTATTCTAGTCTTGCATTCATGTACCTCACACCAGTCCGTCTTCCTCATCGCTCCGGCATGAATCTGACGCCATCGAAAGGCAGACAAAGACATGGAAGTAGGCCCACTGTTTAGAATATCTGTTAGACTTTGTGCTGATTTACCATAGACACCAACCCGAAACCGGAATTTTAAATATTTGTTTTAATATTTACTAAACCTAAATGCATCGCACAACGGCAGAATAAAAGAGTTTTATTCCACATAAAGAGTACTTCATATGATGCTGTAGTTTGACGTAAACTGTCCGGTTGGCTGCAGCCGTGGAAATAAGATAAAGATCGTGTTTTGCATGAATTAGTCATCAAGGGCGTCTGGCTGTAAGCAGAAAATTAAAATTATTGTACGTATTGTCTGTGTTTCTGTAAAACTTCCCCCCAACTTACTGCTGTCTCCTATTTTAACCCATTACTTCCATCTTTGCCAGATGTTAAAAAAAAAAGAGTAAAGAACATATTTTTACAAAACTAAATAAAATGATTGCTTCAAAATCTGAGAGGAATTTACCAACTGCAACGAAAAACTAATAATTTACTAATTAATTTAGTAGAGTTACACTTAATATTTCCATCAGATTCTTTGTCATGTTTGACGGACATTACAAATATCCTTATTTGTACACGGGGGTTGATTTGCGATATTTCCTTAGTATTTCTGGAAGAAAAGACATTTATTTAAAAATTACATCTCTCTTATCTTTTAGATCTTTTATCTTAATCAACTCCATAGACTTAAATCTTTAAAAATTTATTTGAAGAATCTGAGCTGCAGATTCTTAACTTTATTTGTGAACCTAGATTTTTCTAAAAGAAAAAAAAAAATGTTCTGATAATAGTCGGCATACTAAGGATATTTAAATGTCTCTAAAAAAATATATAAATATTAATAAATGGTTGATGGCGCCAAATCTTGCTGAAATAAAATGAGACAAAATATGTGTCGCCAGTTTTTAGGCAATATCACTCATAATTTTAAGCCAATTAGGTTTATTCAACAAAAAAAAGATGGAAAAATGTTTTAAAACAATATGATGTTAATTTGCTGAAATATTAAATCGAAAGCATTATAAGAACAACAGGAGTTATAAATGATTTGTTTTTTGATTTAGAAATTGTGATTTAAATCTGAAGACTTCTGGATCTTTCTAGAGCTAAGAAAGCCTTATAATTTTTGTATTTGGATTTATATTGTATGCAGAATTTAAAGACATTACAAATAATGCGAAAGGAGAGAATGCATCATTTAGTAAAAGTAAATATGAACTTATAACTTTAATTTTAAAAATTACATTAACGTCTTAGCTTATAATGCAGAAAGCGCATTATACAAATCAACAAAGTGGACACATGAAAAAGACTATCAAGCTTGGTGTTACAATATATAAACGTGCTCCACTTAAAGCTTTATCATATATAAAATTACCCAACCTTTTCAAAAATTTTTTGCTGTACTAAGCCTCTAAAATAAGGATAAAAGTTTTCTATGGTGTATATTTCCATACCTACAAACAGTTGGTAATACAAGTCCGCTGTAGAAGGTAATAAAATATCAAAATTATTAATCTGAATTAAATATGGAAGACATTTCTTACGTGAAAAATAAATAAGTGTGGAAGTTATAACATCTTAGTTAATCTATATATTTGATGAAGATGATGAATTTTACCACAAAACTACGAGTTAAAATAATGCGAGAGATTATGAAGATCTTTTGCTTTTAACGCAAGGAGATCAAACTGATTATATTCTAATTAAAAATCTATTTAAAATAATTAGAATGCAAATAATTATAAATAAAAAATTTTTATATTCCCCATTTCAGTTTTTGTAAAAAATGTTACAGACAGGAAAAGGAACTTCTAAAACATAGACAATAGTAAAAAATCTTCCAGTTTTTCCTACCTGAAACGTATAGTAATAAACTAGAATATATAAACTTTGAAGCAAAATTAAAAGTACTTTTTGTGATATATGCAGTTTTTTAAAGTGTTTTTTTTTCATCGTAGAAAGACATTAAAAGCGCAAAACATTACAATAGGCACATTCGATCGTTTCTTTTGTTATTATATTATATTTGATTATGCATAATCTACACCTGTTTTCTTTAATTAAAAAATAAAGAGGAATAGACATTATTGGTAACATTTTTTTATAAAATGTATTAAAAAAGAAGTACATAATATTTATTCAATTTTCAAAAATACAAAAGCTATGATTTATACAAATGAAGATGACATGCTGTAAATAATGTTATAGTTTCTGAATTTTGTCATATCTTTGAAGAGTCTTTTATTGTCGGAGATAAAAAGGTGAGAGACCACTGTCACTTAACTGGTAAATTTAGAGGCACAGTGCATAATGAGTAGGATTTAAACTTTGGATTCCCTCAATCACATGACATACGCATCTCCTTATAGATCTAGCTAAAGAAAACTCCATTTCTGTCATACCACAAACATCTGAAAAATATATTGACCATTTTAGTAAGTATATCAAAAGTACAATCAAATATCAGATTAGTATATCTTAAATCTGATGTCTTGGCTGATATCTTTGAAAATTTTAGAATTTTATGCCAAAAGACATAAATTAGATCTGTGTCAAATTCTTTGCTGCCTCTTCTTTAGTCTGGAATGCTTGTTTAACAAATTATCATATGCCATTAATAATAGAACAAGGCAAAAGAGGTGGAATCTCTATGGTACGACATAAGTATGCTTTATCTGAAAACCCTCTATGTAAAAATATTTAAAGATAAAATCTCTTGGAGTATCTACCTCAGATGTAACTGGCAGGGAAAAAGTATCACATCTCTTTTAAAATTTTTTGCGGTTTCACCAGAAGGCTGGATATGTGTTTTATGGTTTTTCAATGAGGATTTATTGCTTCTTGTTCTTTCTTGTTTTTTTTTACTTATCTAACTTTTTGTCGACTCTGAATTTTTTTTATTTTTTTGGTGAGAGGCTAATAATTCATTTATGTATATAAAATTCTTAACTAATTAATATTATTATTTCCTGTAAACATTTTCCACATTATTTTTTAATGTTTTATGAAGTCTCTTATTTACAAATGCTTCACCCTCATTTTATCTGTGATGCTCATTAACTAAAGCGATTTCAACAATTCTGCTAACGAATTCACCTCCAATATCAGACTATATAATGTACCTGGTTTCCTGCTAGAATACTTAAATAAAGATTTAAACAGTTCTGTTAAAGATTTTATAGTTCTGTTTTAAAGGAACACTCCAAGTATGTTTAGAAAATACATCTATTACGTTCAACACACATCTATAACCTTCATTTTCATGTATAAAAGACTTGCATGCCGACTAAATCCTCCTATCAGATATTGTCTACTGAATGACAGCTGTCTTCTAGGATAATTATTCCTGGCAGATTTAGGTAAATCTTTGGCCAGTATAAGGCAAATATCTTCAGGTTTTTCTTGGTTTACATTTTTTTTTTTTATTAGAAGAAGAATCCATAATGCCCTTTGGGGAAACCTCCGACAAGTAGTTTAGCCTTCTTCGCAATTTTAACTAAACCTCTAGCAGAGCTGTCTGCGGAATAACCATATTTGTGTCCTAAATCATGTTTATAACAAGCTTGATAAACTTTACTGATAGGTTTTCCACCAAGATTTAGTGAATTATTTGATTTAATCTTAAATCTGATTGTGTTCCCACTCCACGTTGGCTATACCCCCGGTAAATCCCTTTCACCAGGCTATTTAGCCCAAGAACAATCAGTAAGTATTTCTAAAGATGACTTTATATCACCTAAGACATTTAGATTCTGAGGCAGGACAAAAATATTTTTCTTACGAATTCCATACGTTTCTCTTAACATTGATCGATTTATTCTTACTAATAAAATATTATTAATTTTTAAATTGATTTTCTTTATGCATTTTAAGCAAGACATTTTTAATGTATATATATATACCAGTCTAAATTCAGAATCGAAAAAGAGTAGATTCCCAGCTGATTCTTCTTTCTTCAGATTATACAGGTTTAGCTCTGAGATTATTAGAAAAGTTTATTGATTATCCCGTAGACAGAGATAACGATTTCCTATAGCGGTGATCAAGAGTTTCCTCTGATAGTTTTGAGTTTACAGTGAACTAAATTAAACGAAGATAAATAAGCAGTTTAAGTTTTACCATTTTGTGTTTTTTTAAATAAATAAATGAATTTATACGTTGCTGGACTATAGGAGAAATCTGGTGTGGTAAAAAAATCTCTGCCTTCTTACCTGTATGTTATTAAAACCAGGGAGTAGATCTTTCTAGATTATGTTTTCGAAAAATATATACAACAACCTGAATCTCAAATAATGGAAAGTCGGTTTGTTAACAGGCTTAGTAAACAACAGATAAACATTATTGTAAATAAAATTCACTAAAGAATAAAATTTAAACCCACAAATGTCTGTGAAATAATAGATAAGGGAGCAAAAATCGAATAAGAACTAGGTGTTGAATATTTTGGAAACCAGAATTATATTCCTGATCCGAGAGATATTGATTAAAATTTTTAATTCGTTTAATTTTTATGAACTTACATGCGAAAAATCAAACAAACTTCAAGGTCGGCATAATGATATTGATAATATTTATACTTACTACTACACAGTTCACAGACAAACAATTAGAAGTAATTTAAACTGTATCCTCTTTATGTAATCTAGAAAATGTGTCCGACATATTTAGGATAGCCTCGTTAGTAAAGATGTTACTTTTGATGAACTTAAATATTTTGAGAAGCAAACAATGGGTTTGTAGTTAGAGCCAAATCATTAACAGGTTTACGGAATTATTTCGATTCACCTGTTTCTTTATCACTTCCTCGGGCTTCTTTAATAGCTGGTAACACCGAAGTAGGTGCAGATGCTACAGATTATTTGGCTTCTGAGGACGATCAGCCTGTATTTGCTTTAAAACACTTATAGTCTAACAGGTGCTTAGCTGGATTATCTCCCAAAGAAGTAAATCCGAATAAGACTAGTATTGATGGTGACCATAAAGCAGACACCATACATGGTTCGTGAAAACTTTCAACTAAAATAAAACCAGACAAAAATATTCTTACTGAGGAAAGTATTTTTTTAGGAAAGTCCAGGAAAGAATTGATTCAGACTGAGATAATGTAGACTACAAAGTGTGAGACCACCATATTTTGGTAAAGGCGCAAGATTTCGATGTTTTGCTCTTAGATCCAAATCAGTTAATTGATAGACTTCGTTTTCTTTTAGCATCTAAAGAGGCTGAAAATAATAATGATTTTAATAGAATAAATGTAACTAGTAATTAAATTTTTACATTAAATTTGATAGATAAAATTATTTTTAAACTTTATAAATGATTTAATAACTATTATATAAAATATCAAAAAGCTCTGAACAATTAGAAAACCAAGAATTCTTGGAGTTTTTTTTAACCAATAAAAACTACAAATTCTAAAACAGATTTTAAAAAATATTATGTGTATTATTAACATTTTTAAAAAAAGTAATACGTATCAAAAACTAATCAGAGAAATTCTGCATTGTTTTGTAGAATAACTAAGCTTAGTGATTATTATCAAACACTAAAAATGGAACTAGTTGGACAAAATATCTTTGATAAACAAATTAGCAGCAAAATTCAGACAATAAAATAACCTTTAAGATTTAAAACATAAAGAATATTTATTACTATTAAAACTAATAATACTGCTCTTAGATCTGTCCTTATTAATTCTAAATAAAAAGTCGACTTTACTGTATAAATATTTAAAGAACCTTATCAGGGTTTAACGCTAAAACTTTATCTTCTGGCTATAATGAAAGTAAATATTTTGTCAATTAATTTTATTCTTGTACATTGTAATTTAATGAAATTCATATATTAATGAGCATAGTTCCCAAACGTTGTATACATTTTAAAAAATGTTTCACATGAAATTAAAATAATTAGAAAACCAAAGAGAAATTTAGTTTATTTACCAATTAATAAATATTTCATTTAATGCATTTAAATTTGGATTACATATCAGAATGGAAATAGTATAGATCTCCGAAATCAAGTTATATCATTCTGGATGCATTTGAGACAAGTTTAAATTATAGATTGATGCTCTAATTAGAATAACTACGTTTTTCAGTAATCCAAAAGAAAAAAAGTTATTGGAGATAATGATGAAGATATTACTGGAGTTTAAAAAAGCTTATTTTTTTAAGAAAATTGAAAATAAATAAACAATAATGTATTAATTATAACATTCAAAATTATAGTAATTCATAAATTAGATCTTCCACTAAATACATAAAAGCTTTAATTTCTGGATGCGGAAATAATTTTAAAAAATGAAAATGGAGAAGGATTTTAGAATTTTGGCTAAAGCCATTTGTATATTAAATGGAATATACTCACATAGCGAAAGACTTACTTATTGATGAAACTATAGATAATTATGTGTTTTTTGAATGTAAGTTTACAACTGGGACAAATCCAAATAGTTCTGGTGCATCATAAATTGATATACGATTCAAAATCAAGGTATGAATTTGTTTCTACATAGAGCTGGGAAAATATTAAAGGAATTTCTAAAAGCTGATCATGCGGACTGTGGTGATGATAATACTATAAGTTTGAGAAACAACGGCGTTTTGCATTCGTTTAGTCAGATTACATACATTTTAGGCTGTGACGAAATGGAGATTTACTATATCCAAGTAAAGCAACAACTATGAGAGGATTATTAACTCATCCAGATGATTTCAGTTTGTCCGAAGGATTGACTCAATGGTTTTTATTGACATGAATGAAGCAGCTGCAGATGCTGATATGGGATTTTAAGCAAGACGATACTACATAAAAGAAAAATCAAATCTAAAAGATGGCTTTAGTTTCTATATTGCCTTAACTCACGCTTTCGACTTTTGTGAAGTGTATACAAATTGTGTATGGGACAAGAAATCAAACTGTTTTGACTAGAAATGAGATAATGATACAGTTATTAGAACAAACGGAGTTGAGTTGCATGAGGAAAAAATTATTTATTTAAAGTAGTGCTATACATGTTATGTGTAACGTTGTTTGATGAGCATCAATGTGATTCGATTACAGTTCCACAAAGTACTAATTTTCATTGAAGGTTGGCTATTGCAACAGGAACAGAAAATCCGAGATATACTGTGCTAGGATTTGAAACCAACTAAAGATAAACACGAGGAACCAAACCCTTCTATTTTGATAAATGTTTAATTACTAACGCCTATGTTCTTACTAAAAAGTGATAAGTATTCCGGACTTAGTATAAATGTAGAATTTAGAAAAAAATCATTTTAATAGAATTTATAAAATTGTAAACTTTAAATAAACGTTTTATGGAACGAAACGTATGGATTCTGCTAATCAGGTTACACCTATGGAGTTTTAAAATTTTTACTTTCTGATTGTTTTTTATGTAAGTGGACATAAAATAAATGACTTAGCTTTTTTTAAAATTTAAAGTTGCTTTTAAGTAAAATTATCTTGAAAATGCTCCAGCCTTTGTAGTTGTTCTGTCTCGTGAAATTATAAATGTACAATCAGTTGTTAATAAAATAAACGTTTTTTTTTTTTTTTTTAAATTTCTTTATAAATTTTTTTGTACATTAAATGGAGCCGTACATTTTTCTCGAGTTAACAGCAAAAGAAAATCTTGATAAGAGCACCCAGAGGCAGTTACTTTGAGGTCGAATAAAGATCAATTACACCATGATTTTTCTATTCTCATTTAAAGAAGTGGTTGTACTTTGTAGAATCAGCGAAGATGCCTAAAGAATCGCGTTTTAATTTTTAGATATTACGTGAGTGTAAATAACTTTGTTTTGATCAGGAAAGATAATTCATCAGCAACTTCTACTTCAAACGCAGCAAGCATTCAGAACACCGTTGTTAAGCTAAATGGTTGAAGATTTAAAATTGTGTAATCACAGAATTATAAATATTAATAATCTTGTTAATTCCGACGATGTTGGCTACAAAACAGATGTAGATAAGTTATACAACAAATGAATAATTTCTAAATTAAATAGAATTCTGGCGTTATCGTGTCATTAATACAAATGAGTTTAAAACTTTTGAAGAAAGTATTAATTAGATTTCGAATACGGGAGTCAGAGGTTGGTGTTTCACCGTCTGCCCTGAACCCAGCATTATGGAGTAATAAATTAATAGGTGGAAGTGCGAACACAATGGCTCGTTCAGTAATGAGTTCAAGTACAGAGCTTACAATAACAGTCCCTTCTTTAAGAAGATATTTGGAATTTCAGACAGCATTTTTAGTTCGAAATCAAAAACTGTTGACGATGCAATAAAAATTAAATGGACATTTGGTCTAGCGCAAGATAGCTAAACGTTGTATATATACGATAAGGTTGAGTTATGACAGTTATACAGAATATTTAATAATAGATTAAAACATAAGAAAAGAAACTATAATAATGAAAATTTAAATAATAATGCTGCAAATAAAAGATATGCTGTTCATTTAAAATTAAGAACAGTGAAACAAAAACTGTTCAGTGTGTGGCTGTAGCAAATGTATTAGCAGTTGCAGTAACATCTTCAAACAGCTCAGTGGTACATGATGGGTAACAGCCATCACATTTACAACGGTTTGCGTTACGCTTCATTCTTCAAAATATGAAAACAATTTTAATGCGGTTTGAGATGGAAAGTATAAACTAGAAAAAGTAAGTTCAACACCTGAAAGAGGATAAAGGGTGGCGCGCGATCTGGCTCGGTGATGGTGGCGCAGAGACTCGCCTCACTGATCGTGGCACAATGTCTGAAGTGGATGGAGAAGGGCTGATGCGGGCCACTGACTCACAAATGTAACAACAGGCGGAGGAGGCGCAGTAAGGCCATTGGACAAAGAAATCACAGGTTTATAAAGGGTAGTGCAGAAGCTCCCATGCATACTACCAATGTCCGAACTAACCCTCAACTCTATATACTGTAAATGTATGTAATGCATATAACTATTTTCCCCTGTTCGTGTCTGTTACTATGAAGCGCAGAAAGAGGATAGATGTTTACTATTATTTTTAAACCTGTAATACAAAACGGACAGAGTTATAGAGCCCCGTATTTACTTTAACCCTAACCCTAGAAGCAGCACAAAGTTGTACGACATGAACAGTAAATAGTTAAATTGAAATTAGTACGTGACATCATTTCTTGCGGTATAAATATGACTGACGTCGCACACCTGAAAAGTGCTATAAGCAACTGTTTCTGGAGAGCGTATGTGGATAAACCCCGATACGGTTTCCTTGCGGATGGTATTTGTTTTGTTCATATTGTTAGTAAAATATTACAAGTACACTTTTCCTTGCCAACTGTCAAACTTAAAAGGCTTTTATTATAGCAACGCACGCTGAAAAGACACAGACAGGTTCTGGGAGCGAGTTTCTCGCTGTATATAAAACAATGGAGTCGACCGTGTGTCCTCGATTGCTTCATTGCACAACGCAGCCAGCGTGTTCGGAGAACCGTGTAAAAGGCTGGTGGGGGGGGTTGTTTTATCATTACACGTGGAGTCGGATGCTAGATACTGCATCTGCTATTACGCTAATAAGGGGATACGGGTGATTAGTCGTCGCGTCTTCCGTGACGCACAGGGAGGGGGGATCCCGAGAGAGAAACGGCAGTACCCGGGAAAAAACGACGGGAAGGTACGACGAAGCGAAGACGCTGAAAGTATGGAGAGCCGGTTTGGGCTTTTAGGGTATAACCTTGATGTAAGATACAGGGCGCTGCCCAGAAAATATAACGTGGTATTGCAAGGTTAGATGGTAGAATATAACCAATTTTTAATTAATTTCTCGAACCGATAAATGCTAAAGCAGACCCATGCTTTCAAATCCCTCCTCCATGCTATGCTGATCATAAACGTTTCTCCGGCCTTCGACATACCATTCTGTCTCTTAGCCAGAGATCTCAAACTGGCTCTCACCCGCCCATAATACCTTTTACCGTTGTTGGTTTCCGTAATCCTGACGCTCCCTGCTCATTCAAACTGCTTCTTATCTCTCCCCGCTAAAGAGCTGACCGGAATAACGTCGACTTCTCTCGGTCGCTCTGGAAATGGCTTTTTTGTGCAATAGGAACCTGGTTGGCTACATACCACCTGCCAGTAAGAAAATGGCCTTATTTACTCTTTTAGTAATTGTCCTTACATATCTCTCTCTCTCGAACCGTTTCCGAAGAGACGGCTGCTTGTCGCGCTGTCCCACGTTTGGGGGAACCAATTTTCGACGCGAGAAATGGTAGAAATGGAATTTTCAAGCGTAATTTCTGGTTCTAGGGCCACTTTACGGGGTGAAAAACGGCGGTAAATGTCCGTTCTGCTTAAAAACGCATTTACATTTTATCTATTTATACTTTTCTCCAGAAAGACAAATATATAAGAAACCCTGCGATCAATTTTCCCATAAATTTAACGCCACGTTTTGATATGCGTGTGATTTTCTAAAAGTATTACGATAACATACACGGAACAATATGAAATAATAAATTTATCACATATGGTATATACCCATAATTATGGATACATGGAATATCTGCTTATGGTTCCTTTGCTGCAAATTTCGAACGCAGTAACCAAATAAGCGATTAACTAGTCAACTAAGAATAGGATTTATCTTCATGAAGGAAAATGTGCCAAACAAATCAGAGTTTTAAGGTTATGGACTTAACGTTTTTCGAAGAAATATTCAGAATGACTGAAGATATAATACGCCTGTTTTTGTTTGTTTTTTTTAACCATAGTCCGTTAATAAATTAAAATATTTAAAATATTTATACATAAATTACCTAGGTCATCGATTTCGAGGATATTTAGAATTTAGACGTTAGATATTTTCAACATAGACTAATGGCGATAGAGCTCTTCAGTCGGGAAGACCGCAAAACAGTCTTGCTCGCGTGCATCGTGTTGCTGTTATATAATAGTTGGATGTGCCCTGGCACTTCTATTTGTCTCTACCTTAAAAGGAACTGAGAGACACAGAACGACGATCCTCCCTCACGTATCAGCATGAGTGTTTTCAGTTAAATACTTCTTGTACGTACATGGTAAGTTGCAATCAGTGACTTAAGCATTAAAACCCGATTCATAAATAGATATAATAAAACTGCTCGTCATCTTCAGTGTTTTTTTTTTTTTTTTTTCTTAAATTTGAAATTATTTCCTCTGGGCTTTTTTCCGACTGAAATCGTGCCAGAGTAATGTTTTAAATTCCTCTGTTGCGCACAACCCCCGTAAAGCTGACCGGCCGAACGCTTCCAGATTACAGCGCAAGTTCCCGGGAATACACCCTCAAGATGTGGAAGAAACCAAGCTTCATGCTGCGCTGACGAACCTTTCCTCGGTTTCGTGCTTCGGTAACATTAATACTAATCGAATTGCGTTTACTTTGCGTCGTAGACTTACTGACAACCGCCCTTAAGACTTTCTAGAAATTGGCATTTTACATCTTACCATTTTCTTTTCGTATAATACTTCTACAGGTTTTCTCTCCTGTCCTAGGTAAATTACTTAAAATTTTCCTTTGTGGTCAATTATATCTCCCATTTTTCGGATGAATGTATACGTTTATGTGGTGCTATGGGCGCGAGGAGAAGCAAATGTACGCTAAGTGTCGCTCTAGTCTATGCTTATAGTTGAAACCGTCGATAATAAAATCAAAAACATCATAAAGAGCAAACCCTTTTAAAGGAGCTGTCACTTGCTCACTGTTAAATGATCGAACTAAATCATCTATGATGTAGATCTGTATGCAACAAAAACACCAAAGGCTTCAATAAAAAATAACAAAAGCAGTGTGTGTGTGTGTGTGTGTGCGTAATACTGAGAGAGAGAGAGAGAGAGAGAGAGGAATGTGTGTGAGTGTGTGTAATACTGAGAGAGAGAGAGAGTGAGAGAGTGTGTGTGTGTGTTGTGTGTGTGTGTGTGTGTGGTGTGTGTGTGTGTGTGCGTGTGCGTGGGTGTGTGTGAGTGTGTCTGTGTAATACTGAGAGAGAGAGAGAGAGAGAGCGCATACTCTCTTTTAAAATTATTCCCTAACTTTTGTCGGACCGGTTTACACTTATGCCACCCACTGTCGAGGCGTAAGGATCTCGGCGCAATATAGTTCTTGAAAAGAATTTTACATTTCGTTTTTTATATTCCAAAAATGACGGGAAATTCTTCAAGCGTATATTCCAGCAGCTTCCGGTGAAAAGGAGAACGTTTACCAATACGGTTTTTTTTAACCCCCCCCCCCCCCCGTCACCGCTGGCTGGAATGGTCGCCACGGAGATAACCGTTTCACTAAAGAGCGCATTCCTGATATCACGCCGCCCAGTTTGCTATCATAGCGTTCCAGTCCTGACGGCTAACCGTCACGGCTGAAAGAACTTATTTCGAAAGTCTTGTATCCAAACTCTAGGTAAATTCAATATTTTCTAAACCTTTCTGCTTACTGTAAACGCCTCGAGTTCTGAAACATCACGGAGAACACGCACCGAGCGAGCCAAGATTGTCGCCCTTCTTGGGTTTCTACACCGTCTCACCTTTCGGGTGTAATTGCCCGCCTTTCTCGAGTCCGAGATTTAATTAAGGAACCGGTCTCGTTTGTCCGTCCGTCGTCGCGGGCAGCATGTGTGCGGTTTCTTGACCGATTAACAGGAAAGAAACAGACTCGCCAATCCAGCGCCGCTTTCCGATCTCGACCGGTTCTGTCCAGATGCTGTCAGAACGTGACGAGCCACCGCGACCTGTTGTTGGTTGCGGCCCCTCAGCACTTGTGCGGATTGCTACGGCCTTACCGGCCTTCATCCTCCCATATGTCCCGACACATCAACCAACAGGCGGCTCTGATCGGCTGTGTACATCGACGAAGTTCAAATAAGACAGCTCGAAGACTTAAGTAGACCGTTTAGTTATCCCTAAACAATGACATGCAGTATTTCTTGCGAATGATTTCGAGACTGGTTTGCATTTCTGTAGATAGCATCTTTGCTCAGTGTGGTAAGTCCTGCTCTCCGACTCGGCCTCGTGTCTTCGTCTCTGTTGCATTTCAATTTTAATTAATTAATTAATTACATTTTGCTTCTTTGAACTACTTTAAATCAATTAATGAAGGTATTCATACATTCCATATCCTTGATTCATTCAGGCTGTGTAGGTTTAACCCTTTCTCTTTGTTTATTTTAATGAATTTTAATTTTCTTAAAAATTATTTGATATCTTTGTATTATTCAGTCTGTCTGTCACCAGCCAGTTGAAGTTCGTTGTTGGGCAGAGGCCTTCCCAAGACTCTTTATTATTCAGTATGATTTAATTAAGAAGCGGTTTGTATATTACCATTCCGAAATTTAAACTGAATTTGCAAATAATAATATTAATAATAATAATAATATAATAATAATAATAATAATAATAATAATGATAATAATAACAACAACAACAACAACAACAACAACAACAATAATAATAATAATAATAATAATAATAATAATAATAATAATAATAATAATAATAATAATAATAATAATAATAAATTAAAACTCATTAAAAACCGCAGCTATGTCAATAAAGTAGAAATAAGTTTGATGCTACAAGACAGGAACGGTTCTGGTAACTTTCATACTTCCAGTCGATGGGATACCACGTTATCAAGAAGGTAAGCTTCACGGTATCCAGAGGGTTAAAGGACCAACTAGTGAAGCGAGCTTCTTGTCCCCATCATGAGAACTGATGTACCAAGGGAAAGGAAACAAAATGGTGTTAATTTTCACTAGATGCTTTTTAAGCAAGACTTTCTGTTCTTTAGGTTTGTGCAAGTAAACGGTGCTGGGTTCGAAAACGTGGCCGTGGAACTTTCCAGGCTGCATTTAGAACGACCTCTGCGTAAACAAGAACACCTTGATTAGATAGCGGAACAACTTCCGAGTGCGAGAGAGAGAGAGATGGGCCATTTCAGTCGCAGCCGTCGAGAGAGATGGAGAGAGAGAGAGAGAGGAGAGAGAGAGAGAGATATGGGGGAGAGAGAGAGTGAGAGAGAGATATGGAGAGAGAGAGATATGGGGGAGAGAGAGAGAGATATGGGGGAGAGAGAGAGAGAGAGATATGGAGAGAGAGAGAGAGGAGAGAGAGAGAGATATGGGGGAGAGAGAGATATGGAGAGAGAGAGAGAGTGAGAGAGAGATATGGGGGGAGAGAGAGAGAGATATGGGGGAGAGAGAGAGAGAGATAGAGAGATGGGCCATTTCAGTCGCAGCCGTCGCTTGGTAGCTAGGCGATGTGACGTAATTAATAAAACTGGTCAGCTGCAAGTAAGTTTCAAGCGTGTGAAATGCGAGAGGCCTTAGAATGGCGGATACATAATGTGGTGCTGGAAATTTAGCTTAGAAGATAACTGGAAATACGAACAGCCTATCAAACGTTGCGCTCCCATCTCCACTCCGATTTAGCTTTCAATGGGTTGGCTTCTTGCATGACGCGACCCCAACAGTCGGTTTCGCTCAACCGTTCCCACTGATGTTAGTAGCCTGTCAAGTTTCCTTTCTTTTTCCTGCCTGGCTTTCAATTCAATAATTCAACGCAGAATTTACTATTATTAATGACAGAGCGAGTTTTTTTTAAGCTTCTTAAATTAACGAGACGTTCTTTGGGAACGTGAGTGGTAACACAAGCTCCGCCTACTCAAGTGTTATCAGTACCCATCCCGCTCAGGCTCCGACTGCTGATCTTGTAATTCAGATGGCGAGTTTTATGGAAAATCTTCTCGGCCAGATTTTGAGAGATGGCGGCTGCCGGAACTAACGGTGACCGTCGTGTTGACCGTGCCCCTCACAAGCGGGGGCGGCAGTTGGGCCCCCCCTCAGATGTCTGTTAGACGCCAATTTGTCAAATATTAACAGAATGTTCAAAAATACCAGAATGAAAACCGCCATCTGGCTAATATCTTTCACGAATCGTTTTCCGTCGCCCACACACACGCCCACACACACACACAAGAACCCAAAAGGCTTTTTATTCCCACCTGTAAACCGGACTTACCTTGGTTAACCCGTATACCCATGAGAGCGGAACGAACCGAAAGCGGTGTTGTTGTTGTTTTTCTTTCACTTGACGGGGTGTGTTTCTGTCCCTCCTCACCTTCAACAGTTATTCAGGTGAGATCTATGACGCTATAATCTCCGAGAATTGGCTGTAAGAGGAGCCCTCCACCTGGCGACGGACTGACGTCACTAGCCGGCCGAAATATGGACAGTACAGCCTGCATCCCGAAGATCAACGTGTACAAACACGTGGACATTTTAGGCAATCTAAGCGAAGGGTCGCGAGAACGGGGCTGTTTTCTGAAGAAAAAACAACAACAAAGATTAACATTATTTGCTTATATAAGGAACTGAAAGGTAGACAAAGCGCGCAATACTTGCCGAAGGTGTTCGTAAATCAGATTCGATCAGGATTGTAATTGACGCAGGAAAATGATTTACAATTACCCAAAGGATAGGGATTCATGTCTCTATTTGCAAATCAGTCTAATTGGTTATTCAGAACTAGTTAGCCATTAAGTCTGAAGATGTACCATAACTGCATCTTCCAAACAACGTCCGTAGATAAATTCGACCTCTGTATCACCGGGAGCGCTCGTTATTTGGCTACGGGTTAGCTTAAGCGATTTGATTTAGCTTTTTGTAATGCATTTCTGGAAGCAATTAGCTGTCGGTCTTTGTTTAGCAAATCTGAGCAGGAACTGCCAATCAACTGATAGAATTTGGTTTGTTTATGTAATCTGTCAATACATTTAAACGTAAACGCATTATTATTATTATTATTATTATTATTATTATTATTATTAATTATTATTATTATTATTATTATATTATTATTATTATTATTATTTGGTAGGTTAGGATGCATTTTCTTTTCTGTAATTGTCAGCTTTCCCCGACAGAAAAACAGGCCACACCCATTACTTAAAGATGTACAACAATGCGCCATTTTAATCGGAGGTCGGCCATAACACCTAACGCAGGGCGACGCGAGCGACCCCTGCCGTCCTTCTCGCCTGTAATTGCGTTGTCCACGCGCACCGAAAGTATCCGATTTAACAAAATGGTTTGGCCTTCTCGTCGATAAAAGGAGCTATCTCGGGTGAGGTATCGTAGGAGGCGCGGCCGTTATGAATCGCACCTTCAGCTGGGCGACATCTTTATTATGATCTCGCCAGAGAACGGGATTTCTGAGAGCACGTGCTGCCCCCACAGCAGAGGTGTACCGGAGGTAAAGGGCTCCTCTGGACAGGAATAAATGGGCCCGAAACAATCTCTTGCGCTCGACAAAAAGAACTTTTCGAACTCCCCGTGAAAGCTCTCCTCCTCCTCCTCCTCCTCTTTAAATAAATAACGAGCTTGTTTTTCTCATTACCGGAAGAACTTTCACTCGAGCACTCGCTTGGCGGCCACAGTGCGCGACTAATTGGAGAAGATGCTCTGGCTACCCGCGCTTCACCCAGACGAAGGTAATTGACGCAGAGCCCCGATTCCTCGCGATACGACTCCGTCCCTCCCCGTCGAATAGCGGCCAATCGCGAACCACCTTTATACACCGCTAATGAGCTGGGGTCTGGTGTAGTCACGGAGACTGTGCCACCGCCTTATAAAATTCCACCGGCGTGGGACTATCGGAGAACCTTTTGTGGACAATTTTTTTTAAAAAAATAATAGAGCCAGTATATTTGCCTTTACCGGCGCCGCTAGATATATATATAAACCAGTGGATAACTTGACGAGGTCTTCTCTCGACGATTCGGGAATCTCCGGAAAGCTGGCCCCGGGCGAGTTTCCGCTCAGCGAAGAATCCCGATCTTTTGCGGGAAGTAGAAACTAATATTTTGACGAACAAAACCCTACTACATACATGCCTAATGCGAGTATTGGCTCTTATTAATAAGGGGACGCATCGCTGGATGTGCGTACCGAAAATGTGCATTTCTCATCTCGTGTTTGCGGAATAATCGTCCGGCTTACAGTTTAGACATTCGCTGATGTCGTTTTTAGATATTAGAAGCCATTTTTCCCCCACCTGGCGGGAGATTCGTGAGTGTGTGGGACCGCGTGTTTGTTGTTGTTGTTGTTGTTGTTCCGTCTTTACATTCGGTTCTTTTACGTAGCAGGCATCGAATCCGCATCCACCACTTGACTCGCGACCCAACTGGCGCCATCTATTAACTTCTCGCCGGCGCTTTCTTCACAAATGCTAATCTTCTGCGTTCGGCAGCTCAAGAATTCGTTTCATTAGATCCTTCAAGACGAAGATTTGGACGTCCGATCGATCTCAAAACGTCCGTCAGTTCGCCATAATACCCGTCTCCGGAGATTGGCTCGTGCCGCCGTGGACCTTTCTTGTCCGTTACAGTCAATATATCCAAAATTTAGCATCACTCAAGAATGAAAGTTTGGAAATTGGCCTTTCTCCCCCTTTTTTTCCTTTCTTAGCGAAAGTTTTAATATGACGTAGGCAGCGCAAATGGTCCTATTCAAGAGGTTTCCGTGACGACCGCGTGCGATCCATGTTTGACCGCGTTTAAACGAGTTATATGAGCCCCACCCATCATTTATTTATTAAAGCGGTTTTCCTAAGCAATAATTAACTAAATATTCCGGTATTAACACTTAAGAAACCGCCATCTCATGTTCGAGCTCTTCAGCTGTGTAAACATCAAAGGTAGTGACGTTATAACCCCTATGAACGAACGCACAGCAAGTCGTCTTGCACAACTATGACGCGCAACTAACTTAGTTTGCGGTCTTCTTGACAGAAACACAATGACGATGACCATCTACACTGCCTTGACATAGTAAGTTATCCCTCTGTGTTGTTATTACAATATATTATTTTGTTGCAGAGAACGGAAAATAAAGAGTATTCAAGTGAAATTCTTCGTGTCAGTACTTGGTCGGGCCACCTATTGCAGCACTAAGAAATTCTTTTTACTTTGTCATTATATTACCATCTAGTTCCGGTTTTCCCATATTCGTGGGAGAGCTTCTTTTTAATTCAATTATACTTGCGAAAAGTGGATTGGTTGCTCTTAGCTGATGACCCAGATACTTCCACAGGCTTTTAATCTAATTCATATCAAGGCTTTGGGTATGTACTTGGGAAGGATGTTGAATGCCTTTATTCCTTTTCTAGTCTTGGTCACATGAGAGGTGTGTGCGTGTGTGTGTGTGAGAGAGAGAGAGAGAGAGATGTAACACTATGCTTCATATGAATACTGACATCGAATCTCAGTTTGTTTGTTGGTATAACAATAGACGTCTTTAAAGTAGTGAAATGCCTGTAAAGATAGATGTCCTTCAGCAAGTACCAAGCACCTGTTCTGTCTCTCCATAATGTCTTATCGCAGCCCACTCCATCACTCTCTTCTTGCCTCCATACTTGACCGTAGGATGAAAACATTGGAACTGAAGGTCAGACGTCGTGAATTGCTAAAACCTGCACTCACCAGGAAAGAGTGCACTTTACCAAGACCAGTCCTTTTGAAGCCTCTTATGCTAATCGGATAGTAAAGGTTTCTTGTGCACACCCTCTGTTGTCAAGCAGGTGATCCTGACGTCGGTAAGTTATTACAGATATATTTGGATTTTTTTCCAGTTATGGCGCATATTACGTATTTTTACTGAAGACTTCTCGTTGTCATTACGATTACGGCGAGGTTGCTTTTTAGTAAAATTTGAACTTTGGTATTTACCAGGCTTAATATCTTAGAATTTCATTCTTTTACTTCAGAAACGCTGGGTGCAGCCATTGTTTTCTCTTTCTTCTTCTTTTTTTTTTTTCGTGGATATTATTACTTATCCACCTTGAGTCAAAAACCGCTCCCTGGGTGACATTTGACCTTCTTTCGTCTTTTCCGATTTTCCCGTAAAAAAAATGGGGGCGCGATTCAAACTCAGTACCACTTTACTACCAGGGACTGCCTGCAGACCCTTTGTTGTCTTACAGAGACCAATCCTCGTCGAGATGAAAATTGGTGTAAAACACGACATTAGTTAATTATGATTAGTAGGGCAGGTGCACGGTGTGCGTTTTAGCTCAAAGAAATACCTTCCTCCCAAATACTTTAAGGTATTAATATATAAGCGGAAACCGCCTAGATAAAGCCAGGGGCCAGGTTTCGCGATCCCATCAGGTCGTTTCTTCCCCGACATTTAGGTGGTGAAGAACAACAAAAAAGGAATTGACCGCATTAAAGATTCTTTAAAATCTACTCCGGTAGTGACGTCATCAACCAGCGTGACCGACCACCGATGAACTTCCGGTCATTTATTAGATAAGGGTTCTGGATTCAAATCACCGCGGTATTCTTGTGGGGAGGAAGCGGGGGGGTTGGTTTGCCGGGCAACCGTACGACTCCCTGCGCAGTCACGCATACTCGTCGTCGCTAGTTGTGATGGCTGCTCACATGGCCGCAGTCGCTCCCTCCTCTGCTAGCGGCAAACAAACGGTCATATCGTAATAACTGAAAACCCCGCGGCTGTGTCCACAAAGCCAACGCCTCCCCCAACTTTTTTTTTTTTCCTTTTCTTTTTTTGTTGTTGAGATTTTCGAGTGAAAAAATTTTCTTCAAGATTGGAAATAACAAGTACGCGGTCCTGAAAGGGAAGATGTCGCAGGCCGAACAGTGTTTTCCATTCTTTTCAGAATTGATAAATCGTCGAACTGAAGCGTATAATGAAGCTTAGAGATACATAACAACGCGAGACAAATGTTCAGTTCGATTTCTTAGATATTATTTATCTTGCTGTGTTACGGGTGGGAGTCCCGCAGCAAATGCTAGCAGTCTGATTTGTTTGCTCTTCTTCTTCTTCTTCTTCTTCTAAAAAAATAATAAGAATAAAAGAAGTAAGAAAAATGATCGAAGGACTTTGAGGTGAGATGCATCGAGACGTCGATGATTATTGTATTTGTGACGCACTTATTCGTGCACAGACCCATTACTTCCCTACCTGTAGAATACCTTGTTGTTGTTGTTGTTGTTGTTGTTGTTTTAAATGCCAAAACGAGGACTTCCGCGGAAATGTCGCTACGATGGAAAATATAAATCCAATTTTTTTTAAAATCTTTGTTGTTTTTAACCCAAAGGGAAAAGTTGGGTTATTTATATATTTTTTTTTTTAAAAAAAGCAAACAAAGGATGCAGCGCTTCCTTATTGTATCTTCTCTGTAACTCTTCCACGGCGGATGCCGGGTTTTCTAGGATGGGGGAGGCTGAGTGAAAATCAGCCGGGCTTACGCCGAATCAGTCCGCGCGATAGACGGGCCGGAGGTTGAAGGAGACTCCGCTGGATATATCTCTCTCTGGCCACATTCGCTCATTGGAATTTCGAATAAGCGACTGCACAATGAGTGGCGATTAATTAAATCGCTGAAAGGATAGAATAGACCACAGCTTGATAAGCCGAGAGGAAGAACAAAATGAAAACCGGCAGTTCTCCTTGAATCTCCCTCTCTCTGTACTGACGTCATCTCTCTCTCTCTCGCCGGGCGGAAACTGAAATAATAATTACTCTTGTATCTTTTTCTTTTTGTCTTTTTCTGCAAGAGACAAATGTTTTATAGAAATTTAAATAAAACAGAAATAAAAGTAACAGCAGACTTCGATAAATCTTGTTTATGCCGGGAGTTAGTTATACGGATTGATTTCCTTATTGTTTTGCACTATTTACTCTTGTTTTTTTTTTTAAATTAATATGCCTCGTAACTCAATATTTTCATATACTTTATTATCTCGACAGCAAAATTTATAGGGATTTGTTTTTAAAGGTTTCCCATCCTCCCTTAAACGATCCTAGATTTTTTTTTTTTTTCCCTCGAAAAAGAAAGCGTTTTTACCCAGACGTGGCAGCCACACGTTGTTATTCCACGACCGCGGACCTGATACAGACACAAACCCGCCTTCAGAGAGTCGACAACCGTCGGCGATGGACGGCTGCCTGGCTCTTTCCGGACAGTGTTTAGCTCGCGGACCTTAAAGACATCAAAGAACACCAGCGGACAGAACGAGGCTCAGATGCGAGCAAATCAAAACGACGGATCCAAAGCGAGTTACGTCAGAAGAAATATGATCAGGTCGTCAGTTTCCAGAGCTCGAGCAGAAACATATCCAGGTTGTTCATTTCCCCATCGTGGACCAAGATGGCTAATATCCAGCCTCTCATGTTTAGTTAATAATTGATCATGTAGTCATTACGCAATTATGCAGATCTCTAAAGAGTTCAACACGGGCAAGTTTTGACAAGAACGACTGTTTTGTCAGCCAACTAATGCCCGCCTGGTCTCCTTTAATAGATAGCTGCCATCCGAATTTTCCCAATGTTTTTGCGTTTGTTATCAGAAATAAGTCGCCTTTAGAGAAATCGCTAGCTCTCCCCGCCGCCTGTTCTCGAATCCACGGAACGGTTTGAACATCTTTTTAAGTTACTGTTTCAATCTCCGCTTCAGGGAATCAAGCACCCACGCCGAACAATTCCTCACACGCCAGATACGGTCCGGAAGCGGTCGGGAAACCGAACGAACATATTTTAAAATGTCAGTTTCAAAATAAATCTGTTCTTTATCACCCCCGCCCATCTTGCTTGTATTAGATCCACGTAAACGATTCTGTTTTCCAAAATTCTAAATCGCCGAACCTTAACTTTATCTGATAGAATTTCTGTTTTTTTTTTGTTTTTTTTTTGTTTTCATTCCTCCAGACTTCAAAAAAAAGCGCCATTTGCCAATCCTTTGTTTAAATGCCATCTTGACGTCGTGTAAGCATCTTGCAACGGTGGCATTATCTTATTTGGGGCTGTCGTCGGTAAAGCGGGACTCTTCGCCTCGACGTGTAAATTTTACATCTAACGATTATAACCGTCCGAGTCGACATGGAAATTAAACCGAGTCTTCGCACAGCTTCCTGTGAGAAGCGGTTACTGCTCGCTACGATTATCCTTCATCGCAGAAATACGTAACGCCAAGTCTGTATCAGAACAAGAATATAATATAAATTTAGATGTCACCCAGCAGTATAATCCGTATGTTGCGGTTTGTTTTCTTTTTTAAATTAAAAACCGGAAAGTTTACACATTCCGATTTTCGTACAAGCGACAAGATGCATCGCGAAATGGTCCAATACCAAATCGCGAGCCAATGTTTGTAATTTCTGTTTTACCGTTGTCTGTCTCGATTAAAATTCCTACGCAGACGGTCGCAGCAGAACTTACTAAGACACGGACATTAAAAGTGGCTTTCCGATAAAACCAAAATCTATGGTTTCAACGGGTTACTTGTTAGTAGTTACGATGAGGTATAAAGTGGGCGACGTGCACGTTATCGCTTTTACTTTGACACTCCGCTTAGCAGCCTCCCAGATCTGTTGTTATTGATGATGATGTCAAAGTTGCCACATTATTTTCCTCTGGTGCAGACAGATTATTTCGCTCTATTGGATAATCTGCGCGTCAGAACTGCCTTAGCAGTTCTCTCTCTATATGTACAATGTTTCAGCATTTTTGAGGCGGGGTAACCAAAGTCACGAGTGACGCGAAAGCGCAAACCTAGAACCAAGCATCGGGAAGTTTCAGTTAGACGATTAAAGAAAGATATTTTTGGTATAGGGTTCGCAGATCTACCACGTGAAAAGTAAGTAGCTTCAAACGAAAGATAGCCCCCCCCCCCACGCACCAATCTTGGGGCCGAACGAATTAAAGTACCATTAAAGCTGAATTCTCAAGCCAGACATTTAAGGCCGTGTAAAATTTAAAAGGAAACTTTGTTTCTGGACAGTGGAGCGCAACGAACACTGATGACAACCAGGAACGGAAAAACTAACAAAGTTTAAGGCGATAGCATCTTTAGGAGAGAGAGATGGAGATGGAGAGAGAGAGAGAGAGAGAGAGAGAGAGAGAGAGAGAGAGAGGAGAGAGATGGAGATGGAGGGAGAGAGAGAGAGAGATGGAGATGGAGGGAGAGAGAGAGAGAGAGAGAGAGAAGAGAGAGAGAGAGAGAGAGAGATGGAGAGGAGAGAGAGAGAGAGGAGAGAGAGAGAGATGGAGATGGAGGGAGAGAGAGAGAGAGATGGAGATGGAGGGAGAGAGAGAGAGATGGAGATGGAGGGAGAGAGAGAGAGAGAGAGAGAGAGAAGAGAGAGAGAGAGAGAGAGAGAGAGAGAAGAGAGAGAGATGGAGATGGAGAGAGAGAGAGAGATGGGGGAAGGGTTAACAGCTCAACATTAAAGAAATCAGAAAAAGTCGAAGTGGGTCCGAGCGAGTGAAATCGATCAGAAAAAAAAGGTAACCCAACTGGGCCGAGTGAAACGGAGCAAAATCGATCAGGTCTGTGAGTACAATCGAACGTAACCGAGCAGAACTAAAACCGATTACACACAACTAACCCGTGGTAGGGCGAAGGAAAGTTACTAAAATGAACCAACTTACCGCCATCACAGCGGCATCGTTTTCTTTTCACTTTGAAGTCAGCTGAACAGTTCCTATACAAATATCGAGCCACCGGGGGATCCGAGGAATCTCTGAGGCTGTAAACTGAGCGACTTCGTCACACCCGGACCGACTCCCTCGTAATTGCTATAGGGTGATTCTGTGTTCAATCAGTGCCCGTGTTTTTCTCTCATGCATCATCAGTTTACAATAATCTACAATTAAAAAAACAACAACAATGGTAAATGGCGTTCGGTAATTTTCGGAACCTTACGTGAAATAAGACCTTTTCATTTTGTAAGGTGTCCGCGGTTGTTTACATCCGTCCGACGACCAAAAGGAAAACTTCCGGTATCCACGACGTCTTTTTAACAAATTAAGAAAATTATTATTATTATTATTAATAATAATAATAATAATAATAATAATAATAATAATAATAATAATAATACTTTCTTTTTACTAGTTAACGCATTATAGTTAGTAAAGGTTAGACATTTTAATTGCATTAAAAAGCTTTAAATACTTCATAAGAACCTTTGCGGTGCTGCATCTAAAAGGGATTCTTCCCACCCTGGACAATTATAAAACTAGTCCCGACCAAGCACAGACGCAGGTATCATCAGTCATTGTCTTAATTAAATATGTTTCAGGAGAAAATAATTGGATTACAGCCGTAAAATTTATCCGGTAGCGACGGTTCTTTAGATGCAAACAGTCAGCTTTAATTCTTGTAGCAAACAGTGGCTTACTTAAAGGGCAAGTCCCCCTTTCCATATCACTCGCATGTTTATTTAGAATTTGTTTATCTGACCATTTATGCCCGATGTTTGTTTTTTTTTTTTAAACGATGCAAAATCTGCATCCAGTTCGAGATGCAGAGAGGGGAGCGAGTTTTTTTAAACACGCCAGACGTATGCTCCACTAGATCCTCGGTACAGGGCCCCGCTCGTCGGTTACCGGAAGAGCCAATTCATCCTCGGCTAAACAAAGCAGCACCTTTTTTTTTTTTATTTAGCTTCTTCTCTACCGAAAACCCACAGATGCGCTCACCAGGATGCGCACCGGTGTTCACGCCAGAAACTGCACACGGTCAGATAGATCCGACAGACAGCTCAGGCTTGCTTACGTCCGTGGCGAGAGGTGATCGCAGAGAAATAAGGAGGCGTGTGCGTTTAAAAGGGGGTATTTCTGGTGCTGCGTCTTCCTTCCTTAATCGGCGAGCTTGTCCCGCGCGGAGTAATCGCGGCAAATTTTCCCAGAAATAATTAGGTTCACATGGACTATTTTTTTTTTTTTTCCTCCCTTATGGAAACATCCGACGGAATTGTTTTTGTTGGGTACCATTCGCGCGGCGTCCGTTTAATTTTGTCTCACTCGCAGATGAGGAGCTCTCGTGTGTTTGTTGTTTTATTGTGATTGAAAATACAGACTCGTGTAACTTTAAGGGGGGGTTGCGGTTTACAGAAAAGAAGACTAACACCCGTTAGTTTTTTTTCCTGGTTTCCCTCCATCGCTTATCTATTTAAACATTTCTTCTTCTTTTTTTTTGAAATGTAGATTTTCTCACGGATTAGGGAGATTTGTTTGCCTTTATTTACTTGGTGTCTTAAATAGTGGTGGCTTTCATTTTTGGAAAGGCCGCACTTCTTACCCCCCCACCACCTTTTTAGTGTCTGCTTGTTTTTGGTTAACAACAACAACAACCATTCCACCAGATTCTAATTTTACTATGTCTGTCACCAGATACGATATCAACCACTACCCTAGAAATGGGTTGAAAGATGCATTCCCTACTACTATGGTTATCGTGTGGGAAATTAAAGCAGCTTCTCTGATTTCCCTTAGTTGTTTTATTAGATTTATAGAAGTTCACCGATTTGGCCCCCTTTTAAGGATTATAGTGAAGTAATTGTTCTCCTGGTTTGTTCAGCTAAAGTAGCTAACGATTATTTTAGTTAAAGGCAGTAAGTATGCGGCTGGCATTACTAATTTGCATAAGTGGGTAACGGTAAAGTCCGATATACGATTGCGGCGATTATTCTGATACTGTACACCTAATAAAGAACGAATAACACTGGGCAACAATGATTTTGCCACCGGAACACTGTCACGCTCACTTTGTGGTATTTCGCACACTGATTTTAATCTGCAAACCGTTTTGCTCTAGGACGTCGGGTTTTTTAGTTATGTCACGTGACTGATGAATGGAGGTTATTCATAGACTGTAGCAAACTAAGCTTTAAAGCTGTGCTGTTACATCATGGTAACCAAAACCTTTCGGTTCCTATAGCTCATGCAGTTGGCTTGAAAGAGACACACGAGTCCATCATGTTGGTCCCTCCAAAGTGAGACTGATACCTCTTATAAGCGCAAGAACAAGTGTCCGAAACATTTTTTAACATTTGGAATTTACCAACTATGTAAGTTAAATGCGTTCCATATCTTCCACACTGCTTTTATCAGTCTTTCTCATGCATCTGTTGTCTGATAATGGCAAATATGTTTCACATTAAGCATTTTAATACCAAATATTATTTTTCAAGCTTTATATACTTCATATAACATAGATCATATATAGCATTAGTGATGAAATTCCTCCTTATGCATATCTCAAAAACCTGACGTCCTGGCCAAATTCTGACTTCAGATCTGAAATCAGCGCCCAAAATTTAGCTAAGATCACCCTCATTTTGCTCAGTGGCAGACAAAAAAGTTTCGTTTTGTTGTCCAGTGTAATTTAGAAACTACAAGATCAGAAGAAAGGATCTTAAACTTCTCTGCCTGTACTTTATTCCTGCGAGTATAAAGTGCGGGTTATATAAATGGTTTCACTGAATAGCAGACCACGGCTTATAAAAGAAAGAAAGGGGAAAAAAAAAAACTATTTAAGATGTCAGGTGGTTTTACAAACTATCCTGCTAAATGGAACCATCTGTCTACATATGCACGATTTTGAAATCGTAGACAACAAAAATATAGCAAGAATTAGACAAAATTACCATTGTTTGGCGTTCACGACGAATGTTGATATTACAAAGTGAAAGTGATTTGCACTTTCTACGATATTATCAACTTGTTTTATTTTTAGATTGATAATAATCGAAGACAAAAAGTTACCAATTTTGACGTTTAAAAAAACAGCTCTCTTTAGTTTCAGTTAAGATTGTTTACGATTTTCCTAAAACGTTATACCATATATACATGTATATGAATCTATAAATCAAAGTTAAGCCGCAGCGCTTTTTTTCCCTTAGCCATAGCCCGCTTTAAGGCTGTAGCTTAGTGATGTCTGCACACTCGGTCTTCCGCTGATCTCTTATATCGGCCGTCGGGAAATGGTTAATCAGCGAACCTGGAATCAGTCTTAAAGTTCGCCACGTTTCACTGAATGTTAAACTGAAAGTAGGCGAGTAGAAATAATCTAGAAGCATTCTCAATTGCCGAGAAACGTTTTTGATGAGAAATGTTTGAGACGATCGGCCGCAGCAGACGGAAGATCTCAGCGATATACGAGCAGGCAGGCGGACCGCGTTGAGAGACCGTTGTTGAAGAAGGGAAATAATTCAAAGTTTCTTAAAATAATAAATAAATAAATATATACACATGAAAGAAAAGGGATTCAACAGTGATCAGATATCATTACGGTTTGGTAAATAAGTACAAGAAAATATTTAAAATTTAAAAGGTAAAAATCCAAACTATAAATTCCTTACTTGGTATTGCATCCTCATTGTTTAACAGAAAACAGTAGAAAGCAAAATTTTAGTTCATTCTACAGCGTAAGATAAAAATATGTATTAGAACTTGGTTGACGTTTGTTATATTTAAAAGTTTATGTTAAATCGATGTAATGTTTTGCTCAATTTTACGCCGTTTATTTAAAAGAAAAATAATTCACTTTCCATCTGATTCGGGCTTGAAAATATATTCAATAACAGTTGGATAATGAAGTAATTTATAGGGAGATCGTTTGCTAACCCAATAGCCAGGGTATATCACCCGTAAAATACCATAAAAAATTCCTTACTGTTCCTTAACTTTACATCTATTTGTTGATCGTGAGTACAGCCATAAGCCACCACCAGTTATGTTTCATAATATCCAAATAAAGGCATTTTAATGTATACTTAGTGCATTACAATATTTCGTGTTGTTTTTATATATAAATATATATTTTTTTAATATTCTGTTGTGTATTTGGCATTAAAGCTTCATTTTGTTTCTCCATTAAGTCTTTTATTCGAATATTTATTTTAGATTTTCAACAACAATTAATTTTCCGAAATCCTTTCTTTTAAAATATATATATAGCGAGATTAGAAATTCTTGTCAAAGACAGGAAACTACGAGACCAAAACTGATACGAAATTATCCTACTTGCATGTTTTCTGGGAAGTTCTACGGAAGCCAGACAGTAAGCGACAGATGACAGTCGGAGAAACTGACTTTTTAAATTAGACTCTCAAAATGGGAAACGTGATATTTTCCATTCCATTAACATCACGAATCGATACGTAGTGATCGGTCTCAAAATAGACTCATTGGCGAATTGCATGGCGGAAATTTTATGGCAAAAGTGATTAAATAGGTAAACATATAATCAGTGTTTGTTTTTACTTCTACAATATCGAGCCAGGCTGATAAATTTTGGCTTGAAAACAAACAAAAAAATAGAACAGTTTGCACATGTGAAGATAATAAAAGCTGTTTTCTTATTTATCCACGTTATTATCTAATTATATAGGTGTTCAATATTATTGATTGAAGCTACCTTTTTCAAAACTGTTCGCCTTCATTCATTGCCCATATTTAATTCACATGACCAAACAAAAAGTTTTATTTAAACTTTGCGTTATTATTAACAATTTATCATAGATCGATTTTGAAAAAAAAAATCATTACGTGTCGATCAGTGATGATCATCGACTACATTACATTTCAGATACAGTGTCTAGTTAAAGAGCCAGAACTTCCGTCCTTGCAGCTGACATACAAAATGTCACTGGTCGGTTGGTGTCATCTTTCTGCATCTTTCCGGAAACATACGAGTATAAAGAATTTCGCAAAAATCTCGATCTCGTTTTCTCCTATCACTGGCAAGAATCTCTCGACTTAATAAAGTAAAGGTAATATTTTAACATATCAGTAAAATAACAGTAAGTATTGCAATGCATTAAGTATACAGTAAAACAGTTTTACCTTAATATTATAAAACGTAAACGTTTATCATTTTGGACAAGTTCCATCAAAATACAGAAATACTTACATTTTTAATAATTATTTTCGGACATATACTTTGTCACCGGTTAAGTAATTCATTAAATTAGAATGACCCTTTTTTGTAAGATCGTCACGTATTGGTTGGTTTCGTAACAATGTTAAGTTTGTAACTATGAGACAGCAGATCTTGGCTGGCAGGTAATGGACGAGATGCCACCTGTCGTCTTCCTCCTACCTTTTGAAGATCTGACCAGGAAGCAGTTGTGAGAAACAGCTTTGCGATCTATCACAGTATCGCCCTTGATCTGTTCGGTCCTTGGCAAAATATCTTACACTTAGTAATCGAAACTTGAGGATTTCAAAGGAAAGAGCTGTCGTTGAAATACCTAGAGTTACATTCATATAAGAATATCATTTCCATTTTGAAAATGAAAAATAATGCCATAACACGGGCGTTTAGCAGAAAAAACTTTAATATTAAACTTTTTTTTTCAGTGTTAAGAACTAAATCATCGTTAAATGTTACAGTCTGTTAAACACATCGTTTTTTCTAATGAGATTTTTTCCTAGCGGATAACTGACGTAAAGTTACCACAAAAAAGAAAAGAAACTAACAGAGAGAGCAGCAGTGAATGGATATTCATCTATTAAAAACTAAAGTATAACCCCTTTAATCCGGCAGATGCTGGACCACATAAAAGCCAGATTAGATAGTGCCTTCAGCTTATATCCAGATGGCTAAATAACAGGCATCATTTGCCTATAAAACAGGAAATCGCAATAACTCACCTATAATGGTAAAGCGATAATGCTGCGATATAAACTCACGTTAATCAGGTGACCAATGAACGGCGCGGTGGTGTAAGAGTCCGTGAGGACCAAAGGGTGTACAGCTGTACCGTGGCGGTGATGGTCTCTTCTTTCTCATTCCACGGTTAGTTGAATGGCTATTCTTTGATGAAAGATTGCGAAAATGTTTTCTCAGCATTAAATATCCAAACTCGTGACACCAACAAGCGCGGGGAGGTGACTGGTTCACAGCGCCATACTGCGATGGTAAATGACACTAGTTCGGCTTGGTACCGGATTAAATAAATTTTAATATAAAATTAAATAATAAAATGTGTTTAAAATATCAAAAAGTCCTCCATTTTAGTATTAATACACAAGGATAATTAACATTTAGAAAAATATGGCATAAAAAACACAAAAATATTTAATAAATTTACTTGAATTACGATTTCGAAGAAATTTCGAACCAGTGGAAATGGGAAATAACTCGAACAGATTAATTCTGCACGATCACCACTGCGTTCATAAAGCAGATCAATGTTCTGGCAATTATTCGTTGTCAGAACGTCTTACCTGTCCTACTGTAAGCGAGATTAGTACTTCGACAGTTGGGGAACGTATTTGTTAATGTTATTGGAGCGTTCATTCTGAGAAGAAGCAACGCCAGAGTGCGGAACGTTCACAGGTATTTATCGAGAGTGGCCTTCCATCAGTTGGTAGATGAACATCTTCGGGCAGCGTTTATCGACTCACTTAGCGAATTCCCGACACCGAGAAATATAGTCCATATTAAACGTAAGCACATTTAGTACGGTTGGTTGGTTACTCACAGCACCTGTTAAGGTTCATCAGCAACTCAGATTAGAATTGCGAACACTTCGTCTGAAACAGCGTTTGCTCATACAGTGGCTCTCATACGATTAGGGTCAGATCGTCCCCTTTATTAGATAAATGTACATACCGCGTGATAGACGCCATTTTAGCAGTTCTAAGCAATACCGAAATGGTAACATTTCTGGTACAAGTCGATGTCCTGACATTTTCCCCGCCTATTCTCAGGCAATGTTTCACGCACATGACTAAAATGAAGCCAGCTCAGATGTTCATGGCGCCTGGGAAAGACTTTGCGCATCTAAAACACCTGCTGTGTGAACGGAATCTCATTCCAATGGCAGATCTCTCAGACTGATCGTCATCTTTAGGCGTTTGGAAAAATCGTTCCAAAATCGGCGCACTTGTAACTTTCTCGTCCTGCCGTTACCGGGGACAGGAAGTTCTTGCTACCAAGACGAGAATACTTCTATCTTTGACTGAAACCAAAAACTAGTTTCGTGCACTGCCGTGCCATTAAAGATGCTACGCAGAGTTATCAGTACTTTACTGAAAATGGAGGCGCGGGTACAGCGACGTGGTGGTTATGGAGAGGATCTCAAAATACGTAGTTCCTCATACGTTGGCTGTAGCTTAAAGCGAATGACGACTTGCTGACATTTTTAAGGTCGCAAAGAATACGACATAGTCGAAGAACTTCAGTGGCTTTAGTACTACAAAAGTGGCGTCCGGCTACAAACTGGACGCCATTTCAATTTTACACACATATTTGCACGAATGTTAGAACTGTTAGTAGACATTTTTATTGCCGTTTTTTTTTTAAATAATTAAAATGATGAACTAATAGCCTGGTGCATATTTTTATAATTTATTCAGTTATTTTTGTGTGGACGATATTTTGCAAATACCTGTCGCTTTGATAACCTCCAAGAAGACTTTCGCTTAAGCATTAGCGGAAATATGGTAAGGCAATGCTGAGAATTCTATTTGCTTTCTTATTTCGAGGCCATATCTCTGACAAATATTAGTCGTCCCTACATCTTGTCTGCGCCATAAACATCACCCTAATCAATATGGCGAATTAAAATTGTCCATTAACACTTGATAATCATAGCAACAACTCAAGGGCGGTTAGTAGTTGAAATATTCATGAGGCCCCGTCGATTTAATGTGCGGCGTATTCTAGGCAATTAGCAACCTCTTCGTTATTTTGCGAGCCAACGCGAAATTGAAAGTACAGCCGTGAAGAGTGTGATATTTAAGAAGACCCCCAATTGTTAGAAAGAGTTTTGCATTGACAGATTTACTAGAAGTTTGCTGGGATTTTTGAATTTAGACTGCGTTTAACAGTTAAACAGAAAACTTTCAGTGTCAGACGTTTTATAGATTTGAGAAAATAAAAAAAAAAAATATATATATATATATATATATATATGTCTGGTGATGACCACTACTAGGTTTAGGGCACCAAGTTCGAATCCAGGTCGGTCGAAAGGGACCAGTTTGGTTTGACATACCTCCCTGACATGGCCTCTTCTTGATCTTCTTTACCTGATCCACCGCCGGAGAGCCCTCCACCTAGCGGCCTGCTTGGTCACTAAAGCTGGTACTACCAACACACCTCACACTTCTAGCTCCCTGCTCAGAGATGTCCTCCTTAGACACAGAACAGCGGTGAGAGACTCTTTCGGACTCCGCGCTTTCAAAAACGAAAGATCAGAACTATAAAATGGCTACAACTCGACAAATTTCCGCAAATAAAAATATTTTTTTTTAGAAATATATTGCATACGAATGGAATAAATTACCAGCTGATGGCGACAGCGTAAACTAGTTTTAAAATGACAAACGGTGTCTTTTCTCTGAGATCTTGTACAAAACCATGATGACTTCCTGTCTTGTGGTATTAACTAAACTGTTTGGCAACTCCTGAAACTCCAAGAAAACAAAACAATACGAACAACAAACTAGCAGAAAGAGAGGAGGGGGATGCCTCTAAAACAATCATAATATTAATTTACTTAGAATTATCTCCAAACTTATAAAGATTTTAAAAAAAACGCAATATATATTTGCGAGTATTCTTCTGCTACCTCCAGAGTTTTAAAACTGACCTTTTAATTTTAAAAATGTAGGTACTAGAGGCCCCTGCCATAATAATTTAACCACAATAGGTTTGTTTCTCAACGAACTGCTGTTATTCTGTAATATGTTGACGATGACTGTTTCGAGAGTCGTTTTTTTGGTATTTTGTAAGGACATAGAATAGGATCACTAGTGGTGACCTGGTGAACCCCATCCTTCCAGATTTTCTCTTAATGTTTGAAAGTACATCCGATTGCAGCTGAAAGCTTTGGTCTTGGCTTCTTGGCCCTTGGTTGTCTATCGAGACTCTCTTATAAATGGAATCCGTAACTTGCAAGCTGTAGTACATCTGGAGACGTATGGTTGGCTTCATCTCCAAGCGGTATATGGTAATTACGGTCGAAGAGGTCTTGCTCGTGTGCAGGCAGGAGGATATTCCAAATGTCTAACCAGCGAAATGTAGACGTTATTCAGAGAATGCAAAATCCGTTTCATCTTCATGCAAAAACAGACGCCACGCCGCCATGTTCCAAATTTACCACGTTTTGACAGCTGGTTGTAAATATGTTGAGTCAAAGACCTCGCGGACATTTCTCCGAATCCGTCGTAATGGTGAAAAGTCGACTCCTCGGGGAAGACTGCGGGATATCCGCGCGTATGCTGAAAAAGGAAAGGCCTACGATTTTGATTTTTATTTATAATGGCGTAACCGGTCAGGTGAGAGGCAAAGTCTGCGCAGAAGCCGTAATACAGTGCAATAATTCAGTGACATTGATGCAGTAACAGGGATGAAAATCACTGCAATTCGTGTGGTGACAGTAACCGGATGTCCAGAATTTTGGTATGCAAATTATTTGAAGCGCCGGATTGGACAGTTAATAGATTCCTTCCCCGGGTAATATTTGAACTACTGCGTGTTTTCATCGTCCTTATTTCAAGAAAGAATAGTCTGGCTGCCTTGGCCGCCCTTTTCATGCTGTTGATGATAACGTCGGATACCAAGATGGTGAACTTTCCGACAGAGCGTTCGAATTATTATGGTATGGACCTGTACACGCCATGCGGGGCAAAGGTCAAGATTAAGCAAACAGCACTTTTCTCTGGAGGCTGTCGCTGGTGTAGGAACGGAGGGAGCGTAGTGCCGCGATTGTCCGCCAGGGAACTCTGTCTAACTCGCGCCACGGGTGGGGGAGGCACTTCCAACCGACTGGGAAATTCCGATTAAAGCTTTTCCGCTGGTTGGGAGGAAAGCGGAGTACCCGGCGCAAACTCGCTTGACCGGCCGGCGAAGAAGAAGAGAGAAAGAAAAACAATAAGAAAGTGCTAGCGGCGAAGTTTATTGAGCAAATATTTGTCTGTTGATTAAAGAGCCCCCCCACTTCCTCCTCCCCGCGGAGTCGGTCCACTCCGACGCACCCGGGCTGTTATTGCGCATCTGGGATACAGTTAGCAAAACAAATCAGCGAAGAATTTGTTCGATACACCGGCAAACAACGGCGAATGGCATTTTTTTTTCTTTCTTTCTTCTTCTTCCATACAATCCGAATAAATTGCTTTTGAATTATTGGGAGGCTTTTTTTTTATATTAGCCGATGCTAAATCATTTGATTAATTATCCTGCCCGACAGACCTGGGCAGAGTTCTTCGCTGTTTCGCCACTTGCGTTATAACGGATTTATGAAGAATTAACTCGCCTGCTTTATTTGCTTGATGTTGTTGTTGTTTGTTTTGTTTTTTTACCTGTCGATAAAATCATATAAACCGATAAAAGTACAATGCAAACATTGGTATACTCCCGTCGTTAGTTTCTTTTTAGAATACTTTCGTAAACTTTCAACGACATATAGATTCCTTTGATTATATTGACTTTAAAGGTGCCGTCGTTCAGGCGACGCCCGCAGAGACGGTACTCCGAGGCCGATCGGAAGGAGTGCCAACGCGATCTGGCACGCGGAGTCGCGCTGCAGCGTAGCTTAGAGTCGGGAATAGCAGGACTTCTCGAGACGGAAAGACTCGCGACGTCACCGAGGTCCGCTTAAGCACGGCAACGACCTAGCGGCCGAGTTTGCGTCCACCAATAATTGGATCGTTCATGCGAAACGCATTCAGCTACAAAGTCGCTTTGTTTTTTGCTTTAAATAAACAAACAACAAGCGCGTTGATGCGTGTCCCTGATTATGGCAGAATTTATTGACCAGGGCACCAGTTCGCCTTACAACTCAACGACCAAAGGCGAAGTTGCCGGCCAACAGGCTGGATATCTCCACTTCAGGAAGCTGCTTGTAAATTGTTCCTCGGTCGGAAGACATTTCCTGATTCTGACGTTTTCGGGGTAGAAGAGAATTAATGCAGCAGATGAGACGACTGTCCTCACTATGCTAATTCTTACAACGGCCTGAATGCTAATCTTGGATCTAAGACATATCGGATTTAGACGATAAAGGATAAAAATAATATAGCCATGGCTACTGAAGGTTAACAGCTATTGGAATACATACTGGTTAGCCACGTTAGTTCTCCGGGATTCGAACTCTTGCGTATGGTTACGGCCATTCTAGAAAGGGACCATAGAAGCTATCAGAGCGTATCAGAATACCCGAAGCGTTGGTGCTTCGTCAGTAAAATCTTCAAGATTACATGAGATCCGCATTAAGTATTTAAATATATATAATTTTTAAACAACAAAAAGGGACAGTAAAGGAATCTGCGACATATGCTGATGAACAAGAGTTAATTTACTACATGAATGAAGGCAATTTTGTTTTGTCGCGACGTACATCGATAGTATGAACACATGTCCGATTGTTCGTGTACGTCATGGCTGTGCAAGATGGTTTGGCGCCGGGAGATTTGATTGAGGTCGAACATCTTTTTCTACTTTCACTTCGGTGTACAAAACGAAGGTTACCAAAGTAGCGAAGACCGTTGTTGCAGCACCAGTAATTCCAAATTAAACGTGTAGATGAGCTGTAATCTAATTCATACACTGAAGGTCGAAATACACGAAGTCGGTTACAGGCCTCATCTATACATCTGATCGTGAATTACTGGTGGTGTAACATCCCTGCAACAAGTAGCCAACCAAACGGCCTGTCTCTCCTGTCGATTAGGGAATGTTTAATTAAATATTTTTGATATTTATTTGATAACTAATAATTGGTAATTTTAGTATTCAAGTCTTTTTAAGTCTAACAGTATTATTGTGTGGGTGTCGCTTTTCCAAGCATTAATTCTGTTGTTTCTTTTTAAAACTTTTCTTTTTCGGAAGAAAAGGAATCGCACGTTTATATAATACATCCTATACATCCGAGAAACTGGTGAGCGTTTAGTTCAGCCACGGCCGGCAGGTGACGCCGGAGGTATTCAACGAGCCCCTGTTGGGGACATCGGAGGAAAATGGCCCTCTTTGTTATAAACGAACCCCAATGTAAGAATTCTAACGACGTTAAATGATTCTCTTCACAACAGATCACTTTTCTAACCGTCGAACAAACGAGAAGCGAATTAAGAACGATGTATTTCAGCAGCAAAAACGAGACTAAAACAAATACCCAACTGTGTAGTTTTATAGGTAGCGCGGACAGAGAACGAACAAGATGGCTGCTTGGCGAGAGTTGTTAGGGGCGCTGAAATATCTGCTCATTAACTTCCTGACAAACCGCGTCCGTGATAAATGGAGGGATGAGAGCAGTTAAATCAAGCTCCCCCCCCCCCCCCAACCCTCGCCACGGCGCCATTCCACCGGCGGTTAGTAATAACTCTCTGGCTGTCCGTGGCTTTGTTTGCCAAAGTACGGCCCTCGTTGATTTGGCCCAGACAATAATGGCGTCTGGCGTCATCTACGGTACCTAGAGATCGATGTGGTTAAACCAGCACACGGATTATTGGCTGCGCAGAGAGAGAGAGAACCAGCGGCTTTTAGTGCTACTTGGCTAAGATATTTGGGAAAAATTAGCTGTGTAGAGATTTATGCCCGACCGATCATTATTCTGAACCCCTCTCATCGAAAAACATTTCGACAGCTAAACCCTAATTAATTCATTAATTGCCAGCTGTTATAACTTGGCGCTAAGTTAATGGTCGGAGTGGGGCTCGTATTTCAGTATAAGATAAATTACTCCCAAACAATGTTTTTTTTTTTTTTGCTGGGGGGAACGATTTGTTAAGCAGAGTGGAGTAATACCCAGGTGAGAAGAATAGATATATGACTACAATATATAACCTACAGTTCACCGTTAGCCCTTTAGTAAAGTGCTCTCTCTCACACAGACAAACAGACACTCACACCACTCACACATGGATTCACATTCACACACTCGCACACGCACGCGCAAGCACTCACACTCACACACGAGCACACTCACATTTACACATACACTCACACTCACACGTGCACGCGCACATACACTCACACTCACACACACACTAACACACACGAGCACACTCACACACACACACTCACATTTACACATACACTCACACGCGCACACACTCACACGTGCACGCGCACATACACTCATACTCACACACACTAACACACGAGCACAGTCACACTCACATACACTCACACACTCACACGTGCACGCGCACACACGCTCACAATCACAAACACGCACACACACACACACACACGCACTCGCACATACACACACGCACACACACTCACACTCACACTCACACGCACACGCACACATACAACCCACACAAAACTGAGCTGGCCAGTGAAATAGGACCTCACGTATCAGCTCTACACAGAGATGCGGTGTGAAAGAAACACAAGAAAGAACTTCAGAGATTTAGAGGATTTAGAGCGAATGAAATTGCAGGTTACAGAAGCAATTGATTTGTCTTCTAAGACCAGGATACTCAAGGAAGACTACCCCACAGCAGAATGGTGTAATTTGGAAAATTTCAACTTCCATTCGCTGAAAAACGTTCGTTAATATAAGGCTAGAAGTCCACACGGTGCAGGACCATTAGACAGAGGATGCAGCCAGCGTGGTTTACACGACAAGTAGCATTCAAGAGGCCTAACATTACCCCGACAAATAGGGTGAAAGGTTGGATTTTTTTACAGTACAATAAAAAGATCTTATTTAATGGAACAAAGTAGTCAACGTAGAAGGGCGCTGTTTGGAAATCCAGGCGGTGCTCATGCGCCATGAGAACTACAGACGGGAGTATATAAAGTGACAGTAAAGGGGTCATTGTCTAATACATGCAGGTGTGGTTTTTAGTGTGATGATGACCAGCTGAATAAGATGACGCCGCAGGTGTAATGCCTCCCAATTGTTTTGATGAAGTATGACAGAGCCCGGAACATCAGGGTCATTGAACCAATCGGGTCGGCAGTGCTTTTTGGTCCTTCAAACAGCCTTAAACCCGGTCCCTTCAGACTTCATTCTTTTCAGTCGTTTGGAAGAAGGGGCCCTTGAGCCACACTTTATAAAAGACGACGGGGTCAAGGGAGCTGTTCGTCAGTAGCTGCATAACAAAGACAAATAATGCCACTGGCTGCGTTTGGTCTGATGGTAACAAACCAGGAAAATAACTGTATTCTATGGAATTTCTTTTTTATATATATATTAAAAAGCTTCTGTAGCTCTGGTGAAGCGTTTTGCAATTTAGAATAATAATTATTTTCAGAAAATAAATAGAGGGCACTACTTATAATATATAGAGAGAGAGACAGAGAGGAGAGAGAGAGAGAGAGGATAGAGAGAGAGAGAGGCGAGAGAGAGAGAGAGAGAGGTGCGTCAGTTCAGAGAGAGAGAGAAAGAGAGAGCGAGATGACGTCAATACAGAGAGAAAGAGAAAAGAGAGAGATGCCGTCAATACAGAGAGAGAGGAGAGAGAAATGACGTCAGTTCAGAGAGAGAGAAAAAGAGAGAGAGAAAGAGAGAGATATGACGTCAGTACAGAGAGAGAAAAAGAGAGAGAGGTGACGTCAGTAAGAGTGAGAGGAGAGAGAAATGACGTCAGTACGAGAGAGAGAGAGAAAGAGAGAGAGAGATGACGTCAATACAGAGAGAGAGGTGACGTCAGTAAGAGTGAGAGGAGAGAGAAATGACGTCAGTACAGAGAGAGAGAGAGAAAGAGAGAGAGATGACGTCAATACAGAGAGAGAGATTACGTCAGTACAGAGAGAGAGGTGACGTCAGTAAGAGTGAGAGGAGAGAGAAATGACGTCAGTACAGAGAGAGAGAGAAAGAGAGAGCGAGATGACGTCAATACAGAGAGAGAGGTGACGTCAGTAAGAGTGAGAGGAGAGAGAAATGACGTCAGTACAGAGAGAGAGAGAGAAAGAGAGAGAGATGACGTCAATACAGAGAGAGAGAGATTACGTCGTAGAGAGAGAGGAGAGAGAAATGATGTCAGTTCAGAGAGAGAGAAAGAGAGAGAGATGACGTCAGTACAGAGAGAGATGACGTCAGTAAGAGTGAGAGGAGAGAGAAATGACGTCAGTTCAGATAGAGAGAGGAAGAGAGAGCGAGAGAGAGAGAGAGAGAGATGAAACATTCCCCTTACCAATCCTATTAAAATCTTTTGGGCAGCCCCTCACACACTCTGGTACTTAATAAAGTATAAATACCTGATAGAACAATGCAAGTTAGAGATGAATCCGTTACCAAGTCCTGGAGAGGAATAACTATGGGTTGTTGCAAAAGAAGATTTGGGCATTTTTTAGTATTCTGGACATTCTTTTGCACAGAGTCCTAATTAGTTCGTTGACTCGGTGCAACGAGTTGTGATTTCCCCCTTGATTGTTGTTGAGGGGATCGATGGGATGGCGAAATGCTCTTGACGAAGCCGAAGCAAATTTTTTTTTTTCTGAAGTCTGCCGGCGATATTCGCGGCCGCGGCAAAAGTTCGCGCGAAGCCTTGTCGGTTAATCGGAATTGTTCAGGAGTTTGTCGGGTTCTTGCGAAAGAAACCGTCCAATTTCGGTGCGGGTAGCTGAGGGAAAGCAGATCGAAGGTTACTCGCTCTCGTGGAGACCTGGAAAGGTTAGTTGGCGGTGTCGCGAAATTCTGAAAAATTCATAAATCTTTGTGTAAACTCCTTGCGTGCTCGCGTCCAGAATTTCTTGTCATACCAATATAAGAATCCTTAGTTTATACATCCTGTCGAACTCCTGTCCTGACTTCCGAGGCCTGAGGATGCAAAAGTTTGGAATATGCCCTGGACTATACATACTTCTATGACGACGCATTTTTATTACCCAAGTCGAGATAAATCATTTTTGCGGTTGACTGAAATCAGGTCTAAGCTTTGATTGTTGCGCTTCCCGTTCTCCTATAAGCTCCTCATCCCCTTTGGCATATTCTGGTCGTCTATGGACGTGGGGACTGGAAACTATATTTACACTTCCCTCGCTTGGATGGATTTTCTGATGCTCCCTTGGAACTATTATACTGTTAAATAAAGAAAAGATACCTTTGGTCCGACTCTCCCGCCTTCTCTGTGTGTAGAAACTAAGTCCACTGCTACTTTACCTTATTATTAATTGTTTATATTTCTTTCTTTTGGATAGTTTTTCCAAAACGCTCTATTGATGGACGAACACGGAAGCCATGTAGCTATTTCCGAAAATTGATAAATTTCGTTCATTGATAACTTGCGGTTTAAAGGTTTTTATACTTTATATTCTGCAGAAGTAAAGACTGGATTTGTTGTATGAGCAGGTATCGGAGGTTGGAGGGAAGTAAGTCCGAAAGGGTTTTGAATGATCGCTGTTTAATTCGATTCTGAAACGGAACTACTTGCAACCAGGTTAGCGCGGCATATTACAACACATTTAGCTGTCATCCGACCCACCGGTTCACGCGACGGCTTCCGATCTTGACGGGAAGGTTGCGCACATTAGCCGAAATTCCAATTTTCGATCTCTACCTCGTGGCGCGTGTCTACTGCTCCGTGCCGCCTTCTGCGGGTTTCAGCCATTTAAGCGAATCGCTTCCCCCTCGTAACCGTATTAGCCGATAGGGGAGCGGAGTGAAAATGGCGGACGGATTCGGGTGGCAGCACTTCTAAGTTTTCCTCTTATGGCCGACTGAGGAGATATCAGTATCGAGGCCGAGTCATAGAAGGTAACCCCGTGCAGCCCTCATTGTTGTTTAAGATGGGTTTTGAATGTGAAAAGATGAATATTTTTTTTTAATATATCTGCAATAAACGCCAGGTCGTCGTTAGTACACAATACTGATTTTACATCCGGTGTTATTGCATTGACAAAGTTTAGACTACAACTTGCAAACTGTTCGAGCAGCAGCCAACCTGATCACAATTTTAAAACGTAACTGTCAATCATAAGTTGAAAATAAACAAAGTATTTAGAATTTATTTTACTTTTCGTCATTTCTTAAAGAAAAAAAATATTTCGACGTCAGTGTTTGGTTTTGGTAAAATAATATTAATTAGCGGTGCGCGGTAGTCTGGTGGTTAGTTTACTGGACTGCTAAGGTTGAGGGGGCACAGTTGAAATCTCGGTCGGCCCCGACCCAGGTTGGTGTACCTCCGTGGCTTATTTTCTATTCGCTCTAGAAAAAAGAGAGTTCTCTTACGGATTTCTCTGCTGAATTCAGAAGTGTCGAGTCCCACGTGATTAAAAAATGGCGAATTTTCCAAGCGGACAATAGCAACACAGCTCTTCCTCACAAGAGTCGCTTCTCAAGTAAACATTTGCGTACGGAGAAAATTACACACACACACACACACACACACACACACACACACACACACACACACTTATATGGTAGTGGAAATAATTATGGAAAACACGAAAGATTTGGTATAAAATGTTAATAATGTAGTATAATAAGAACTCGTGTACAAATGAAATGCTCCGTAGTACAGTCACGTGTTTATCTCGTACACTGATTGGTTATCATGTAAGCAATCAGAAAGTGCCACACTGGCACAAGGACGATAACGGTATCATTGTAGTGTGGTGCATACTATGGATCCAGAGAGGGCAATAGCACAAGACAAGCGTACAGAAATCAAAGTCGTACCCAGTGGAGGCTACTCCAGGTGGAAGATTGCAGACCGACTTAATGTTTCAGAAGGAGGATGCACGAAAGTTGCACTATTGACGGTATAAGCAGTTCAGGGAGAAAGCCCCAACCTTCAAAGGTGATGTTAGGTACCTCGGCGAATGTTCTTGTCACGACGGACGACGAGCTGGGAGAGATCGCGTGAGTGACCTCGCTGCAAGATATGGGGCTAACGTTTCTTCACCAACAGTAAGACACTAGCATCAGTGCGAAGCGGCAAGGCAGCCTGGAGGGTGATATAACAGTCAATGCACAACAGTCACAGTGAATCAGGCGGCTGGATCAGTACTGGTGTGGGGCTGTATATCAGCCAAGGTGATCGAGCTATTCCGACTGCCGATGGGTACAAGTGAAACAGGGTATTTGGACCACAACCATACATCGATGACCTGTATGGGAGCAGGAAGACGAGGTGTCATGCCCTATATAAAGTAAAGGGCTCACATACCAAACAATATCTCACTGTACCTGTGTATTGTGTATGTATCGTATATATTCTTTATTTACAATTACTCGTATTATTTGAGCGCATTCTGTGCTTCCATAATTGTTTTCAGTAATGTACATATTAACAGTCTTGGTGTTTAAAAACCATCGTTTTCTTCTTTGAGACGCTCCTTCAGACAACCCGGAAATCGACCTGAGCCTCATCAGACAGGGAAAATGGCCCTTATTACTGTAGGCTACACTATCCCGAGAGGGGGCGATTTGTTCTCAAAAACATCTATCTTAACATTGTTAAAAATAATAATATGTCCTCTGAATTACAAAAACAAACGTTGTTGTTGTTGTTTTTTAGTATTGCAAAGACCACGAGAGAGAGAGAGAGAGTGTAAGAGTAACGTTGGTGTAAAATGGGTCAGGGAAGTCGAGAGGCGAGGTACATCAACCGACCACCCGCGTTAAGGCGGCCGCTGGGGAGCTGGGGTCGGAGCGAGCGGGCTGGTCGTCCGCCGGTCGGTGTCGCTGTCATGAATGGAGTAGAGCACGAACTCGCTAACCCCGCCGGCAGCCTTCGTGCAAACGGGCCGTCGTGGGTTCGAACCCGCGGAGGTCCAGAGAGAGTGAGCGATAATTGGCTCTGTCGAGGGGGTGGGAAGGGAACCCTTATTCTGCGTGGTGAGTTGGTAATTACACGGGAAGAGATTGTATCGCTGTTTGACAGAAATCGGAAATTATTTTAACCCCCCCCAGTTATTCAGCTTTTTAATTATTCCCGGAATAAGAAGAATCATAAGAGGATTGCACGGGAGGGGGTGGGAGGGTTAATTTTTAATGAAGTTAAATTAAGAAAAGCGAAAGTGAAGCCAGCGAATGTCAAAATGAAACTGAGTTGGGGTAGATTTCCGATTTGCTGAAAATAGGTTTTTTCTTTCGCTTTTTTTTTTAAAATACGAACCCGAAGACTCGTTTTCGTTGAGCGGAGAACGGAAGTGAGCTCGTGTGGTGACGCGCGCGACTGTCATGCGCACGGTCTGTTTTCGCGCCTCCTAATTAAAGAAGGCGCGGGGGGGGCGTGTGACTCGGGAGAGCGAGCGAGAGTACGTGGAGGTAAACAACAGCGGCGGCCGGTTAATGACGGAGAGCAAACACGGGCTCGCTCCCTCCGTCTGTCCGACAATACGAGTAAACAATCAGCGCCGCCCCGAGGCGGCGGGAAGTGCGAGGTCTTCATCAGCTCGGCCGCTCGCCGCCGAGTATCCGAGATGCGAGAGCAAACAACGGCCGGCGTCGTCGCGGCTTAATGGGCCGATATATCACCACGGCTCCCCCCCCCCCCGCGACATGGCCGAGTACCCGGCTCTTCGGCGGCGATCAGAGATCGGCTCCGCGTGTTGATCTCGACACCTGAAATGGCCTGGCAGGGTTCGCCGAGGGCAAAGTGCAACCAAAAGGTGAAAGGTCGAATGCGCGCGCATCCCGACACAATATCGAAAACGTCGACACCTGTATTCCGGTGTAATGTCTCAATAAGATGGACGCACTTCCGGATGGTGGACCTCACCCTAAGCAAAACACCGAAAACCTCAGGGAGGGGGGTATTTTAGTTTTATGATCATTTTAAATATGCAACATGTCTCACATTACTTTTCTGTGAGTTACCTCCCTTTGGTACAAGAAATCTTTTTTTATGTAATTCATGGGGAATAGCTTTCAATTGTCTACGAGTGTGAATATACATTGTGCAACAATGTCGTAAAACAGGTCTTCTTTTTCCTCCTGTTTCTGGGGAGAGAATATTGAAGAACGAAATATTCGATGTATCAATTATTAAAAAAACAAACATTTATTACGACAAGAATGATTTTTACTACTTGTCGGAAAAACATTCAAACTTTAATATGTTTCTTTCTCTCTTTTTTTTTTTAGCGTTTAGCAATTTAATGAATCGTGAAGAAAGTTTGGCCCATGCGCTACTCTATTATGGAAGAGTCTGATAACGTTTAGAAATAGTATTTTCCCCCTCACATTCGCTAAGCATTAAGACAACTGATGTCCAACCAAAGTTTCTACCGAAAGTTCCACGGTCCCTCCGATACAAAGGTTAGGTCCGGTTTCAGTAACGAAAATGTGATGTTGGACGAATTAGTTGCTATTCCAAAACAAACAACAACAAAAAGCACTTCTCTCTTTCAACATGACTGGTCGTGATAATATACCGGATGTTCATATCGTACCGGAAGTCCAATAAGCTCAGCGACCTTGATGTTGGAACAACTTGATTTACTGAATTGTTGTCACTCCGGGTAAAGATGTGACAGACTTCTAATTATTGTTAGTGAGTTATGGAGATGAAAGTGGTTCGGTACAAAGGCCGTCTCTAAGAATTTGGCATCACGATCATCTGCGGAATAGTTTTTGGAAAATGTCTTATTAAGTGGAATCAGCTAATAGGTTTTCGAAATCGACTCAGAGTGAAATAGTTAAAATAATTTTAAGGAACACATCAGAAGCAAATAGATTAGTTTGACAGAGGTTTCAGAAAGGCAAGAATTAATAAAAGAAATGCAAGCTTATCCAAGATTGTTAGGTGCCTGATATTTCAAAGTGTTTCAGGCTCTGCTAGATATCTTGGGAGAACAGTTAAAATACATTATTTTAAAGAAATATACGTCTGCATACAGGAGAGTCTAGGCGCGGAAAATTTGTAAAAGAGTTTCAAGGGTCTTAATTCAAAAACTGGTCTGAGACAGATGCGACAGCTTACGTCATTACTTCTCATTTGGTTCTTTTCGCATTCAAAGCTCACGTGGGAATAGGTTAGTGTTTGAAAGATGTGAGCATTAATCCTCTCCTCTCTTATCGTTAAATATGATCCTTCAGAGGCTCTGTTTCAGCAGCATGGAAGCATGGAGAGACTAAGAAGTTTTAAGCCGATAGGATCATGTTCAGCTTTTGTCGTAAAAACCCAGAATGAAGGCTTTGAATGGTCGGTCGGCCCCCAAGAGCACGGCCGATGATCGGTAGTGCAGTCCTACATATAGATCCCCCACTTCCCAGCTAAAATTCCAAGAAGCATCTTTGTGGGTAGGTAATTTCGAAGACCAAATCCTCCCCAGAAGCTGAACCCTGCCGATATCGACGATCGAATTATAGCAACACGGAAATTATCTACACAGTCAGACGAGTCTATTATGAATCTTTTTATTTCTGGTACGCAGCACGTGGGCGATGTCTGCGCACAAAAATAGAGCAGTCTCAAAGCAATACGAGAGGGAGGAGGGAGAGGGAGGGAGAGAGGAGAGGAGAGAGGGGAGAGAGAGAGAGAGAGAGGAGAGAGAGAGGGAGAGAGGAAGAGATGAGAGAGGGAGGAGAGAGAGATGATGACGTCAGTACAGAGAGAGGGAGAGAGCTTGGAGAGAGAGGGGGGGAGAGAGAGAGAAAGAGATGACGTCAGTACCAGAGAGAGAGAGTTGGAGAGAGAGGGAGAGAGAGATGGGGAGAGAGAGTTGACGTCAGTACAGAGAGAAAGAGATGGAGAGAGATGGGGAGAGAGAGAGAGAGATGGAGAGAGATGGGGGAGGGAGAGAGAGAGAGAGATTACGTCAGTTAACAGAGAGAGAGAGAGAGAGAGAGATGACGTCAGTACAGAGAGAGGGAGTTGGAGAGAGGGAGAGAGAGATGACGTCAGTACAGAGAGAGATGGGGAGAGAGAGTTGACGTCAGTACAGAGAGAAAGAGATGGAGAGAGATGGGGAGAGAGAGAGAGATGGAGAGAGATGGGGAGGGAGGGAGGAAGAGAGCGGGGAGAGAGAGGAGAGAGCGAGAGAGAGAGAGAGAGAGAGAGAGAGCGAGAGAGAGAGAGAGAGAGCGCGATGGGGAGAGAGAGTTGACGTCAGTACAGAGAGAAAGAGATGGAGAGAGATGGGGGAGAGAGAGAGAGATGGAGAGAGATGGGGAGGGAGGGAGAGAGAGAGAGAGAGAGAGAGAGAGTGTGTGTGTTGTGTGGTGTGTTAGTTAGCTAAGCATTACATGATATTTACTTGAAATTTAAAAATTATAAATAGTACTCTTCGGTTATCAGATACCACGTCAATTAGGTTTTTAACTGAGCTTTAGAGAGTAAAAACATTTTTTTCCCATTGTACAATTGGACTGCGATTTTTCAATTGTTCTTATATAGGTTTGCGCACAGAGTTCATCTTTAACTGCTATAAATAACTGACAGAAATGAAGTAATGAATTATTACGCAGATCAGTTTCACAAAAGTTCGAATGTAGGCTTTTAAGTAACAAACATATGGAATTTATACCAAATATTTAAATAGGAAATCGGATCACTGGCACGGGTTGGCGGCAGACGGATAAGCATATTTATTAAAGATTATCGTCTGCGGTCCGCTAATCCGCCGAAAGCAAGGAACAGGGAAAGACGAAGCGGGTTTACAGACACGTAAAAGATCCATTCTAATTACTAGGCGAAGATAAATGATTTCCAGGCTGGACCAAATTTGACAGATCGGCCGGTTTTTTAGAACGGGTTATCTATCATATCTGGAAAATCGATTAGAAAATAATAGAATAATTCAGAAACGTGTTTATTGTGGACCAAAGATCTTCGTGAATGTTGTACAAACCCTGTCTTTGTTATTTGTTAATTCCCTAGGCTCATCTCCACCTCTCCTGCAGTTCGTATATGCTGGTATTGCGAGCTGTGAGAAAGGGAGTGAAAGTGTATGGGGAGGTATGACTGAGATGAGGGGTGAGGGCTTGATGGTAACCAGTTCTGGTTTTCCAGATGTATTTTGGCGGACACTTGTTTCACCATTCTACTAACAGCACTTATCAAAATAGCAACGGGTGCTTGTTTGGACGATCGCCATCTCATTATCTCAGCGCGGAAAGAAAGGAAACTAATAGCTGTCAGTTTATTCTTTCTTCTGCAGACCCGATACTGTAATTCATCTATATACGGCAGCCTCCTTCCTTCTTTGTTATTGGTCATCTGCCTGGCCACATTAGCGCAGGCCGGACCTTTATGCGGCAGCAGAGAGTAAGGCTAGCACGAAAGTGCCCGGTGACTCTGCCCAGACTTCGACCGACACAGCGAACATCCCTTACAAAGAGCCATTCAGTTTCAGGTGTGTGTGTGAGGTGGGTGGTGGTGGCGGTGTACAGGACTGGCAGACAGAATTCCAGGTAGCTGGGAGGTGAAGAAACTCGAAGCCGAATCGATTCCCTGTGAGAGCATCCAACTCGAACCCTTATTTCATATTTGCCATCATTTGAGTACCGAGTAACGATTTTCGGGGAATATTTCTTTTACGGATCAATGCACTTAATGGATGGGCCCACTAATTGAACTAATGCAATAAATGTAAAGAAAGAAGCATATCATTATGCCAAAATATACAAAGATGGATTAACAGTGGTGCTGAAATGCAATCTCGAAGAACGTTTCTCAATCGTGGCAGACTAGAAACTTCACAGCCAATCTGGTAAATGACGTCACTGCCGAAAACAACATAGCGGATGTGACGTCATTCCTCCTCATAGGATTCCTCGACCCTACGTTTTTTCACCCTGCATCTGAATGAAGTTCTATTATTATTATTATTATTATTATTATTATTATTATTATTATTATACAGCGGTTTTTAAAGATGTGAAATTTCCTACTTTCAGGAAAACCATTTTGATTATTACAATATACAAATAATTAGATGTTTAGATTGATTTTAAAAGGAATATTAGGAAATCTGCTCAATATACAGATTTCTAAGTACAAAAAGAGTTCCAACTTTGCATTCATTTTGTTATTTTAATTAGTTTATCTTAATATTAATATTTATTTCTCTCTTTTGCTGCTTTAGTCGCTAGCCAGGCTTGATTTGCACAATAAAGTCACGTAATCGAAGAGTGGGCCACTTTCCAGGGTTCCAGGAACTTATAAAGAGGAAACGGGCCAAACCGAAGAAACCTGACAGGAGAACACACAATTTGCGAAAATACCTCATAAAAGATCACGAATCTGACATCGGTCTGTATTTTCTGCCTTTATTTAAACAAAACAACAACAACAACAAAATTATGCCGAATAAAAGATGCAAATTCTGTTTATATGATTTTGGTTTAGATTTATGCCTCAGTCGCAAATCCTAGAACGTTGGCAAACTTTTGACCTCGGCTGTACATTGTAATTTTGTAAAAAAAGAAAAGAAAAGAAAAATTAAATAGAGCGCGTGTTCTACCCCGTGATCTCTGTCACTGGCAACAGAAGCTAATCCTGTCAGCGGGTATAGACATTGGGGGAAAGTACAGCAAGAACGCAGCTTCCGTCAATTTATAATTTTAATATTTAAAGTAAAAATTATTTCAACAATTCCATTTATTGAAAGTTTGACGTCTTCGTGGGTTGTTTGTTTATTTTATTTTATTAAAATCCGTGGGAGAGGCAGAATGTAAAATTTACCCCCAAAATTGGACATTTGAGTAATTCAGGTATTAAAGACACTTTTATTGTTAATCCCACCTACGCTAAATTGTAACACGGTTTGTTTGTTGTTGTTGTTTTTTTTTCTGGATACCTGGCGTCTGTCCAATCTACTTAAATTATTCAGTGGTTCGACAGTATTCTATATGTTAAATATCACAAACTCCGGGAGACGAGGACTGGAGGCCTGCAGTTCCGAAACGTCTCCCACAAGAGAACGGCCATCGGGTAGGGCCGATTCACCGCAGAATCCGTGGAGCATCTCACCTAATGAAACACGTCAGATCGTCCAAGGAATCTGCCTGGAATTTCCCATTTTTTTTTTCTTTCTTTCTTAAACCCTGCTACATCGTTTCGAGTTTATTACGATTCCAGATTTCTCGATCGTTACCATTGACAGTTGGCGTTTAGGCAGGAAATGACCGGTTCCAGTTAACAGACGCCGTCCGGCTAAGCTAGAAAGCATTCTCGTGTCTATGGCAGATTTGAACAGTATATTTAGATGATGACGTTCATGTCGGGCGTTTGACTGACTCATTAGCGAGAGTCTCTCAGGACAAATAACTAAACTAATAATACGGTGCACTGATTAATAGTTTCGATGAATTCGAAACGTCTTTATGCTAATATCCAACATCTGTTCATCCTGTTCTAGTCAGGTGTCAGATGGAAACGTTTAAATTTATTCCGCAACCTCCGTAATTGGATTTTGTTTTAATAAAATTGTTCCTCAAAACTTAAACGAACGTGAAAATTACAAAACAATCGTGTAAGCTTTGCTAAAAATCCATATTCATAAACGGGGTAAATCAGTTTTTAAAAACAAATTTGATTTTCGCAAAAAATAAAAAAGCAATTATGCAGTCAAGTTGCGTTTAAATAATTTAATATTTTTTTTATTAAAAGGAAAAGACTTCACCCTTGTTTACCTTAGCGGACAAAGAAGAGATGAGATGGGCGGTGGAACGAATCACCAAATGAGTTGTTTAAAATCCATTTCGAGAGCGGATGGCCAGGGCTTCTGTAATGAGATAAACCCCCAGTTTTAGACAGATATTATTTATTTGTTTATCGAAATCCTTCCGAGCTGTTTTAAACAAGTTCCAACTGACGTAAAATATCCTGGTTACAATTAACAGGGGAACAAAGCAAAAAACAGCCATAAATTCGAATTTGAACGCTGCTCGACAATATATAATCGGATCGTCTTTAATACTAAACATTCATTTGATAGAATGTTTTCCTTGTTTGCGGAATATTGATTTTGTTAAGAGACTCTTTTTTTTTTTTAAAAAAAAAGTAATAATAATAATCTACGGCTTGAGTTAGAAGCTACAGCCTGAAAAGTCATTTCTATCATCGGGTGCCCATTTGACAGATTGAGAGTTGCGCGCCGTCTACTGGGGAAAAGGTGAAATAAAATGGTGGTGTCTTCTTTTTTTTTCCAGATATTGGAGGGGGTGATAAAATTTCTGGAAGTATCCTGGTCATCACGTAAAACATGCCCAGTCTGGCCAAAAAAGTAAGTCACGTGTGAAAAAAATCAAAATCTACACGGTACGCAAAATTGGATGGATTATTAACAAATATTTTATTAATATTCGCATTTGTGAAGAAAACGTCGGCTATAAACACAAATCGCGTGCGTAAAGTTTTGAACATAAACGTCGAGGCCCGTGATTGAGCAACGCTTCCATTACCACCTGCTGATTGTTTGGTGTTCCGATGTGTGATACGCACACAAATCAGCAGATGTTTTGTGTCGCTTTAATGGAGTCTAATCTATTTTACTTTATCACTGATGCTACATACTTGAGGAGAGCTTACAGCCAGGTGGTGAACGAGTTTTCCATGAACAATGGACGTACATCTGGGTTACCCGGGACACGGAGCTTCCTCTGTTCGCCATGATGAGAAATGGAGGGAGGCGCTCGAAAACTCTTCTTCACGCAGGCAGACAGACGGACGGACGGGTTAGCTGCCAGAGCGGCGAATAAAGCAACTACTACGCTAAACATTGATGTCACCCTGCTGGTCCATCTTGGAGAAGCGCCAGAGCACCACGGGACGATTTAAGATTCTTTAAGAAACTATTAACGTTCTCAGGAGAAGAGCTGCGTGAAGAACAATATCTTCTTCTTTCTTCTTAAAAAACCCGGTTCTCTCCTCCGACGTCTAGAAGATAATGGGAGAAAATTATTGGAGTTTTTTTTTTACCAGTTTGTAAAAGCCGCAAAACGAGCGGAAGATGAGGCTGCGGAGCCTTTATCTAAGCCGCTGGTCTGCGCCCCAGGGGGGGAGGGGGGCCGGAGCGCTCTTCAAACAGGCCCTCGACGTTTGGAAAGGCGATCGAGTGGCTCTCGCTCTTCGAGGACCAGATAAACGACCTGATAAAAGCCCAGTCCGATAAACACGGCGCACTTCAGGTGGAGCGATAATCAGTTCCCGGCTGTCGCGCGAGGCTCGCAATCGCTTCGCAGTTCCGGCCTTAATTTTCTCGAGTGACTCCATAGCAATTAGGGGTCCGGTAACCGGTCTTTCTCGCGCTGGTTATGTTATAAAGCGAAATCCGCTTTAGCTGAAGGGGGGGGGAGGTCTGGGAGTTTGTTTGTTGTTGTTTTTTTTTCAAAAACCGAGTGCGCGTGAGCTTCTGATCAGTCAGAATTTTTTTTAAAAAAATAGCATTTTTGATGGGGAAAAGAAGTAATGGGAATAACAGTGTGTGAGTCAAACTCGGGGAAAATTTATTGGTGCGCATATTTGTATGTAGGGGGCGCTCGGTAGTCCAGCGGAAGTCTAATGTGCTGCTAGGACTCGGTTTGGCCAACTTTCCTGGCTTGGTATCTCTTCTTGCTCTTGTTCACCAGTCGGCCCTGTGGGTTCTAGTAGCGCTGGTCGGATAACGGTGGCGCTACGATCGCACACCAGGGTTGTCTCTGGTGAGGGGAGGTAATCTCCGTTCTCGAGACTGTTGGACGACACAAAACAGCACGACTGACCCCATAGTGAATGTCAGCTGGAAAGAGGTTTTTGCTTTAATTACACACTCTCATAGGATCACGGGTCTGAGAATTAATATTTTAAAAATTGATTATTATTATTATTATTATTATTATTATTATTATTATTATTATTATTATTATTATTATTAATTTTTTTTTCTTTTTTGGTACCGGGAAAATAAATTTCCATCTCGTACGTTTTCCAAACTCAGCTACGAGCAGCCAGCATCGGCGCTAACCGAGCTCATAGCCAGCCCCCTTTTGGTAGAAACAAGATGGCGGCTACGTCAGGATAGATGGGTTTTAAAAAATATCTGGAGAAAAAGTTTGAAGCGACATCGATTTCTCTATTCCTGTTTTTTTATTTATTTTTTATGTTGAATAGACGAGCAGTTTACACACAAAAGATACACACGGAGTTGTTTGCCCTTTAAATTTTTAAGCAAACTTTACTTTCTCAAAGGCAAATTGCCCGTTAGGGTAATAACAAAAGTCTGAGTCGCGCTGATGCCTCGGTTGTGTCCATGGTTTACCTGTGATAGATGCCGGTACGGTTTTGGTCTGTTGGTGCGCGAGCTGATTTCCGTTCATGACTTGGTCGTTCTAGTTTCCCACCGAGTCCGGCTAGTAGCGCCCTCTGGTAGGACCGCGGGTTGTTATCTCTCTAAAAAGACGAGTTGACCGAATTACGGTCGTTGGTTCGGTGCCACGCGGGAGCGAAGTAATGAACAGGTCACTCGGAAATCACCGGAAACCGACGACGAGTCGTGGTTAGGGATATTACGGGAAATTGTCTTTGATGGTGTCAGAAGTTCTTGGGAAAACGAAAGAAACGAAACCCTAAAAGCAGTGAACCAACAGAGGAAAAGCAGGTTATTAGGGTCGCTTAAGAGATCATGTCTATCGTTGTTTTGCACCTGTACTTCTCCAGATACCAAGCCGGTATTTAACTACCCCAACTTCAGCTAACATTCTCGAAATGCAAAAACACGTGGTGTTCGATTGACATACGGGTTTGTAGTTACAAGGGTCTATTATACTAATGCCGAAGGTACTGTGGCGTGTCACACACCCCTATGGTGCGCTAAGTGATACAAGTTTTAATATTAAGGTGCACGTGCATCCTAAGGATTATACATGGAGTTAACAGGTAATTGTCACCTCAATTTTTTTTTTCTTAATTATTTTTTTAAAAGACAGCGAGATCTGCGTGGTTAGATTAAATATAAATAATAGAAAAGGTGGAAATATTAATTTAAAGAAAGGGTGAAGAAACTCCAGATCTTTTCCCCTCTATTTTTTTAGCATATGATCAGGGAGAAATAGAAATAACTGGGTTGGTGCAACATTTAAATTCAGAAGACCTCTTCAAAGAGTTAATCTTTTGGTGCTTTCCCTTTTTTTATAGAATTTTAACCAGATATTCTCATTTTAAAAAAAATTTTAAAAAAAAATAGCGTATTAGGAAGTGATTGGTTTTCATAAAACTGATTCTAATTTATTTTTAATGAAAACCATTTATTTTTGTATTTTTAAAGCATCTATCCAGTATAAACTACGTGATTATCGCCATAAATTTTCATGCGGCGACAGCCGAATGCATCAAAATGTGCGCAGCCGTTGTCAAATTCCAATAGGCAATTATAAATTCCTTGGTAGCTAACGGACTTGGAAGAAATCATGATCTGACTAACAGAACGGCGTATTTAATTTAATAAGGAAACTCACGCGTTCACTGACACCGAAGTCTTCATCAATAAACAGGACTGACTTCATTATAACTTCTTAAAATTTTCATTTTCACGATCGCCAACGAAGACGAGCCCCGGATTCTCGCAAACCTAGAATCTCCATTGTCTTCCGCCCTGCCTGACGACAACGCGATAATTGCCGGATTTCTGGTTGAGCCACTTCCGATGTCGTCGAGTAGGAGGAGAAGCCACGTCGACCATTTCTCAATCAGGGGATGATGCTATTGGAAAATACGTAAATGCAGTAAAGGAAAAGAGAAACAAAATATACGTCAATGCGACGAAACAAACAGCCGCTTCAAATTTTAATTTTTGTTAATTTTTTTTTTTTCATTATCATTTTTAAGTCTTCATTTTTTTTTGGATTTGTAATCGGTGAGCATTTTCAGACTTGACCAATCACAATGGTACCTCGGGAAGGATGAGCGTTATCGTCGATTTTTTTTCTTTGAGTTTTAGGGAAAAAAAGCCGTATTTCCAATAACAGGACGGCGTTAATATGAGAGACAGTAAACGGCAACAGGCAAAAGTCAGCGGCTGATTCTGATTAGTGCGGGCTCTGAACACCAGGTGGAGCAAAACAAGGCGGTCATAGTTGGTGGATGATTCTCAACAAAACTGGGCACCTAATCAGGTGACCGTTTCGTGAGTGACTTTGCTTACACAGTACTGAACCAATGTCTTCCACCTTTTTTCTTATATTTTTTTTTTTTTTTTTTTGTACGTCCATCTTTGCAAGGGAAACAACTCTGGTGAAGGTGCGTAGCGCCACAGCTGCCCGTGCTCCGCCAGGCTCGGCACTTTTGAATTTAGAAGACAAAATCCCTACTAGACCCTAAGATTTTTAGATTTGGGAGAAAACCGGACTTCTCGGATGGAAATAACGCAGCCAGCTGGTGGAGAAGAAACCGTGCCGGGAAGGTACGCCAAGCTCAGTTGGTCCCCGGCTAACCAACAGACCACCGCGGCACCGTCAAGAGAAGTCAAAAAGAGATCAATAGTGAAAAATTCATCACATTCAGTGAATAAATTATTGATATTTCAAGAATTAATTTTTGACTAATGAATATATATATATATATATAAATTTATCCACTAACTGCCTATAACAAGAAAAATTATATTTTGTGGACAGACTGCATGTAGAGTTTGCAGTTCATTAACTCCACATAAAGCAAGGTTGTTGTTTTTCTACGCTGAAGGCTATTCTACTATAACTATCCTGCAGTTTGAAGAATATATTTAGATCATAACGTTATGACGGAAGATAGATAACTCCGACTGCTTCTTTTGTCAAAAGAGATTCATTTATAAATTATTCACATTTTCTGGTAGAGTTTCTTAGTATTGAAGTAATAATGCATTTATGCAGTGGTTTTTTTTTCTGGAAAAAGTTGGCTTACGTAGATGTGGCGGTGACGTGATACTTTTAAACCCTTTTTTTGGACAGAAAATAATCTTTAGAATGTGAAACGGTTTCTTTTTTTTTATTTTAGAAAAGTGAACAACAAAAATTGGTATAATAAAAAAAAATTAACGCAACTCCGGAAGAGTTTCACAGGAGGCTCCAAATTTGAGTGATGTGCCTTTAGTGGGTTCGGTGTCTCGATTCGGCTCTTTGCGTTTCATGTCTATTGCAGAACGATGCCTTCGAAGCAGCCAAGATCGAAGGTATTTTGTTGGGTCGAGCTGAGTTAGAGGGCGCCCAAAGATTTTGATGAACACCAGGGCGGAAGTCGTTTTTGTTATAAAAAAAGAAGAAGATGTTTATGGGGCTTCAATAAGGTTCGTCTGTGAAAAACTCCCTTTCACACTCACTTGAGAAAATCGGAATGATGTCGAGAGCATGTTTCAGTGGAAGTCATTTGTCTGAAATATCTTTTTCCTCCGTCTGGTCTAGGATATCCGCCAACAAGCTCCCTTTCGTTCAGTCGAAGTCTACTGAACAAATTTATTATTTCGGTCTCACCAAATGCTAAATGATTTTGGATTTTCTGACCGCTGATTTGGTTCTACCATTTCGGGATATCAGTTTCTTCACAGTCAAGCAGTCTCCTTTCTACAGACATTTTCAGGTTTTCATATAATGCATTTGGATAGATTGGAAGGTCCACTTGCCTATATTTTCTTTTTTTTTCCTGGAGAGGAATTCCTAGGAATAGGAATAGCAGACAAATGGCCGGCAGTGACGGATTTTTCACAATATTTCCTAGGATATTCTCGTCTCTCCTCATAAACTCGAACAGGACTTTTAATCTTGTTGTTGGCTCTGTACAACAAATTCGTGTTACGTTTCTGCGGGTCTAGGCTTAGTTCTTTAAGTGCGAAACACATCGATCCTAAGTCTAAAACAAATTCTACAGATGTAATCTTCTTTAGCAATCCTTCGTACGCGATTCTGTCTTTAATACAATCATTCTTGGTGTTTTCAAAATGAAGAACCGAAGCATTAAAATCCCGCCAAACTGCAGGAACCGATCGAAAACTAGACGCTACACAACGAATGCTTCAAATTCGTAGTTTTCAAAAGTTGAATTTCCAGAACATCAAAAAGTTGTAATTCTCTACCATTTTTTTCAGTGATGCATGACAGCTCATCAATGGATGATTTGAATCTGTCGATTCTCGAAACAGTTTTTGCAGCATCATGGACTGTCGTTCTAATCTGGGATTAGCTCAGTGGCGTGCAATGACTGAGGGGTATTTTTCTTGTAGCGATTTCTTCACCCCACCGCGAGCCCCTAACATCTCAGCCGTGCCATCCCAAGCAAACAGGTAATAGTTCAAGGACTGCTCTGTCATGTCGACGGGCTGGAGAGGCGGCGAACCAAAGCGCTGATCATCCCTTTCGCAGGTACATCTGTTAATTCGGTCAAACCGATGAATAGATTTACTGGCGCAGTCATTCCACTATCAGAAATTAATACTCGGACATACAAAATTAATGTAGAATTACGACTGAGGACTGTCGCTTCATCAACTATTAATGATATTTTACTTTTACAATCTACGGTTTTGTGAGCCAAGCTATTTCTCGTCTCATTACTAATGGGATTAACGATGTTAATGCGTCCGATGTCAACACCATTCATTTCTTGTAAGTCCATCCCTGCTTCAGAATTATTCAACGGCCGGTTATTATTCGCTACTTCATACCTATATTAACTCTCTGACGACCCTTTCTTTGCCCCGACCAGCTGCTTTATGACCAGAATCCCCTTCTTTCTTTTTTTAATGCTCAGATAATTTTCTTATGCTCCTGTTTCACTGAAATTAGTAATTTTATTACTGACCCATACTCTTTCGCTAATTTCATTCCCATTTTTCCCCCTCGCTTTTGTTCGGGAGTCCAACAGCTGGATCAATTATTGGCGTTTGTCCTTCACCTCTACAAGACGAAGACGTCGAGACGGCGACGGTTGGTTCCAGCTTATTGGCTTCTCCCTCTCCTCCTTGGCAGCTAGGTTTACGGCCCACAGACAGACCGGTGCTGTCACGTGACCCTAACATTACCGGACTGCGCTACTGAAAGTTCTAGACGGCGCGCAAAATTATTCACAGTTTCATATTTCAAAATCGCTTCGTATCTGGTTATGTTGTTATTATTATTATTTTTTTTTATAAATAATAAATATTACATTCAGAACGCAGAGTTTTAATTGTTACGTAAAACATTAAAAATTAGAATTTTTTTTTTTTTCTTTTCTTGATACGTCCACGTGGCGGGACTTCTATAAACTACTTTTATTTTCGCATTGATGGGAAAGGGCACCGGGGCGCGTGCCCACGGATCAGATATATAACCTTGAACATGTCTGAGAGGAAGAGTGATTTGCATGAACGAGCAACACCGTTGTTTCCCCGGTACTCGCCGAGCTGCTGTTCTATTTGTTTTAACGTCTTGAAGGGAGACAACAAAGGAAAGTGAGTTAAAATATATAATAATGTTTTATTTATTTATTTTTTTTAAATATGCTATTTAATCTCCAGATCTGGTTCTTTCGCGAAAAGTCGGGTGCCCATCACCACTAGTACTTTCCTCCTTCGATTGTGTCACAGCGTTCAGGTGATGCCTAAGGCAGGGCAGATTTATTCACCTTTCCAAGGTGAGAAAGATTTTTCTTGAAGTTTGTCCTCCTACTCAAGGCGCGTAAACCAGCCAGACTTTCATATAACCGATCAAGGGACTAATGGACTTTGTTGATAATATCTCGCTTGTATTGTTATTATACAGGGTTTAGTATATAATGGTACAAAAAAATCAATAGATGCGTGGATGGTTTTGATGTTTTTACGACAGAAAGCAGGTGAAATCCCAGATGAACGATCTTTTCACAGTAATAGCTGAGACCGCCTGCCGATGTAGTTGAAGTATCCACTAACAGCATTTAGTATCTTGGAAAGGACATTAATTTGAGCTAAGATTAGATTTTTTATTACGCATTTCCATTTTCATTAAGCAGGAAATACGAAATGAACGTAAGACCTTTAGAGAAACTGATGGGGTCTCTTTTGAACGTGCTTTTATTGGTGGCATTCTTGGCCAGAGATTACATAGGATTATATTCAGTTTAAGCCAAGTGTACTAGGACGTGCGCATTAAAAAGAGAAAAGCGAGAGAGAGAGAGAGAGATGACGTCAGTACAGAGAAAGGTATGACGTCAGCACAGAGAGAGATGACGTCAGCACAGAGAGAGATTATGTGTGTGAGATCGTGACATTCTATGAGAAGTGGTTTATGAGATGGAGAAAAAAAAAGCTCACATACTTTTTCTTTTCCAGCGCGATGAGATCATCACACACAGAGAAAATGTTAGCTTCAGTTTCTGTTACGTCATTTCGATATTCATGTGTTTTTTTTTTTAGCTTTTAAACATAAATTTCACCTGTGGTTATTTCCTGGTGAGAAATGATACTGAGAAAAAAATATCGTTTTAAAAGGCCTTAGAAATTCAACAATTAAATGGATACGAAGATATTTTCTGATGTAGTTTGCGGTGACTTTCTATTGACCACGATAATTTTCCATTATCCGTTCTCGCTGTTGTTTAGGTGATGTATGGTGCCAGTGCGCACGTGTCGTGCGGCTAACCTCCTAATCAACGTTTGCGCAACTATTAGCGATGAGTTCGTATGAAAAATCGCTAAAAAAACATTTAATTTTCTTCAGTAAACAAGATTCGGTATATTAACCGCTTGGTTCAGTCTAAGCAGGCGAATGTGTCTCAAGCAGCAGAAAGAGCCACGTTGAGGGTGTTTGATGACTGCCGAACCTCTCCACGCATCGTTTCTCTATTTGCCTCGACTTGCTATCAGAAGTGAGTTGTTTACCTTGTCGACTTTTCCCCGGAACTCCAAGATGGCGCTTTACTTTAGGGACTCACCTCGTTCTGGATACTCGTGGGACTCAAGCTTAAACAAATCACCTCTGCTGATCGAAACTTCCATCGTAAGAGGCGTCGGTATTTAGCTGTTACCACCACTTGTTTGTGAATAGGGGAATTCTTCGTCATGCAGCGACCTGGCAGTCGATTAACCACCGTCCCGCCACTCGTATTTCGACAAGTCATTCACCCTCCTCTCGACTTATGCCTCGGTCGATAAGCTTCCCTGCCGGGCGTTTTTCTCCTTGGCGGTGGCGACAATCTGCGGGCTCGATAAGCTGGTAACCGCGGTAGTGGAAATTCTCTCAGATGACGCATTTCATCACCAGTGGTTCGTCCAGCTTCTGCGGCTACTATCAGCAATAAACGGTGAACTTTCAAACTTCGCGCCAACGCGAGTAGCGAGTCCAGAGCATCGCAAAGCCGATTCGCCATCTTGGCGGTGTCGTGGCGTCTTGAAATCCGTTATTAAAATACTCCACCGTTGGGGGATTCCGCTCAGTTGCAGCTGCAGGCAGGCCTGCCGACTTTCCTAATCCGAAGGTGTTCTGCCTTCAATAGTTTACTTCCGGGGCGCTCGCTATTCAGTCTTCCGCCTAGTGGCTTCCAAATTTCCTGGAGCGATGTCACTGTCCCGTGACATTCCGATAACTCGCGGGAGCTTTTCTTTCTTGCCATTCTCCCGGAATTGACGCACCTCCTGTCAATTTTTCCCTAACCACACGAACCTCGATCTTTTAAATGGCAGAAGAGATTTCTCGTGGGAGTTCTTCTCTACAAGCGCAGAGATAGAGGGGATCTACTTCGCAACCGGCCTCTTCTGTTGTTTCCTCGGGTCAACGATAAATTCAGCTCCGTACGAGTTGGACTCTGCCGCTGTTTGATGAGATTACATGAGCGGTTACGGGAGAGCGCTCGGTGCTGACATTAATTGGCAAAAGACTCCCAACATTTATCTAGGAGGCCTGCGCCCGCCCTTTCGAATTTCTGATCAACGCATAATCCGATTACGATCCTTGGTGCCTAGTAAGATCAATTACCAAATAGCTTGCGTGATGACTGTGTCAGGGAAGCCAACCGCCTCTTGGTTGCCGGTAAACGATCTTTGACTTCATACGTCAAGTGCTAGCACTCAATTGGCTAGTCACGTTAACCTTTCGGTACCCTGTCTCGTCGATGATTCTTCCGTCTCCAGCTTCCCTTTCCCTTGCTTCCAGCACTTCTAGGGGGACTTCGATTCTGAAGTCTTTTTTAGTTTCTCTTGGCGATGGCGTCTAATATGCAGGCCATGGTATGATCGCCTACTGTTGTTTCGTCTCGTCACATGTGATTTACATGGCAAATGGTCGTCTTTTCTTCTTCGTGAATGTTTCCCCTCCCTCCCTGACAGACACGGGTCTTCTCGGGAACAATCTCTGCTTCTGACCAAACGGTGCATGGTGTGGCTTGCCTCATATTAGTATCGCGAATTCTAAAGCACCCGGGGACCGCCAGTAGGCGCTCGGCCGTCTTGGTTATGGCACGTTTTTTTCCGTAGTATGTGAATATTTCTTTCTGTCTTTTGCAGTGGCAGCCGTTTATCTGCAAGCTTAATCCTGGGTCTCTTCCCAGTTTCTGGTCAGCATCGGTTCACCCTGGTTCTTCACAGTCATCTTGATTCCCCCTCTTTGTGTGTTTCACTCATTACGATTCAGTGGCCGTTAAATTCATTGAAATGTACACATAATTAAAGGTAAACGACACTAAATAACTATGTGGGTAAGTAATTAAATAGTTTAACACCTAATTTTTCTTATGCTACTGTTTTACCTTCAAAGGCCACTTACACTATCATTTTATATCGTGTTCGAGAATAGATATGAGTAAGTCTTTTCTGCCGGTTCTTCATTTTCCGGGTTGTCCGCTACACCCTGGCGGCGAGCGAGAGAGGCCTTGGAAATCTCGTTGATGCCCGTGACGTTGTGCAGTGACATGTGAATTCAGAATGTCAAGACCGTTCTCCGCAGTCGAGTTTTCTGCTGTGAGGAGATTGCGTGCCAGAACAGTGTTGCTTAGTTACCGGTGTGTATCATCAGTTCTTTTCGATCTTCCATTTTCTTGCCTGTCTGCCGCGGTCATCGTTTTACTCGACGATTTGCCGTAGACTTTGTTCTATGCTAGTGCTTGCGCTATTTGACTTTCTGTATACCGTCTTGGGAGCATTTACATCCCGCTACGTTTAAATTTGTGTCACGCAGCACAGGTTGAGCCATAGAGGGGCGAGACACTGGCTACCTTCTTCATTTAATCAAATAGCCCTTTGTAACCACAAATCCGTATATTGCTCCAACCCAACGTATTTGCATTACGAGTGCGTTGAGTAAATACACAGCCAGTTCGACGCGTAATAATAACCGGCACTTAAAGGTTGGGGCACAAATGCACCCCGAGGTGGTATACGTCGGGTAAAAACTAATGTGGTACACCGAGTGTTTACGCGTGGTTTTGTAGATGATTTCCCGACGATATTTTGTAGTCTTTTCCATGTTGCTTCGGTGACGCGTCTCGTATGATCCCTGTATCTCCATCACCGCAGCTTCTCATGCCATGGTCACTGGAAAAGACATCAACAATTAGAAACAAGCAAAGCAAGTTTTTAAATAGATAAATAAGCAAATAAATCTAAATTGGTTGAATGAAATTTCAAAGACTCATAAAATCGATGTAGCTGACTTAAATCTGCATGTATTCATTAAACCGATCTTCGGTGTATTATTGATAGACTTAAAAATATCCGTTCTTGAGGTTCCGTACATAACCTCCGTACTACCAGAAGCCCATTATGCTAGAAGTATGTATATTCCACTGATCGAAATAATGCTGCTTGGTTGAACGGTTCTTCCTCGACTGTTTGTCAGCTGGGACCAATACATCTGCATATACGTATAGTGTAAAGACGGAAAGTTCTTCGGCAGTTGCAGAATGAAAGCTCAGCGCAGCTGTTGTATGTTATCTCCACAGGTTAAGCAGCGAGTTCTAGTCACGTGACTGAATCCCAGTCATAGATTAGTTGTGGATATTTCCCATAATCACCAATTGAAAAAAAGAAAAATCAGAGAATGTGCTTCAGAATATGTAATTAGAAATTTGTCGCAGTTAGGTGAAAATATGTCTCCAAAGTAAGCAAAACGAAAGAAAGAATAATTCATTTTTGAGCCAAAGAAAGGAAATTAAATCTAATCTATTTGTTACTTTGTCTTTTAGCTTTTCTTTTTTTCCCCTCTTTTTACCGTAAGAATGTGTCCCACTCGTATGTAATGTACCTGACTCGTAACATCAGTCAGAGTGCGTCAGGGCCACTGCCGTTTTCTTTATTTCGAGGAATACCTTAGAGATATGACTTCCATTCTATTCACTAGGTATGTTCAAATGAAACCCGGCCGGATACCCATTGCGGCAATGCTATTTCGGTCGGGTTTCATTTGAACGTCACTAGTAATTTCATTCAATATTTATTAAGATTAATATATATTCCTTTCGGCGATAGAAAGAGGTTAGGAAAGTTTACCAAATAAATGTTGGGTCCAACCGGTAGGTGGCTGAACGACGCAGAGTTGACTTCACGAGCATACGAGATATTATTTGCGTATCTCGTCATCTTATTGATTAAGCCAACCGGTGGCAATCGCCGCCTAGTACAGACGGGCCGTCGCTTGTTAACAGAAATCCGAATTTACGCCTCATGAGCGTTCAAATGCCCGATGTTATTTATTAACTCGCATTTAGAGCACCGCTCTAAAATAAAAATGAGCAACTAGATGGCGCTGTACTATTGTTGCCGCGCGCGGCCACCAGGTGGTTAGTTGTCCGCGGGCCAGCAGATTTTACCTTGGACTGTTACGTGCTGGTCTCCACCCATTGACTTGAATATCGTCGTCTAGCACTATCGGTCCACTGAACACACATTGAATGAGTGCACTGTTGACTAGTTGCCTATATTTAAAAATTATTTACTTAAATTACAACCTTTCTTATATCGCTTTGGTGAGTCAGAAGGGAAAGTAGGAGAGAGAAGAGCACGATCAGATGTGAGTGTGAATATCGCATTGAGTAGGCGTGCGGAGGAGAATCGATAGAAAGAGTAAATCAGTACTGAATGGCAAGTAAATATGTGTAGGGGGGACAGAGAGGGAGAGAGAGATACATGTCTAAATGCTCAAACACCAGCAATAAAGAAGTCAAAATGGCAGGCCTGTAAAAAAGTCAAAAAAAAAAAACCTAACAATGACATTGATTGATCTTGCAATTACAGATGACGTCACTGATTTGTTTGTCTTTACAACATTGTTCAGTGACGTCCACGTGTGACCACGGCAATGATAGCACAGTAGGGACGGTAGCTATGGTCAGCAGACAGAATAGATGGAAAATTATGAAAGATTTTGTTAATGTATGTAATCCCAATGTTGGAAGCGAAGTCTATCGGTAATTTTCAGCTTCAAGGGCAGAGTACTATGATGCCACTTATCGAAAAGAAAATAGAATTACACCGAAAAAAAAAGGGGGGACAACCTGTAATTCGAAATGTTTTTCGCTGATTCCCTTCTCTGAAGCCGGCTTTGGATATCTTTCAGTTTTTGACAATTTCTTCCGTGGGTTTTGCTTGTAATAGGTTTAGATCTTGTGTGTCAGGGTCGATTTTATCCAGCGTGTCTGGCTGCACACGTCTGGAGTCTGCTTCTTTGCTCTTACTTCAAAAGAGTTAGGCATCACAAGACGTTGGTATTATTAGCAACTGACTTGACTAATGAATCCACTACGTTCTGAGAATCTAGTCCTGAAAAGAACTGATCTGTAGTGAGATGACATTAATCCGATCTATATGCTTGCAGTAGATAGTTGGAATCACTTACTGCTTTCTGTAAACAACACGTCACCAGTAACTTTCCGCTTTTACCACGACGCCGGTCTCTAAACATTTCAGTTTTTCAATCGGAAATTTCAAGATTGAGTTCGAATCTCGGAAATAGTAGCAATATATCGTAAAACCGTGACCTGTGGTCTAGTGGCTGACCACTTGGCGGCCAAAGTTGAGGGCCACGTTTCTAATTATGTTTGTCCTACGCGCCTCTTTGTCGTGGTTTGTTCTTCATGGCATTCATCTCTTCCAGCCACTGCGGTTTCCTCTCACACCCAGAACCGAAAGAGTTTTCCGGGTGAATTTGTGGAAATTAACTCTTGAGCACCGCCCGGTAGGCTCCAAGCCGTACCTACGTAACTACTCGTTTGGATGGCAAGACAGTAGACCCCATTGTTTCGCCAAGTGGAAAGAGAAACTGTGGATTTAAACGACCTTAGAAAGTCTAAGTCAAAAATGAAATAGACTTAGAAACAGACAAACAGCTACGCCGAATGTAAGCGTTCAAACACAGGCAATTGTCAGAGCGACCAGTCAGGTAGATATAAAAATATCCCTGAATCAGTTTCTCGTAGGTCAATGACGTGTTCGATATAATTACACAGTGAACTAAAAGGGGATCTGTCATGAATGGTCTATTATTTGCAAGTTAACCGCTCGGAGAAATATATACCTTTTTTTGAAAGGCGCTAACGTCCAGGATTTTTGTTGAAGATCTTACCTGCGCTATAGCTGGAAATTGTGTCGATAAATTTTCCAAAAAACGGAGTCAGTGTATCGAACCCTTTAAGATATTTAGACGGGAGGATAAACTGATAGTGACGTTTTCTGTCTTCTCTTAGTGGTTAACGATGGTGCGATTTCGAATTTTGCTGGTCCATACTCAGTGTGGTTTCTACAGACGTTTACAGAGCACGTAGGGAAAAAACCCCCCAAAATACCAATTATGAGTGATGACGTCACATCTAGCCTCTTGCGATATCTTTATTGTATGAACCTTTAATTCTGTACAGACCAATAAAGAACCTTTACAAGAATCGGTTATTGACTGATGGCTGCTCTATCGGGATAACTTCATTACCCTGATTTAATGTAGGTGCCCAGTAGAGTCAGTTAGGGGAATATTTCTTGCCCCACTTTCTACTTTCATTTTATTTCTTATCATAATACATACTTACGTCTTTTAAGGGAAAACAGAATTAAATAGCAGGACCGAGTAAGTCATCCTTCAAGGAGTGCATCCGTGTACTCCTCAAAGACGTAATTAAGCTTTTACTGGTTGTTAATCGCTGTTTCACTTATTTAATTTTTGCCCCTTCGGTTCCATCCCAAGTGCGGAAGTAGCAGAAAACTATACCTAGTAGTGAGAATAGCATGCGTCCAGGAAGAACTTGTAGTGAACCCCCCGTCTCTGCTCCCACCCAGTAATGGCTGCAGTAACATTTCCCGACCGACTTTGAGCATTACTGGAATCTAGGATATCCATGATGCCGTAAACAGATAGAGTTCATTTCTTGTACGAGCCGTGCAGGTTTCGCAGTACCGCGTACCGCGGTTGGCACGAACTTGTTCACGGTAGGTGTCGCCACCTACGTCAGAGCTCTCTTGATTGGCAATGTGGAAAAAAAAAAACATATCAGACAAAGTTGGAGTGGAATGGTTAGTAAGATCGTAAAAGAGAGACCACGTTACCGGCTAGACGTAAAACACAGCCGAAATAACACTGGTGATCGAACCGGGGAGGGAGGCAGCCACCTGGACAAGCGAGTACGCTACGTCTGCGTTGCATAACAAATATTCGCAATTACGTATTACAGAGACAGTTTGATTTAATAAATCTTAAACAAAAATTAAATTCTTTGTTTTTAAGAGCTTATTATATATATACATTAATTGTTTTCCTATAAAGTTCTGATTTTCTTATCTTTTTGTTACGTTCTGGAAAATGACAGATTCTTTTTCTCTATCAGTCTAGAAAATTCCAGAGATTTCTGGAAAGTTTTTTTATAACTTTTTCTATAAAAATAAATAACTATCCATGCATGTTCAGTCATTGTTGAAGTAATTCTTCAGGAAAATAATTAATCCTGAATTATGGAAATATATGGAAAGTATGGAAGCAATTGTGGTAAAGAAAACATTGCTACTTATGTCAAAATGCGTTTGAGACATTCGGAAATTGGTAAAATACTGTACGGAAGATAATTGGAAGGATTAAGAAACTAAATGAAGTACTTTTTGTCTTACAAACACAAAAGAGAGTAATTTTTTGCAAAAGTAAAAGAGAGAGATTGGAGCAAGATGATATTTGAACAGGAAAGTTCACTTAATCTTTTTTTTTTTTGGTAATCCTTGTAATTTGAGACTCAGAAGCAAATCGTGTGAAATATTTGAATCAGACTGTGTTTTACCAACCCAGAAGCACCTATAAAGTGTCCACACCTGGGTCTGTTTCTCTGCTAACGGTGAAGGCAATAATTTGGTAATAATACCAAAAGGAATATTAATAAATACAAATTGTTATTTGGATTTTTCAAAAATGGAAGCTACTGAAAAGAAAGCCTCTAACCCGATGATAATTTTCAACTTTTACAAGATAATGTACTAGTGAATCACAGTAAAGAAAATCTTCTATTAGTTCAAGAATAATAAAATTCGTCGGTTTGAAGACTGGTCGGGGAATTCGAAGAAAAATTGACAAAGTCATTAAGATGACTCGGGGAAAATTTTTCATCATACAGGACGTTAGTTGAAATAGTGGCAGGCAGAATGAAATCAGCCATTAAAAACGAAGAGTAGCAGTCGACAAGACTGTGGTTATAACTAATTTTATTGTTATAATTTCCGATTATGTCTTTTTGTATTTTTTTTCTTTTATTTTTCATGTTTGTTAATAAATACTTCATAAAACCAATACTCCCTTACCTGGATTTAAGCGTTCGTGATTTAAAACATCCATAAAATACTGGAAATTACTGAGGGTCAAATTACCGCGATCTTCTATAGACTTCAAAGAAACCAATCCCATATGTAGAGACCCTAATATTTTCAGTACTATGCAGTGACCCTGCTGGCACGGACCACTTCTCTTACAGGCTGTGCTTTGATAACCTGACAGATATGGTTCACACTGCTCCAATCAAGCGGAAACCGTAGAGAGCAGCACCTGATATAAAATTTCTTGCTGAACATTTTTCTTTCATTTTAGCGCTTTTCCAGTGAGATTAGAACGGAGGAGGAAGCTGGGTAACCTCGTGACTTTCACAAACACCAGGCAGTGCACTGTTTTGCACAACTATGACGCGCACGACAAAGTGTCCTACACCACCAAGCACACAGTATCTCCTTCAAGGAAGGAATAAGTTTAAATTTAGCACAAAAGCTCCTTTCAGATTAACAATGTAAGTCATCACGCAAGATGACTTTTATTGAATAGATCGAGTCTTCTCATGAGCTTCACTGTTCTTTTATATAACTCCTGATCGCGTGTCTTCTATAAGAATGCCATTTACTATCGTTTATATTTTATGCCATGCAAAGTCCGTTTTTTAGGGCTTTATAGTTAATAGTCAGTAGAGAATACCTGCCAAAAGAAAAAAAATGCAAAGATGACCCCCCAACAAGTTACCGATCGTTTGTTTTTCATATTTATGTACAGAAAGCCAATAGAAATGGTCTGACGTTTCGACATGGCTGATCTCATGTGACGTCGTCGTCGTGCACAAATATACGGTATATTAAAGCTTTGATTAATTTTTTTTTTTTTAATTTAAGTTAGAATACACCCGTATTCGCGAAAGAAAAAAATTCCCAGAAACACGCATAAAAGAGTTCTCTAGAATGCTTTCTAAGTAAACATTCCAAGACACCCAAAACCTCTCTCTATTACTTACTATGCAAAGAATCTATGATTTTAAAGCCTTTATGCCGTTGAAAAATGTGAGGTGCTTGATTTCGATAAATGAGTTTAATCACCCAGATTCGCTTGGCTCCCTTCGCATTCAGTCGAACTGCAAACCAAAGTTGCTCCATCTCTATCTGAGACTGAAACGAAGAATTTTTTAAAACGCTTTTAGCGATTTCTCTAAACAAATTTCTAAAAAAATTTGCAATTTTCTTTCTTCCGACTTATTAAGGTCTCATAAAAAATACAAGGGAGGACAACAGACAAAACGGCAAACAACAAAAAGGTTTTCTGCGATTTATCCCATCAGTGGTTCCATAGAATAGCTTCAACAAATTCTTGACGTCGATTATTTTAAGACGGATTTTTACTACGCTCCATTATTATCCGGTTTATTCCGCGTTCTCGTTTTGCTGGCTTTAGCTTCATTTGACGACCATCGCCTCCTCTGTTGATCTCTCATTATTTCCCGGAGACGTCGGTGTATTACGTTTCTTTCTCTCCTTTCACTCCGTATCTCTTTGTTTGACTTCCCGTCGGCCTGGTTGCTATGTATCGTTCTCATCTCGCTGCTTCTGTTTTTGTTGTTGTGTTATCCCCCCTGCACGGATGTTGTTGTTGTTGTTGTTGTTGTTGTTGTGTTGTTGTTGTTGTTGTTGTTGCTACTGGCTGTGATTTTTAATTTTTGTCTGTTATTTAAAAAAAAAAAAAAACTTTTCGGTGAGGCCTCCCCCTTTTTTTCCCCCTTCTGTTTATGATTTTGTTTTTTGTTAGCTGTAAATTCTGTTGCTGATGCTGTAACATTACCGGTATATTACTGTCGTCATGGGGATCACGTGGTCGTCATGGGGATCACGTGGTCGTCGCGTGGCTCAATGTCATGACAGCTAAAGGAAACTCCGTTTTCAGGAGCTCGGTAGACGAGTGAGTGGCACTGTTCGGTATTGTAGGGATAGTGTTGTTAGGAAACGGAAATTTCCATCCCACGTGATACTCAGCGGGTGACACGGTTCAGTATCGCAAAGAGTTGTGTTAGTATGTTGTTAGAGAATACCCGCTTCTATAAGCAGGGCGTATCCCGAGAACTGGTGTGTTGGTACACAGCATCTTCCGTGACCAAGAACTGATGCGTCGGAGTCGCGCCCCACCACCTTTGACCCTTTGTAGACGTTATACCAAATAACTATTTACAGGTGAGTCAACGGGCCATCATCCGGATGTAGATAACTGTTCACTTAATTGCTTTTCCAGGTGTCCCAGTATCGGTGCTCTTCTACTTTATGCTGCCATGCTTCTATCATCATCTCCCGCAGCCCCTGCTCTTCTCTCCTGACTGCGGGTGTTTTGCTACTGGTTGAAGCTCCACTTTTCTTTGTGGCAGTAGTTGGTAAGGTTGAGCCCTAGCCCCGACAAGCAAATAAACAGACGGGGCCACTTTCCCGGAACAGAAAACCTTAAAGCCTGGTTTACCTACCACACGAGTCTCAGCCGTGCATCGCCGACAATCAAATCCTTGAACAATTATTTCCATAACCGGCGACAGTGAACCGGCAGAGAATTAAACAGGAAATAAGAAGCGGATGTGGCCAAGTTGAGACCGACTCCACTGATTCTCCCTCTTCCTGACAACATAATCTGTTTATACCACCCCAAAGCTTAGCATGCCACTTCATCCCAACCTCTTCCTGTTTTTGATTTAAACGTTTCTACTCTCGTTTTACATCCACACTTTGCGCAGTAAGGAATTTCTTAAACATATCGTAATGAACTAGAAGTCTCGCCCCCTCCTCCCTAAATCCGCTTTTCGAATGATTTATTGCTGCTAGAAAACCACTTGAGAACTTGACCATGTTCTGGCTTCCGTCATGCGCAGTTTTCGGAATGAGTAATAGCAATAAATAACAATAACAAAGTCAATTATTTTCAAAACCACCGAGTTACAACCTAAACAAAGAATTTAATTTTGCAAGCTCTCTTACATGAGACAGATTATATGTACACATATTTAAAACGGCGGTATAAGAACAGATGTACAAATAAAAATTAAATAGAATATTTCAAACTATACATTAGTACATCTTTAACTAAATACAACTTACTTATACATAGAGAGCATACTCGTAAATACTGCAAGCATACATTAAAATAGCGCCAGAGAGAGAGAGAGAGAGAGATTATGTCAGTACATAAAAAGAGATGACGTCGCTACAGAGAGATATGACGTCAATACAGGGAGAGATATGACGTCAGTACAGAGAGAGATGACGTCAATACAGGGAGAGATATGACGTCAGTACATAAAAAGAGATGACGTCGCTACAGAGAGAGATATGACGTCAGTACAGGGAGAAATATGACTTCATTACAGAGAGAGATGACGTCAATACAGGGAGAGATATGACGTCAGTACAGAGAGAGATATGACGTCAGTACAGAGAGAGATGACGTCAATACAGGGAGAGATATGACGTCAGTACAGAGAGAAATATGACTTCATTACAGAGAGAGATGACGTCAATACAGGGAGAGATATGACGTCAGTACATAAAAAGAGATGACGTCGCTACAGAGAGAGATATGACGTCAGTACAGGGAGAAATATGACTTCATTACAGAGAGAGATGACGTCAATACAGAGAGAGATGGGGAGAGAGAGAGAGAGGGGAGGAGATACGCGTTAATATAAGAAAGAACTGCGGGAGCACCATCATTATACAGCGGTGTGCAAATGACTTGCATAAAAATAACTTTTCCTGTAAATTAGCTCGCATTTTGTCGAAAGAAGTTGTTATCAAATCTTGTTCATTAAAGTATTTCTATATTACTGTTGTGCATCTATTCCAATAACATCAAGCATATTGTTTCATTGTAAGAGAAGTTATAATTTTTAGAAAATCATTTTCATCAAATCAACTTGTGCAAAAGTGTTGCATAAAATATAGACAGCTGTCTAATCAATTCAGATTCAATTCCAATTATGCAGAAAGTGATCAGATCTATCAATAATGAGTAGAATATTCGAAATTCTTGATAACTTGTTCACAAAGACGAGGCATGCTGGCTACCAAACACTGACAATTGTCACTACTGAACTCCGACCAGGCTTCCTCGATTTTCCGTTTCAAATCGGTTTTTTGGCACTAAGGCTGAGTTTAATCGAGTGCCAAATGTTTACAATGGGATTGAGATCCGGGCTTTGAGCCGGCCAGTCGAGGAGGGGTATTCGCAACTTTGCAATCAAGGCCTTGACACCCCTAGCTGTGTGGATGGGGGCGTTGTCCTGCTGATAGATGGCCGTCAGGGGCATGTGGTCACACATATACGGTTCGACAATGTCCGAGACGATCTCAGCAGAGTCATGAGCATTCATTCGACCCTCCACGTGATGCAACGGACCGACACCGGACGATTGAAAACAGCCCCAAACCATGGCCGAATCTCCCCTGCTTGCAGAGTCGGTCGAGTGCAACTAGGATGGTATTTCTCGGACACCAATCGCCGAACGTACACCCGACCCGCCGAGTGGACCCTCACGAATTTTCTTTCGTCGGAAAACAACACTCGGGACCACTGGGCCACGGTCCAGTGGAGAAGTTTGCGAGCCCACTGCAGTCGCTTTCGACGATTGTCCAGACTGACGAACGGCTTCTTCTGTGCCGATCGCCCGAACAGTCCCATGTGGATCAAACGCCGTCTGATGGTGCACGAGGCCAATTTGATCCCATGGTGCCTGGACAAGGCGGTCTGGACGTCGGTGGAAGTGCGGAATCGGTCCGAGTTCGACATACGGGCGATCAGACGATCCTGTCGAGCCGTCGTTTTCCGCGGTCTGCCGGCTCTGCGTTTAGAAATTAGGCTCCCATCGGCTTTCCAACGTTTCAGGGTGCGGGATATCGTCGACTGATTGCAACCGATACGATCGACAATGAACCACTCAGTTTCACCATCTTCTTTCATGCGAACGATTGTGGCCCGCTGTTCGGAGGTCAAATATCGGGCTCTCGGCATCACTACATTGAACAGAAATGAATCAGAATAGTGGTGGAGAATGACAGCTTTTCACATTTATATTCTACTCTCCTAAACTATTATAGCACAAAATATATATTCTAATTTTTTGTAGTTTATGCAACAATTCTGCACTCGCCGATTTCATGCAAATTATTTTATTAATATTTAAATTTTGACTCTGCAATTACAAAATGGATCTCAGTGTCATAAATCGTTTAAAGACACCGATACCTTCCGATTAAAACAGGGAACATACAACAGTTACTAATTTCTACAAGATAAGGACCCATTTTCTAAGTCTAGTCATTATCATGCAAGACTTTTGCGCACCGCTGTAGATATAGCGAAAGTGTGGGTGTCACCGGTTATGGTCAACGGCATAATCTCTGGTCAATTATTTAATTTTTATTCTTCGCTTCCACTTAGATCAGTCATTTGTGAGCGAGAATTGCAGAGAGGTGCGGAATATCGTTTTAACCATCTATTTTCCATTGTTCGGAAGTCATGAGTTAGTGACTGCGGTAAGCTTTACTTACAGCCTGTCGCCTTGTGACTACCTTAGACAAGCTATACTTGACAGAGGATTAACGCTAAGAAGCTTATCGTGTTTCGGTTGACATTTCTATTTTTCTGTAATATAAATGCCTACCGCAAACCAGAGCCACTTTAATTATTTATATATTCATATTATCCCCTCCCCCCCCCCCCCACCACGTCCGTCTGTCCGTCCGTCCGTCTCCGACAGACCTGCTAGTTGGTATCCAGCCGCCGGGGCCCAACTGAACCTCTCCAGTAAGTATATCTCATGAACCCAGACAGTGGTATCAGAGGCCCGGTGATCTATCTAGCTCTTATCTGGTTGTCGTAAACAACCCTGATTAAGGGACGTAGTGCCACGGCTACACCGTCAGGAAGCGCTGGCAATCGCGCGTCACAAGCTAAAGGTGAGAAGCGCCACCATCTCCGAACTGGGCAAGGAAAATCTCTACTGGAGTTTTTTTTTTAGTTTTGTTTTTAGGTGAAAGGAAATCGACGCGGGGCGAGAAGAAACTCTGACGGTCAGTAGGCACAAACAGCGAACTACAAAGCCGCCCGTTTACTCCTGTGATGGCTATGCTTCTCGTTCTGTGTAATCTGGTATGAAACATCGTCAGAAGTCCGGTATCTACGCCCTCGTTCAGTTTTAGAGCGCGTCGACCGTGGCACCGGACCGGAAGTGGTCCTGAATTCTCGTTGGCTTTCAAACACTAATCACTAGCTTGTAATAATAATAATAATAATAATAATAGGAATTAATTGCAACCAATTTAGAAATACACATAGATTAAGATGTCAACAAGGCTTCACGTTTATTTTGAAATTCTTAATAAATGGAATTAATTGCCGGCCTTAATTGTTGTAAGTGTTAATCGGTTTATAAATATGCAAATAGGCGTCGGTAAATTAAGTAAACGTCGTGGCCCCTTATAGTAGCTCAGCTTGATTTGTCTCTGACTAAACTCGGGAAGGAAGGGGAGGTTAGGGGGTACGCGGGAAAGTCTCCCTGCGGGGTGGGGATCTCTCTCTTCGCCGTGAGGTTTTATCGCTCTACCGGAGCTCTGCTCCATCATTAGGGATTTTTCCTCTTCAAACGGGTTTCGGACCCCTGCCCACTTCTTTCTCTTTCTTCGGAGATATGCGCACAGCACATGGTCTTTACCGGGACCCAGACCGATAGGTAGTAATGGCGCGGCGGGCGAGTTCTTTCGAACGGTGATAAAACGCCGGGATGTTCCAGAACGAAAACGAATTATTCTTTCCGTGTTCGAGTTTCAAATAACCCATAATCCCTAGCGGCAAATCTCTGCAAGAAACCGGAAGTGAACCCATCCGCGATCGGCCAACCTGAGCGATATCACCCCCCCCCCCGCGCGCCTCGTCCCATTCATCTCCGGTTCTAAGTACAAAAGCTCTCCGACACAACCCCCCCCACCATCCCCTAGCCGCGTCCCTCGCGCAAAAAAGGGGGGCCCCTGTCTCCCGATATGAAGAGAGCATCGCGGGAAATCCTTTGGTGCAAGAACCAAACGGCACGCATTTCACGACTGGCTCCCCTCGTCGTTGGGCGCAGAAATGGTCAACGTATCGAGGGTCCCTTTTCGCCAAATACGTCTTGTCTTTCAACAAATACGTCTACCCCTCGGTTCGTTGGATATTCCAAGCTGACGCCAGCGAAGAGGTCTCTCACCCTCACCCGTTAGGACGATTACGTTAAAGACCGTCTTCACGCCGTGTTGGAAAGGCATTCGCTATCCATTCATGCCAGTGCCATGTAAAAACGGTCATCTGGTTCTTTCTTTTCCTTTTATTAAAAACCCTCTCTCTTTTTTGTCTGTTTGAGAACGTTTCTTATAATAAGGTCTTCCCAAAAATACAGTACCATCCACTGTTATCGGCCAATCTCAGGCTCTGATTATAATTTCTTAAACTTACAGTTCTGTAAGGCTGTTCTCTAACTACAGGCAGCGCGAGTGTGCTTAGAATTTAGGAACGGGCAAACTTGCTGGTAGCTCGCACTGTAATCCGCTGTCAGGGAATATCCTAGAAAAACAGGCGACTTGAAGTTCGCTCTGCAAAAGAACCATTACTACGGAAGTTGGCCAACTGCTCGGAGAAGAAAAATATTCCCGCACATATCTCTCAGGAATCCATCTCTTTCATTTCTTAGATATTTTACATTTGACAACTGCGTAGTTAGAATAACCATCGATCTATTACCAGTTGTGCGTCGGGGTGTAATAGATTCGTGCCGTCCTCTTTAAAAAGGGAACTTACCTGTCGTCTTATATAATTTGATGTCAATAGTGTTTATCACTTCAGTTTTTATGCCCATTCAATTAAATTCTAGCCTGGTTATTCAGGGTGAGATGCTGCTTTTGAGCGAGTTTTATCATCATTCTATTGAAGAGTTGTTGGAGAAGTTGGTTGGTCGGTAGGGTATTTATGGCTGCACCACCCTAATTCCACGACTCCGACCGTCGCCATTAGGGGTTACAACAGTGATTCGGCCCACTTGTTCAGACCCCACCCCGAACTCAGCGTGGTTGTACACCGATGGAACAGTAGCAGATTTAAGGTCTGGCGGCCGACTTTACGTAATAATTCTCGACAAGGAAGGGAGATGAGGCAGCAGCTACCGAGCGAAGACAGTTGCATGTCCAAGGGGCTTAGGATGTCAGCTTTCGCCTGGGGTATTCCGCGCCGTTGCCCAGCCCCCGATGAGATACTATTTTAACGTCATTAAGCCGACAATACAGTTTCTAAGATTTGACCACCGTCTCTCTCGAGAAGAACACGACATAAATCGAATAGTAACATGGAAACTGGCGCGGCGCATCACACTATTAATATCTATCAGCGTTACATACTTTTACGACGTAGCGTGCGTGCTTCCTCTACATGAATTAGACAAAGAAAGCTCTAATTGTATTTTACCTGTTTTGTGACGGAAAAAATCTAATTAATAAAACTATACCTAAATATATATATATTTTTAAAAAAACCTGACGTCTTAAACAGCAGCGACGACAACATAAGTGCCATGACTTTCTGGTGTTAATTTTCTGGGCGGAAGCTTTAAATAGTCAATATAAAAAAACCGATACACTCGAAACTTGCGCCAGTGGTTTAGCGTCAAACAGACAACAACAACAACAACAACAGGTTGGAAATGCGTGAACAGAAGTAAAAACTGGAATGGGAGCCGTTTTTCTTTACATTTGAAAGGTGTAAACTGTCGCACGGATCTCCAAGTCGCGAATTTCCTCCTCAAACAAACCGTGGAATCGATATTCGCAGGAAATGTGAATAGTTCGGGGGGGGAGAAAGAAGCTGCCAGCGTCAGGTTAGTGGTCTGTAAAGTGCGGTTCCGATTTCCGGTCTCCATCCGCTTCTGGCGGCGATGAATGCGAACTAACAACCGGAAATAAAGAAGTTAACAATACCTAATATGCTGCTAACGATAGAAAAAAGTGTAAAAGTAATGGTGGCAATTTGCAAATAAATTTCGAAAATGAAATCATTGCGGTGTGACATTATACCGCAGGAATCAAAATTATTTTAATATTTAAGAAAAAAAACAAAACAAAACAAAAAAAACGACAGATGCGAGAATTATATGCGTGGCATAAGAACTCGACGGAGAGTTCTAACTGCAGAGCGAAAGTAATAAAGATTTAAGTCGTATTGTAAATAAATGACGAATAACCTTAAAGATTAAGTGCTGGGTGTTTACAATGTAACACAGACGGCAGAATATGCCTATATATTGTACTGAAGAGATTCATTAAAGCAAAAAAAGGCACCAACAACAAAAATAAAACACAGCGGGAACACAGAGTCCAATGGGAATTTCAGATTTCCGGATGGCTTTAAATTCGCGAGTAGCTGAAAGTCGTGACGTCATTACTTTTGCTGTCTCACGTTTCCTCGGATGACATCGATGTCTTCCGTTAATGTCACCCGGGAAAAACATTTCGAATGAAAAAGAAAGACATGAACATCATTCTGAAGTTTATCTGAGAACTGCAGCACCACGGGATCCATCTATTAAATCTCGATTTCTGAAGCCAAATAAAAGAGAGACCATATCAACTTTAATTGGATTCTGTGAATGCTCTGGCGAGTTTCAACCGCTATTTATTTGTATGAGTTGCATCATGGGAAATCTCAAGCAGTAGACAATTCGAAGTCCACCAAAGAGGTCGAATGGCGCATTTCTTAGAATATTTTCACGCGAGGAACGCGGTCCAATATATAAATTAAGATTTGGATAATTTGATTAGAGTGTTTTGCTTTTATAGTAATTATGGCTGGCTACTTAACGATCAGTCCTTGGCCTATCGCCACGGCACGGTTTATTTTCTTGTTCTTTCACTAGTAGGTCACGTGGATTTCCTCCTACATCTACAAATAATGATTTCTACTAGGGCTTTTATCGCACATTCTTACTCGATGAGGAAGGCCACGTGAAACCATCTTGCCTGTAGATTTTCCTGGCATAGCTCTGAGCCACAGCCCCACACGTAAGCAGACATGGACGCAACATCAGTCGAGTCCAAAAGCTAATAGCGTGAAAGGAATAACTATGTAATTTTATTTATATTAAATATTCTGTTTACTTGTATATCGGTAAGCAGGCTTCAAGAAGAGGACATTGACCGGTTTTTAAAGAAAGAGCGGGTATGTTAAGAAATATAATTGGAATAAGGAAAGACAATGGAGAAGAGGTTTATTTCACGTATCAGAGTTGACACGAAACGAGGTAAAACCTGAATTTCTGCGTTTTTATGCTCTTTTTCAAAAGTGTCTGAAACGGTATGGAATCGCGACCATAGCGTTGGATGTTTGCCCGCTCATCTTCCTGATGTTTCTCCTCAAGGATTTCTCTCACCCACACTTCGAGAGGTAAACGAACCGTCGGCAGCTGGCCTCTGCGGGGCGGAGAGTAGTGGAGAGTCGTCGGGGTGCTGAAGTCTTCGAGACGGCCAAAAAGGGCCAGTTCGGGGCTGCTGTTCACAACAGAAGCTGCTAGTCCATTAAAAACAGGCGTCAACGTTTGGCTTCACCAGAAACGCCAACCTGTTATTTGATGGGGTCGTCCGCCATTTTATAGTACACATTCCAATGGCACGAGCCCCAGCCTACATCGTTGATGCTGCTGCGTGTGTGGCTGTGGACACTTGGAAATAAACCAAATATTTCTATAGATTTCAAGTTTTTTTTTTGTTTGTTTGTTTGCATTTAACTGAATTTTACTTTAAAAAAATATATAAATATAATCCGATATTTACTTTTCCAATTTCAGACAACATTTCCAACTATACAAGGGTGTGGCAGCCATTGGAGGCTGAGTATCCCGCAGCCCAGAAGTATAGAGGTTTCAGTTCTTTTGTACAAACCTTTAGTTTCTCCACATCCCGGATATGTCGCGCAGACTTGGCAGAGTATTAATCAGAGAAAAGATATTGATTTACCAGAAATACTTAAGCATAAACTCACTGGAATATTTACGGGTACCAGGCGTTTGGAACACTACGGATGGCTACAAATAGCGAGTGTGCCGAATGTGACTCTTAGACGTCGAGGAGGAGAATCTGCTAGAGATCCCCAGAATAATTCTGAATCGGTGGACAGGAACACATCCCCCCTTTTTGTTTGTTTGTTTGTTTGTTTCCAGCTGTCCACAGCCAAAAAAAATACCAGAGCTCATAATTACAAATCGCCTAAAATTCTGCCAAGATTAAATATCGAAACATTAATAAATCCCAGCGGGGTAAGGTAGGTTACCCACAAGCGCAGTCGGCACTGATGGTGTTAATTGATTTAAGGGTCTACTTACAGGACTTTGTCCTTCCTGCGTCCTGAAACCCCTGCATCACGTGTTTACCATATTCTTCCCCTTCCTGGTAAAAGACAGAGACGATTGTGTGATATCTATATATTTTTTTTTTGACGTAACCCCCAAAAAGTCAGTAGAGTCCAGTCACTTCTCCGGCCTTCAAAGAATTACTAATGTTTTGCAAAGCTGACCCAAAGAAACCCTTTCCCCTAATTCTCAGAGTCATCGGTTTAATTTTCTCTGGCCGTGAGATCGAACAAAGAAGGCAGTAGAATCCGGGTGGAGCCGGTTACATTAAATACGCGCTGGAATCCACAGTTTTTAACACGTGTATATTATTGCAATTTATAGTTTGTTTTATGTAATAATTACTAATTTCGGAATTAACAAATGCGTGTGTGTTACAAAAAAATAATGGATTAGCCCCAAACCCCCTCTTGTGGTTTTTAGCTGAGGCGGACCGTGGTTAACGTCGTGGCCCTTACAAATGCCACAGAGCCCACCATTTTGCACAACTCTGACGCAACGCAGTCAGCTGTTTGTTGTGCTGACATTGAAAAGAGTTAGAGATTTGAATCTCCTTCAATCTATTTAAAGCTAACGATATTTTAAATCGTTATAAAACCGGTTTTCTTCAAGAAGTAAAGTAAAGCTGTTCACTGACTGCTGTCTGCAATCCTTCAACTGGGTTAAATAAGAATAATTACACGCAACAATATTCGCCAACCAACTTCTGGGTTCATAGTTCAGTTAACAGCAGGGGCGCATTAGGCGCACGTACAATTAAAACCGACACCTTCACATGTAGTACTCTGAAAAAGAAGTGAATTCTTTATTGTTTTTCGATTTTCTATGACCGCTTATATATATATAGTTTTTTTTTCTACTTCGATGTAAATTCTTTATTTACGGAGATGTCGTCCAGGCTCAGACGTTTAGACATATTGGCGATGGGTCACTCGAAAGCTGACGGGTTGGAAACTCCGAAGTTTCATCATCATGGTGTCGGCAGATATTAACTTTCCCGGAAACTACCTGTCATATCTACGACCATGAGCACGGCAGGTGTCAGAATTAAAAATCGTATTTGTGCGCCGAAGGTTACGACACACAAACACACACACACACACACACGCAAACACACCACACACACACACACACAAACACACAAACAAACACACACACACACACACAAACACACAAACAAACAAATACACACACAAACAAACACACACACACGCAAACACACAAACAACACACACACAAACACAACGCAAACACACAAACAAACACACACGTAAACACACACGCAAACACACAAACAAACACACACAAAGACACACACAAACACACAAACAAACACACACCACACGCACACAAACAAACACACACACTCAAACACACATGCAAACACACAAACAAACACACACGTAAACACACACGCAAACACACACACACACACACAAACACACAAACAAACACACACGTAAACACACAAACAAACACACACACACAAAGACAAAAACAAACACACACACAAACACACAAGCATACACACACACGCACACAAACAAACACACAAACACACGCACGCAAACACACACACGCACACAAACACACACGCACGCACCCCCTCTCTCTTAATGGTTTTCCTTTGTTTTACTCTCCTAGACTGGGGTCTCCAGAAGCCATTCTTAACTTTCTTCTTCTTCTTTTTGTTGTTGTTGTTGCTGTTGCGCCACCTGTAACATTTTCAGTTTTTATTTTCAATAATTTCACTCTTATGGTTTTTGTGCATGCCCAAGCTTTAATTTGAAAAAGAGGAAACAACCAGACCGCCATATTAGACCGCGGCCCACGTCAGCGGATAACTTCGGGGAAGATCATGCTATCGGCTTTGCATAACTTTAAAAATTCTAGAAAGTTTTAAATCCTGTAACTTTTCGAGTCTTCGTGTTCATGAAAAGCTGTCAGCGCTTACAGAATTTCTTACTATGGGATTATGAATGCAATTTCCTCTTCTTTTATTCAAAGAATACAACACCAGCGCTGCTCACGGAAATGGCTTTACTAAGATTAGATAAATCTTGCAATCGCTTCATTTTAAGCTACTAGCTCCGAAAATATCGAAGGCCAGTTTTTTTTTATCCTATAGTGAATGTCGTTAACAGCTACTCTCAGAACAGGTAACTTGTAGCAGAGATTCCGCTCTCCGATTAGCTATTAGAAGATAAGATTTTCGCGTCTGTTGGATTTTGGTTTTTCTTTTGGCCCCTTTATCCTCTGATAATCCGTTAGCGACCTAGCCGGGCCACCAGCTTACAGCCATGCCCTTTGTAGCTTAGTGGAGGACCGGATCATCAATTGATCAGAACCCCGGAGGAGAGCTCGCCTCAGCTGCTGATCTACTAATGGACTGGACAGATCGTCTACCACCTCTCCACCGACATCACCGCAACAGCTTTGGCGAGTGACCGGGGAGGCGTGGGTAAACGATTTAGAGCTGTCACCTGTAAGGAGTAATCGGGTTGTTGCCGGATTCTTGGAAACTCCGCCCGACTGCTTTCGAACGGCGCCGGTCCGTTATGCGTGGAATAATTGTTGTCAACCACATTGGACAACAGCGCATAAGGGAGGGGGGATCGAATAAAATCGATGTCACGTGGCCAGGTAGGCCTGTGCTTAAGTAAGGAAGAGCTGAGGGTGAACGGAGTCTTGACGTAGAAATCGCGCCAGCCCCAAACGTCGAACCAACGTTATTCGCGTAGGTAGCCGGACGTATATTAAGACTGCCTCCGTGCGACGACTGGCAAAGGCGACACGAAGAGAGGAACCCGACAGACTCCAAAGGTAAGCGGTTTCTTTCTTTGCTACGCTACTTACGCTCCGCTCGCTCGGTGTTTAGAAGTCAGGCTGTGGGGGGGGGGAGAGATAGCTGGAAAGCGAACTGGTACCGAATGTCTTCCACCGGGGATATTTTAAATACCATTATTTAGGACGGTTGTCAGAGAGGGAGGGAGTAAGCGGACTGGCGAGATAGATGATGCTAATTACGTTACCTATCCGTCCGGTAAAGAAGAACGAATTCGACTATCTGATGTGACATGCCACGATCAATTAACTGTAAAGAGCGATCAGATTAGGGCGTCCCCCTTAGACTGCATCACGGTTACATCAGCGGTGATTCGTTCCCTTCCAAGTCTTCTTCCTTACCTATGGCAATTCCCACATACTCGAGTGGCGCTAATCTCGGCGGCGTATCTTCACGATTAGTAGTTCTTGTATTCCAAAACAAGCGATTAGCGGAAGGCTCAGGTAACTTTAATACAAGAGCTCTCGGACACTGGGCCGAGCCGTTTGCATGTTTCGAGGTTTCGTCTGCAGGACCCTAATTTAACAAATAAATCAGCGTCAGTAGAGTTTTCACCCTAAAGTTCCAAAACGAGCTCGTTCACAGTTCCCTACTGTTTATCTCACATCCAAATGTTTGCTTTTAGCCAGATGGAGATTTACAGAGAACTCAAAAACATCATCTGCGTGCAACCGGTTCGGCAGGAGATTCCCGGAACTGTATGGGAAAAGTCTTCCGTAGAAATATCTCTATCTCCCGTCTGTAATCGAAGCGATCATTTTCCAAAGTTTCAGTTTTGACGAGAAACTTCTGGCATCAGTTCAATTGACGCTCGGAAACTGCCGCCGTCTCATCTTCTCCTCCGGCCGAGGATAAGCGATAGCCAGCTTCTCGTTCAGTTTTTTGGTTGCGGCACGTATACAAATAACCAATCAGCGCTAAATAGAGACAAACCCCCCTAGTAGTAAGACTCGGACCTTGTGGCCACGATTTGGTGGCGATGGTAGCGTTACGCGCTATAGCATGAGAGCGATACAAATGAAAAATTGAAATTGCGAACATATTCTAAATTAAAACCAAACAGTTAGCAGGAAGTTTTAAGAATTACATACATGACTAACTAAAGAATGCAGTTGTATCCCTGTATATGACTGCGAGGTTTTGCGGTTATAGAGAATGTAAAATTTAAAAGTTGAAATTCAATCCCGGTGTAGCAGTGACAGCGGATGATGCTCGTCGAGAAATAAATACCCTGCCGCACAAAGAGAATCATGATATAGGAACATGCCGGATCGAGTCGGTCACCCCCCCCCCGCTACGGTATTTTACCATTAGACCACTGCGCCACGCATCGTACGTACTCACTGACGTTGTCCTTTACATTCACAAATAACAATCTTTTGCTGTTTGAAGATTTCACAATTATAAAAATAAAAAGAATTGTTCATATTATTTAAATTTTAAAATATGCAAAATGTTTTTTTAATTATTTGTTTGACGAATGTTTCATCCTCTCTGTAGCCGCTTCAAGTCTCTGAAAGCTTTAGGCTACGGCTAGAGATGAAAACTGACTTATAGCCATATTTTCTACTTTGGACACTTTCAGCGACTCATTAAATACATGATAAGCAAATGTATCATAAGTCTAAAGTGATTGTCAGCAAATCTCCCCTTTTTTTGTCACCTAGTGTAAATTTATTAAAGGCAGTAAAACGATATTAAAGCGCTTTTTCCGTTTGTCGTCGATGTTGATGAATAGACTAAAACTGTTTCTGTGGATTCAAAATATCTTTGAAATCCGCTTAGAAGATTTTGGAAGAAGCTAACAGTTTAATACGAAAGTTGGAGCAGCTGCAAGTGAGACGTTTTGGGCTTAATCAAGAAAAGATAACCGCGCTCTAAGCAAACCAGAGCAAGAAGTCGTGCAATTTACGTCACGTTTCGGCATGGAAACAGGGCGAGTGACGTAAAGCGGATTTGCCAAGCTAATTTATCAATATTACGACTATTAATTAATATTTTGTTTTCGCCTTCGCTGTTGCTAAGTGTGGGGGGTTTTGACTGCTAAGCATAAACGCATTTCTTACTGGTGATGAGTTCAACGCCGTGTCCGTGTGTGAAATCGTTTTATTTCCGCTCTGAAACTAGTCGAAGACAAGCGCTGGAGACCTGTAGAATGAAAACCAGCCGCAGAAAGGGGGAATAATCCCGATTACGGAATCCAGACATCGGCGAGTTTCCAAGCGGTTATCATCAGAAAGTAGGTGCTTCCTGCTGTTGCCTGAACATTTTCACGTGAGCTATTCGGGAGGAAATAGGGACCTAAATAGTTTACGACAGACCTTAAGAAATCTTCTTCATATTTAAAAAAAAAATGTTTGTGTGTAAATATTAGTTCGAAAGCCTGTACCTAGGGGGCTTCCTGCGAGTACAACCTTGAGATAAATTTAAGAAGAAAGGAATTTAAACATCGGGGACCGGTACGAATGAACTTCTGTTTCCCCGATGAGAGAAGGAAGGGAGCTCGGCGGTTGTCTCACTTTGTCAAGTTCTCTTCCAGGCATATTACCAGGGGTAGTTTTCGGGCTGGAGATTTGTTTAGAAAAATACAGAAACTGATACAAAAAAAACACAGAAACAAAAACAACCTAACAAACTCGGAATAGGCTTGTAGAAGAGATAATAGGATATTTTCATCTAGCAAATAAATTTTTAAAAAAAAAAAAAACAACTCGCAGTGGTTACTCTCCTCCTCCCACCATCAGCTGATGTCTAAGGAAACAAAGGTCTGGTTTTCAATGGCTTTAATACCGAGTGTCCGATTCACGTTAGGTAAGCAACAAAAAAAAAAAAAACTGTTCGACTTCAGCTTTAAAACGGACGATAAAGAAACATTTATCACATTAATTATTAACTCGCATTAGCAATACAGCTAATAGTTGCGTTAAAAAATTACAATTACTTATTAAATAATTCTACTCGTTTATCTTTTTTTTTTTTCGTTAAACACATATTTGTTACACATTGAATTTAGCGAATACATTATATTAACTACAGTTGTGCCAATAGTTTTCATGAAAATTCTAATTAATGTAAATTTAGTCGCCATCTTCTCGCATGCGCCGTGTATTTTCGTGACACCTCGGCTCTTTCCGAGATATGACGTCTGTTCGACTGGCTCAAGGAATTGGACTAACTTCCGTTCATTGTTGTTTGTCTTTTAAATTGTTTTCCCGCCCTGCCCTCTCTCGGGAATCTGCCAATACTTTTTTGGTTACTTATAAGCAAAGAGAAAACACTAAAGGGCATAATTATGAATTAGCTAAATCGCCGGCTATTTTTTTTTTTTTTATTAATTTTCTGTTCTTTCCTTTTTACCATTAAACTTCTGATTGTTCAGAGACGGGAGGTTCATCATTCCCTCCCTATAATTTGGATTACTCGGTTATTAAATTTATACTGTGTTAACTGTAATCTTAGCGTGAGTGACGTCATTATTAGGTTAATGGCTTTTAAAAAAATCCCCTGTAACAAGAATTGGTGTAAGTGCTGATACAGTATATAAATTATAATCGCGTTGCTGCCTCGAGCTTTAAAAAAGGGCCGGACGTCTAACGTTTAAAGGGCGCTATTTTAGCCGAGTTTTACTTGAAGAACGTCTCCAGAGTAAGTAAATCCCTATTGGGTGGGACCGGCCAACGGGACCGATCGGGACCGACCCTATCGGTCTATGGTTAGACCAAGGGTCTGGCGGCGGCTTTGTTGACATTGTTGCCTCAGGGGGGCGGGTGGAAGAAATAACAAAGGCAGATGATTTATTTCCCTGATTATCTTCAAAGAGCTTTATAATGGGCAAGTTTCGAACTCCGACCGGAGCCCGATTCTTGCAGATCGGCTCTTCCAGACGTTGCGAATTCTCTTGACGTAATGTTTCAGAAAGGGGCAGACGGCGCAGGGGAAGGATTCTCCTACGTCCTTTCTTCGAGTGTCCGTGGAGGCCGCCTGACCGCGGATCCAAAGGGAGCTTGGAGATTTTCCTATCCCGCTTAAGGTGGAGAGAGGGGGTGGTGTGTGGACTGTCTGGCCATAATACTTAATGAAGCCTAGGCATTTCTATCCACTTTGGAAGGCAGGACGAATAATTTTATTGGCATTCATAGCAGATTTAAAAAAAAGAATTCAGATTAAGAAAGGAAGTGTTACACCAGCAGTCAAAAGGGCGCGGTTCCGTGAACTTAAACCAAAAGTAAAAGATTATCCGAACCGCAAGCTTTTAGTAATTGTCAGGGAGTAGAACGGATAACTTCCAAAAACACGGGAATCGTGGTTTCAGAGACGCCATTTTTCTTCTCGTTCACGAAGCTCGGCGGCCATTTCCAAGCTGGGTATCAATCCAAGAGTTAAAGAGAGAAAGAAACGCGTCCACCTTTTCTTAAGATTTTTGTCTCAAGGCTGAAATTATTTTATTAAATAATTTGAGATTTAATCCTAGATTCATTTCTCTAAAACTGCTTTAATTTCCTGTATTTAAAACGATATCCTCAGGCAAAATTTGGCGAGAACTGTTCTGAGGAAAAAAAAAGGGGTGCAAGACCTTAATTTATACCTTAATTTGCAACACAGATCGTTGTAGTTGACCCGCAGCCAGCGCCCGAATTTTTCCATGATAAATCGAAACGGTTAGCAGCAGCAGCAGCTGGTAAATGCAAACCATTTATCTTCACTGCCGTGGATGGATCTCTAACACCTGCATTCCTATCCCTTTTCTCTACGGTACCTTTGAAATCCCTCGGGATGAAAGTCAGATTACAAACACTTTCGGACAGTTATCATGCATTTCTCTTGTAATGCTTTTTGTTGCTACTATTTTAAAGTTATTTCTCTTAAAACCAGGCAACTAGTGCTACGCCAAATGCGTTTCGGCCATTAATATATTGATGAATTCTTTGAACCGTTATCCACCGTGTCCGCATGCATCATTTCAAACTGAAAACATTCGTCACTAAAGCGAGCGCACGTCACAGTTTTACAGATTGGATTCAGCAGACCCTGTTCCACCTGGATTACGGCAAACCTGGCCGGGCGGGCTCTGTGTTCTGGGTAACATTATACTGCCAGATCTTCGCGTTGAGCGGGCGATCGTCTAATCTACGAGGGCGGAAACTAACCCAAGCGAGGCCAGAACTTGTCGTCGCGAGAGCCATTCTGATGTGGACGAGGCTCCCAGAGTGTCCGCAAAAATACCATGGCGGCATACTACAGAATGGTAAACTGCCGCGCTCTTTAAAAAGAAAAAAAACAAACAAAGATTGGTGGATAAAGTGGTCAATGTTTGTTTTTTGTTTTGTTTTTTTTTGTTTTTTTTGTACACCGATGTCTACAAGCGAGACAACTCTTGATGAGAGAACGTATTCTCGTCTTTGCCCGCTAGAAAGCGCTGCCAAATTCTGCGCCACGTGGGTTCCGAAAGGATTCCAGCAGCACTTCCGACTTCGGAAGGATAATCCTCAGTGAAGTTCCTTATTTATTTCAGATCTGGGAGGAAACCATGAGGGCTTGGGTAACCCGCGCCTCCGGAGAAGAAACCATGACAGAGAAGTACGCTAATTGGAGCAGGATTCGAACCCTGGAAGCCGACATTAGCCGTTCGGCGGGCTATCAAGAGTGTGTGTGTGTGTGTGTGTGTGTGTGGTGGGGGAGGGGGAGGTGACTTTGAGAAACCTTTTAAAATATCGCTAACGATTTGTCACGTGGGTAGCTAAATCGTCAGTCTATTAGACCCGGTGCCTCCTTCTGGCTCTGCGGGAGAAGAATACGTCGCAGCTGCTTTTACCATGGCAACGAAGGCCATCGCCCCGCAGAGCAGCGTGGAGCGGGTTCTTTTTATGTAGCTCCATCAGCACGTAATAAGGCCTGCTACACCCGCGCTGTTCTCAGCGACCGAAGAGGAACCCCCCCCTCTGACAGCGCAACGGCCCTGCCAGAAACCCTCATGTTTAGATGTGGGAGGAAACCCAGGCGGCCTGCTGGTGAGGGGGAATGCGAGAACAGACCGTTCCAGGAAGGTGACGATGCCAGAGCGGGCTCCAGTCCGACCGGGATTCAAACTCTGGCTCTAAACTTTAGCATTCCGGCCCCGTGTCCCCTCCCGGTCACACACACACACGCTCAGTGAGTAAGTTACAAGGGTTAACTAACGTATTTAACGAGCCACTCCCAGGGTGGGGGACCTTCATACAACGAGTAGACTTTCGTGAACGGCGAGCGCAGACGATTTAAACAACATGCCATTTATTTATATTTTTCTTGCCAGTTAAGTGAGGGAAGGAGTTGTGCTCCTCATCTTTAGTAACTCGAGCAGAAACCTTATTTCTTGTCAGAAATCAGCGAAGCAGACCGGTCAGGTGGATAACGCGAGTTGTTCAGGCGGTGATACCCTTTTGTCTTAAGGGTACACAATTAACATATTCGTTGCTTCTAATTTTTTTTGGTAAATTTATAGGAAACCGTTTTAATTGAGACGCAGTTACTATTAGGTTCAATCTCTTTTAGGAATATGATGAATACCATTTTAAAGCAGGGTGACGGAATTCCGAGACCCCTGCTAGTGATTTAAAGATCGCAATCAGTCGGCTCCAATGTTTCCTAATAACGCAATTAAGGAAGTCGATTATTCACGGACTTAATTAGGAAAAAAAAAAGGGGGTATCTAGATATTATAACAGGTGTCGAGTCGTTGTCTCTTTAATTTAAAGAATATATATAAATAACGTTTTAAAGTTGAGACGTTTGGTTCGCAAGTAAATAATCGGCCATTTCACAGATGATTTTCACAAGTTAATCATTAGTTCCATTGACGGGGGAAGGAAGGGGCCGTATAACGAACCCCGGACAGGATATTTGTCCGCGATGGGGCGATTTTGAAAAAAATAAAAAAGAGAAAGAAAAGGAGGTTAGGGTTAGAGGGGTCTTATAAGAAGGATGTTTCTCGCTTGACCGATTTTTAAGGGGGTGGGGTTAAGAACAAAAAGTTCGCTAACTGCTTTTTGGGGTTTTCGGATCAATTGTCGTTTTCTAATTCAGAGTGTTTGGAAGCTTCCGGCCCCCGGAAGTCGTTAGGGATCCCGACGTACGTCGCGAATATCTAACCGGTGTTATATAGCGAGATGTTCTCTTTCAACAAATGTCCGATCGGTCAGTTTACCTGTGTTATCCTCTAATATTGACAAATAATCCAAAGCCAAACTCGTTAAACTGAAATGCAAATAATAATAATAATAATATAATAATAATAATAATAATAATAATAATAATAATAATAATAATAATAATAATAATAATAATAAAGTTAGTAAGCTAAGAGATAGCGATGCTAAATTATGTATACATAAATCAAGAACCTTTGCTTTGTCTTTATCAATGTGTATCTCGAAATTACATCCCTAAAAGATTATTCACATTGCAGGCAACAGTGTGACCGCAGTATTTTGCATAAACTAATACAGAGACTCTTGTTTTAACTAGAAGTGTTAATTACTCCGGCCCGTCCGCCGTTGGTCTGGTTACATCATTTGTCTACGGCGGCGTTGTCATACCCAACGATGTTGATCGTGGCCTTAGTGTGCTTATTCAGCCGGAAGATCTTATAGACGAGCCAAGCGACGACGACCAGTAGAGCGGTCACGATGATGATCAGGATGCTGACGACTGCCCAGAACACCTTTGCGCCGTATCTGCTCTCGGAGACGACCATAAGGTAGTCATCTGGAAAATAAGAACCTTCGAACAGTTAGTTGAATCGCTGCCGCGACAGATCGTTCGCCGTTCCCTATGTCTGCCGGAAATTCGGGTGCGACAGTCAGGGGGTTCTAAAAGGCTGTTGACCGGCTCACTACACCTGCCTAACACGACCGTCTGACGTCAGCATCCTCGTTTCCGAACTCTCTCTCTCTCTCTCTCTCTCTCTCTCTCTCTCTCTCTCTCAGCTGCACCAACTTCAATTCAAATCTACCGGGAAAAGGTAGAGCTTGCGAGCGGCATAAAATTCGGTGAGTGGCCAGCACCTCATCATAAGAAGAGAAATAAGTGGGCCCGATCATGCGGTAGGTGGCGCTGGACACCCATTTCTCTGTACTGTCGGCTCTAAGGTTCGTAACACCGGCATCCCAACTTTCCACGGACGATAACTACCGCCTATTGCTTCGAGGAGAGACCTAACCGGAGCTATTCATAACCGGCTCAGTGTCCAGATAAATCAGCACAACATATTTACAGAGAAGGACGACAGAAAAACAAACAAACAGCCGGTTGAATACCTAACACGATCTAATAGAAATCTTTCAGCAGGTGTCAGCATGTACTGGTATTCTAATCACACAGATCTAGCGCTTAAGAAAATGTTTTGTTTTCGAAGACAGAGTCTGCCATTCAAATCTACCTCGTTGTGTGCACTTCAGTAAATCTGAACCCTGAACGCGAAAAGTTGCTTACACGATTTTGGTATCGGTAACTTGGGAGCTCTGTGTTAATATATACAGGTGCGTCTCAAAAAATTAGAATATCATGGAAGAGTTGAATATTTTTTGTCAGTTATTTCAGAAAGTGAAAATTGTATATATTCTAGACTCATTACATGTAAACTAAAATGTTTCAAGCATTTTTTTAATTTTAATTTTGATAATTACGGCCTACAGCTAAAAAATTAGAAAAAACTTATCTCGAAATATTAGAATATTCCATTTCAAGTTTGAGTAAATCACTATTTATGCAGTATAAATACCATAAATCTCTCAGTCTGGTTCAGTACACACAACCACAATCATGGGGAAGACTGTTGATTTGACAGTTGTCCAGAAGACACTCATTGACACCCTCCACAAGGAGGGTAAGCCACAGAAGGTCATTGCTGAAAGGGCTGGCTGTTCGCAGAGTGCTGTATCAAAGCATATTCATGGAAAGTTGACTGGAAGGGAAAAGGTACACAAGCAAGAGGGATGACCACAGCCTTGAGAGGATTGCCAAGCAAAGCCGATTCAAGAACTTGGGGAAGCTTTGAGGCTGGAGTCAGTGCCTCAAGAGCCACCACGCACAGACGTGTCTAGGAAATGGGCTACAAGTGTCGCATTCCTAGTGTCAAGCCACTCCTGGACCAGAGACAATGTCAGAAGTGTCTTACCTGGACTAAGGAGAAAAAGAACTGGACCGTTGCTTAGTGGTCCGAAGTCCTCTTTTCAGATGAAAGTAAATTTTGCATTTCATTTGGAAATCAAGGTCCCACAGTCTGGAGGAAGAGTGGAGAGGCACAGAATCCAAGTTGCTTGAAGTCCAGTGTGAAGTTTCCACAGTCAGTGATGATTTGGGGTGCCATGTCATCTGCTGGTGTTGGTCCACTGTTTTATCAAGTCCAAAGTCAACGCAGCCGTCTACCAGGAGATTTTAGAGCACTTCATGCTTCCGTCTGCTGACAAGCTTTATGGAGATGCTGTTTTCCTTTTCCAGCAGGACTTGGCACCTGCCCATAGTGCCAAAACTACTATTAACTGGTTTGCTGACCATGGTGTTACTGTGCTTGATTGGCCAGCCAATTCGCCTGTCCTGAACCCCGTAGAGAATCTATGGGGTACTGTCAAGAGGAAGATGAGAGACACCAGACCCAACAATACAGACAAACTGAAGGCCACTATCAAAGCAACCTGGGCTTCCATAACACCTCAGCAGTGCCACAGGTTGATCGCCTCCATGCCACGCCGCATTGATGCAGTGATTCGTGCAAAAGGAGCCCCGACCAAGTATTGAGTGCATAAATGAACATACTTTTCAGAAGTTCGACATTTCTATATTATAAATCCTTTTGTTAATTGATCTGATGAAATATTCTAATATTTTGAGATGGTGGATTTCTGATTTTCATGAGCTGTGAGCCGTCATCATCAAAATTAAAACAAAAGAAGGCTTGAAATAATTCACTTTATGTGTAATGAATCTATAATATGTGAAAGTTTCACTGTTTGAATTAAATTAACCCTTCCACGATATTCTAATTTTCTGAGATGCACCTGTATATATGTATTTCATATCTACAGAGAGAACGTTTTCTTTTCTGTGTTATACATATATAATTCAAAATAAATAATTGTTTGGCTGATTTCTCTTTTTAAACGCAAATTTTTAAAATGCATGAATATATGTTTAAAATTTGTTATTTGGTTGCGACTGTTCTTTAGAGATGATTTCCTGCAGAGACCAAGTCTCCAGCTGTTTCACACAACCAGACAATGCTTTATAAAACGTGCAAGATGTCAAGAATCACACAGGTTGAGCGTCATTGGGAATCTAAGACTGACGTCACGTTTACCGTGTGTCCTTCCAACGATCAGGTTGTTGTTACTTTTTAAAAACGTTCTGATAATAAGTTTGAGAGATTTTTTTAAAAAAAAAAACAAAACAACAACAAGGAAAGAAAGCAGGATAGCAGATTAAAGAGAAAGCACACACAGAAAACATTTTTGAAATGGATTAAGAAAAAATAAAACATTACGTAAAAAATAAGGTTCATTGTTTTGATTATAATTACTAGGCTTGTAGCGAGACCTAAAAGCCATCCACTGTAGCCCGTTGTATTCTACCCAGATGGGATTTCGAAGCTCTGAACGTCGCTCCACGTGGTTTCGATCTAAGAGCTAACAGATGTGGTAGGCCCCTAGAATTATCACATTTGGTTAGCAGAAGGTTCCTACTAAAAAAGATTTTACCGTTCTTTTCTTCGTAAACCTTCATCACATTTGTATTGCAAATGTGTAATTTGCATTTTTATTTTAATGTATTTCCCTAATTTGTTTAGTTGTCATTTGTTTATAACTTTTCTTTAATTTTACCAGCCATTTTCTTGCTTGGTGCTAGATTTAGTTTTTTTTTTTGAAGACTAAAAAAATAAAAATAAAGGGAGATAATAATAAAAGTTATATTGTAAAATTAATCGAAATCCTCTACTGAAGGCCAATAAATCGCCTAAGTTTGGTACACTTCCTGCTACGTCACAGACCTCGCAGTTACGTAATTACAACTTCCGGCAAAGAGTTGCTCTTCCTCCCCCCACCCCCACAATTTTTTTTTATCATTTTGTTTAGCAGTTTTTTCTTACCTTTAGGTTCAGAAGTGGAAGCGGAAGCGGAAGCGGAAGGATAGTCACCGCATTTGGGGAATCCGTCCGGGGCTTTTATCTTAGCTGTGAAAGTTTCATTTATAACCATTGCCATGCCGTCTATGTTGTGAAGTTCGATGTGGCAGTGCATGAACCACAAGCCTTGGTTGTCAGCTCTGAATCTGATGACGACGTATCCGCCGGTAGGAACGATTATAGTGTCTTTTCTCGTCGGGCGATTTAATTCCAAATCGGGTACGTTACCATTTTCCCAGGAAGAATTCGACCAGCTGGCAGAGTTGCAAAAGCTTTTGCTTTTGTTGGTTGCACCGCGGCAGTCGATATCAGGGTTGTCTTCTATAATTTTTCCCGTCGTCTCATTATAAATTGGATAGCCCATCTTCAGGACGTAAAACGAATGTCCGTGCATGTGAATGGGGTGGGAGAAACCCTTGCCCACTCCCATGTTTAAGAATACCATCTGCACTATTTCACCGCGTTTTAAATCTACCGAATACGTGCAGTGGCATACTTTCTGTTCCCCACAGTCTCTGTCGTTACACCACGTAGTTACCTCCCCTGGCTGGGTGAGCGCCGAGACCGGAGGAGGGACGAAAGAGCGGCCATTCACCGACCCGGGAAAAGCGTCGACGCCGGGGAAAGCGAAATTTAAAAAATATTCCTTGAAATTTTCTACATCAAACGCAGGAGCGGGATCTGGGAGTCTGGATCTTAGCTGGTCGAATCTAACGCAGATTTTGTTTTCGTCCTGGGGGAAGTAAGAGAACGGGCAGTTTACCACGACGCACTTGCTCGCCTCGGAGCACGGCCTCCGGGTGCTGTTCGGCTCGTCGGCAGCCTCGCCCTCGTAGTGCAAGATGGCCTCCGCCGTGTGGTTTTCGCCGTGTTCCAGCGTCTCGCCGCGGATCCAGTACGAATTACCGGGCTGGTCCGCCGTCAGGGTGAAGTCAACCCTCTCCCCGGGGTTGATGACGAACGAGTCGACGGTTCGCGGTTCTATTTCGAACCCGTCGGATGCCTCAATGGTTAAATTATGCTGATCGATGGATATCTGAAACGGGTAGAGCGTCCCTGTGGCTATGACCCGGAACCGGTAGGTTTTCCCGCTGGTCACCTCGAAGCTGGACAGGGGCGCCCCGTTATGGGTTCCATTTACCCCGTAAAAACGCCCTCGGCCGTTGATTAGACCGCTCTGGAAAACAAAGTTGCTAAACTTCCCGCCGTCCACAGAACTCGTGATCTGGTACGGCTCAGTGCCGATAAAAGAGTTGTGGATCATCTTCTGATGCACCAGTTCGGAATCCCAGTCGTGGTTCCAGTCTTGGATCGTCATGATGTGCTCGTCTTCAGCTTCTTTTTTTCTGATAATGAGCGCTCCGAAGACGCCCATAGACCTCTGTGTGCCGATGTGTGAATGGTACCAGAAAGTGCCTGACGGTTTGGCAGTGAACCTATATGTGAAGGACTGGTATGGAGCTATGGGACACTGGGTGACGTAGGCCACCCCATCCATCCACGGCGTATCTGGTTGGTGCAGTCCGTGCCAATGAATCGTGACGGCGCCGCTAGTCAGCTTGTTCTTTACGTGTACTATGACGGTCTGATTTTCGAAGACCTCGATCGGGGGTCCCGGCATGGACCCGTTCACAACAATCACCAGCCTAGAATTTATTTCGCCGTCGCCAGAAATTACCTCTTTTAATGGAACGCGGTTCTCTTCGGTAAAATTCTTTGCGTCGTAACGATACAGGTGCCCTTTGTGTGGAATCACAAGTGTCCTCCGCCACATCATCGTCATACTGGCTTCTACCTCCAGCCAAAACTCGCATTCCTTGTCGGACTCTCGGCAGCTACTGCCAGCCCCGTTTACGGTCAGAGACACCGCAAAGAGAAATAGCAGGCAGCCCTTCACCGTGCGTCTCTGCAAAACGAAAGGAAACTTCATTTATTTATTTATTTATTTTTAAAGAGAGAGAGAGAGGAGAGAGAGAGAGAGAGAGAGAGAGAGAGAGAGAGAGAGAGAGAGAGAGAGAGATGGAGAGATAGAGAGAGAGAGAGAGAGAGATGACGTCAGTACAGAGGGAGAGAGAGATGGAGAGATAGAGAGAGAGAGAGAGAGAGATGGAGAGATAGAGAGCGAGAGAGAGAGAGAGAGAATGGAGAGAGAGAGAGAAGAGAGAGAGAGAGAAGAGAGAGAGAGAGAGAGAGAGAGAGATGACGTCAGTACAGAGGGAGAGAGAGATGGAGAGATAGAGAGAGAGAGAGAGAGAGAGAGAGAGATAGGAGAGAGAGAGAGAGAGAGAGAGAGGAGAGAGAGATGGAGAGAGAGAGAGAGGGAAAAGTGGCGACAGTAGCCTGCCTGATTGTTGTTGGTGTCTTCAGAGACTCTCGCTTCATCAACCAACCATCTTGACACAGATCGCTGTAGTAGTCGTAGGAGGACAAGTCCTATAAAGGAAGACACCGTTTCGTCCTTTTCTATTTTTGCTTTTTCTAGAACATCCAAGAATGAGAGTCGTTGTTTGTTTTCAACCTCCGGACAGACTTTCGGATTCCCCCCCCCCCACCGCCGCACCTTTTATTTTTTTGTTGTTGAATTTCTATGATTGGTTCTATCGAATTGTCCCAAACGAACCAGAAAACGGCCTCGGTGCTCCACCGTACAAAGATGGCGTATATAAAGAAACTTTGAACATCTCGAAGCACCCCAACCTTCTTAACCCTAACCCGCGGGCGTGTCCCGTGGACGGAGAGGTAGGAGTTGTTGGCGACATCGCGGCAGGTTATAAAGCCCAGGGCCTTCTAGACAGCAGGTAGGAGGTGAGGAGTTAATAAGAACAGCTTATAGCGTATTCGTGAAGGTAGAAAAGAGAGGTCCTTTCGATTAGAGAAAGTGGGGAAGCAGCGGAGAGCATCGCCGGGATTAGAATAGCAAATGTCTGCGTGTACTTACATCCTCCATGTCCAAGCCGCACTCCACACTGCGACGACTGATGGGCGTGTGTTACCAGGTATACGGTTGGACGCGCGTGCACCAGAAACGCAAAGCAGAGAAAGGTCGATCACGACATCTACGTTTTTTTTCCCTACATTCCTAAAAGCCGATTTTGTATTTCAAACAAAAGCGTGAGAGGGTAAAATAAACTATCGGGATAACAGATTTTTCCCTTTTTTTTACTTTTTCCTTTCCTTTTTAAAGGCACACCTCTAATTTATCCAGGGTGTATGGGGGGGCAGGATTTTGTCAGGCTGTCTAACTTAATTACCTCCCTTCTACCACCACCAGGGCATTTCTTGATAGTCAGTTCTCGTCGAGCAACCAGTACGGTCGAGGTCAATCGTCCCTGGCCGATATCGATTGGCGCAGCGAACGCGAACGAGACAAACAATTATAACAAAGGTAAAAAAAAGAAAAAAAAAAGAAGAAAGACATCCATTCGGTGTCGAGTTTCGAGAGCCTCCCTTTAAACTTGGTTCGGTTTGTTGACGAACGAGGTTCTGAAATGCAACTGAGAAATTTTCTTTATTGAGGGCAATAGGCGAGGTTAACTAACTGGAGCCGGTCCAACAGCTCTCAATCAATTGGGTGGCTTTCAAGAGCGTTTAAAGGTCTAAATGGGAGTCGGAGTTAATAACGGAGTGTATGAGTGTCGCCTCGCGCTTTGGCGTATTATCTGGGGCCCGTCTACGTCAGAGGGCGACATTTGAGTTCACCACAGCTTTATTCTGTATAGTGCCTGGCCCCAGTCTGACCCATGCCAAGCCAGGTGGTCTAAGCGAGTCTATTAACGCCCTCTTAAATGGAAACGGCCTCCTTTTCTTCCAAACGGTTGTGACCAAGGGTGCTCTGGATAAACGATGTATGAAAACAATAGAATCTCAAATAAATGCGACAAGTATTGTGTTCTGTAAGTATTATAGGCCTGCCATTGCCAGACGAACTTTAAAACGAGGCTTTGCCTCTACTTTCCGATAAATCCTCTAATTATTCGCTTTCAAAATGGAGATGCATCGGCAGGGGTGGTCGGATATACGTCAGTCTCTGAGCTCGTCCAGCCGGCTCCGGTCTCCTTCCGTATTCTTGTAACCGTCGGCTGATAAGGCAAAACGGAAATATTCAATAGCTTTTCAACAGCTCGTACTAATGTGTCAAAAGGATAACTTATACTGGTGTACCCAGGAAAAGAGGCTTCAGTATTGATGTAGGTGAACATGGTGTAGCGGGACGGAGGAGATGCTATTGAAATCTTTTCACCGGGAGCTGCTCAGACCCAATAAAGGGACATAAACGGAGAGCGCGAGACACTCTTGACATTACAGTTTCTTTTATCGTATCTAACATCATTTAAATACCACATAAAGATGGCCATGTGTGTTGGGGGGGGTTGGTAAATGTTGGTTGCAGATGAGATGTTGTTCAGGGATAAGCGCACAACTCGTTGACATCATCGAGCGTGGATAGTCGGTTTCTGGAGAGCGCACCGGCTCATCTCCTGTGAGGTCGCTTAGGTATTCAGCCCCCCTCTCACGAAACCCTGGCGAGCAACAAAAAAATGTTATTCGCGTGTTATGGAATTCACCTATTTTCGCCTTGGTCCTTATAAATAGGTGGTCGCCAGGGGAGGTTTGGCTGGCTGTCTGTGTTGTCATTAGTCTATTACTCTTTGCCTGTAGATCTGCACGATGGAATCTGAACTTTAATATATATATAAAGCTGTTTCCTCACCACGTGTATATAATTAGGTAACCTGCAGGTCGGATGATTCATGATTTATGCAATATTACCATTTGTAAGGTGGAGGTATTTTGAGAAGAGGAAGACGCTAGCTGTGAGGTCAGAGAGCGGTGTAAAGAATAACCGCGGTTTGATGATATCTTTAGACTCACGGGCTCGCAATATGTTAATGGTGTGGGAAATTTTGATTTTTCGAATCCCGACTTCTCCCTAATCGGTACCTCAAGAGAAGGAGGTGGTCCTAAACCGTTTTTCTTTAAAAAAAAACTTTTCCTTGTGGTCTAATCGTATTGGCGTTTCGATCTTAGACAGGGGTTCGAAACCACGGCAATCGGAATCATTTATTACATATCGATCCACTAACTTGACTGATATAATCAGACTGATAATATTCACAATTAAGAGGCAGGGATTTTATAAGAGGAGCCGGGGTCCTTATAAGTGCCCAAATAAGCAAGCTTTGAACGGTGCGTGTAGAGAGAGAGAGAGAGAGAGGGGGAGGAGTCATAGTGAAATAAAATTACTATTTCGGCAAAAATTATTGCTTTTCATGCCCACATTTGAAGCCAACCCTAGATAGTCCAGAATTCCCTATTTCTATTAATTAAAGTCTCAATTTAGCACAACGAAAGCGACATATAGACGCGTCGTTTAACAAATGCCAGTTAACCCTCCCGCTCTCTGGGTAATGGCAAATCTCTCATCTGCGACGTCTCGGCTGCAGGGCTGCGCTCACTCACTATCGTCGGGTAATCTCCTGTTTTGGATATTTGCTTGGATATCTCACAAGTATTTTTTTCTTACTCTATTGAGGAAATCTGTCAATAAATAAAATCAGTTTCGCACGGGCATCCGTTAGGTTTGTGCGCCGGCAGGCAAATTATTAGTTGGTGTTTTTTTTCCCCCCTTTATGAGCGTGGAGTTAATTCGTAAAACACTACTATTTAACAGCATCTCCGCCACGAATTCAACCCGGCTGCTTTTAATTATCGGGTATAATGGAGAAGATCGTTCGGATGTTCGCTTTTTCTTTGTTTGTTATTAAGAAAAGCACTCGGCTAATGCGAAAATCCGATCGATTTCATCACTGATTGATTTCTGTCCGTTTCCCGTTCTCGCTGGAAGCCCTCGCACAGTGGGGCCCCCCACGAGCCGAGTCCTCCGGGTCTCCCCGTCGGGGCGGGCAATTAGAACCGGCCAAAAGTAACTTCCTCACCGAAACGACGAATAAGTTGACATCCCGACATTTTAACATATAAACTGGGGAAAAAAGAAGGGAGGAAGTACCAGCTTTTACCATTTAAAAAATAGCGGGCGACTTGGATCTATCTGTAAAATCCTCTAAATAATTCGCATTAGTGTATACCAGGGGTCGGCAACCTTTTGGGGTCGGCAATCTTTTGGGGTCTGCGGGCCGGGGGTCGGCAACCTTTTGGGGTCTGCGGGCCGGGGGTCGGCAACCTTTTGGGGTCTGCGGGCCGGGGGTCGGCAACCTTTTGGGGTCTGCGGGCCGGGGGTTGCCGACCCCTGGTGTACACTAATAGACGTTAAAATGAAATCGGGCCGGAGATCGTTACCAATCTGTTCCACGGTCTGCGTGCGAATTACCAGGGTCACCTAAACTTTAAGTAAAGGGCCAATCTCCAGGGGAGTCAGTCCCCTTAAGAGCTTGGGGGTGGTGGCCACTGCTGTTTTGCTTTTACCTCTTTCAGGCGGAGCTCTAAAATAAGGGTCACTTTGGGGTGCCGTGGTTCACGTGTTTCGCGTTTCCTCCGAGCGCTCGGGGTTTGAGGAAGCGCCGCCTGGCGGCGATACGTAGAGTATTCCCGGGTTTTGCCGATGTCTACGCACGCGTCTCCTACCCACAAACGGTGCCGGGTGCTCGTGCATTTCCGCCGGAACAAACACAACCGAAACAGGAGTCAACAACCGCCGGCCCGGTGGGACAGGTGGTAGCGGGTTAGCTCCGTAAGGGGACCGTTGCTCCTGTACCGGGTTCGATCCCAGGCTGGGGTCGGAGGAGAGTTGTCGTTGATGATCGCCATAGCGTGAAACAGCTGTACGGCGATTCATTGGTGTCCGACGTGAGAGAGACCTCCCGGGTCCTTGGGGCCCACGGTGTCGGGGGACCGGGCCGTTTGTCGGCTCGACGAACCATCTCTCAGTAACGAGGAGGACTCTACAGAGAACGGGCCTCTTGTCTTTACGGGATGCGATGCCATTGGCAGAGCCTCGTTCGGAAGTCCAACTCGCTCAACAACAACAACAACAACGGGAGAGAAAAATAATCCACGTTATCGGGCCGACAGCGCGAGATCAGAAACGGCCTGAAGAAATAGTGGGCTGACGTCATCGTGGGAAGGACGCGCCATCAGAAGGGGATTGAAAAGGGGTTGGAGAATATATTCAATTACCCTGTTCGTCCGTCCCAGACACGAGAAGACCTAGATGCGCAATATTTCCCGGTCTTTCTACTTTTGCTTGTTCTGGTCTGGCCACAGTTATTGTTCCAGCGGAATTAACTCTTTAACATTCCACACACTACGTCAGTTTTTGCCTTACTTATCCCACCAGAAGCGCCACTCGTAATGGTCGGAGAGATATACGGATATGTCGTCACAAAGGGTCGTTATACCAATGATGAAGGTGTCCATAGCCCCCTGTGGCTCAACTTGTACTGACCAATACAGATTTGTAGGTTATTAGCAGATTATCTTGCTTATCTACCTTTTGTCGTTGTGTTTCTCTCCTTTAATCAACAAAGTTTGGGGAAAAGATCGAAAATATAAAATTTCTAGGGGCCGGAAAAAAATGGGGGGGGAGAGGTTTCTAACTAATCCCAGAAGAAAGATGAAGTTTTCAAAAAAGGGCGAAGATATCAGTTTTTATAAAACTCGTCTTATGGCAAGTTCGATCCCTTCCTCACCTCCCCCCTTAAAAGGAGGTTTATGATGTATTATAATGATGCAGTCACACGAATTGTGCGCTGCCTGTTGATTCTGGTTTTTTTTTGGCGCATTCGCGTCGGCCTCTTTCAATCCGACAACCACCAGAGGCCGCCACAAGCGACAATGTCGTCGAGCCAGTCGTTCATGAGAGAAATGAAGAATTTTCCCGAAGGTTTTGATGTTTCTTTATGCTAATTGACAAAGAAGCTTTATCAGGCAGTAATGTTTATTTTAGAAGTTAATGTCGGAAGTAAGCTACAACTTGAGTGACGCGCAAAGGCGAGTGCAACACTAGACGAGGTCAGTTTCTATGACTGTGGGCGATCTCTACTTAAAGATGACTTAAGCGGCCGGTGATCCAGCAGTAGGCTACTGGACCTCCCTGTTTGAAGACCCGATTTCAAACTCCAGTAGGGAACAACTCAGTTTGGCGTAACTACCTGACACAGTCTTTTTTCTCGCTCCTCTTCCCCCAATCGGTCGTACGCATTTCTTTCTACATCCGAATATTAGGGGTTTTCCGCGTGCACGTGGTAGGGGCAAATAACTCTTGACGGACTCGCGTCGTGACCGCCGAACAAGAGCTCCAAACCATACCTCCGCAACTGCTTAGACACCAAAGTTGATAATAAATACCCTGCACCGTCTTTCTTCCAGCTCATCCACATCTACGTTTATTTTTTTCAATTGTAAAGATGTGACTGAACCATCAACAGTAATGCTTTATTTCTTTTATTTATAAGTTCGGTTTGTCTTGTTGTTAGCCTGGACCCGAGAAAGTTGGTATAATCTGGCATCACAGGAGTGGAAAACTGGTTAATTGTGATAACATTCCACTTGTGAAAAGGTCAGCAAACTTGTCCATCTCTCTGCTTCGTCGGTATTTTCCCCGATGTACGAATGGATTTCCTTTTGTTTTTATTGGGTCCACATGTTAAAAACTTCAAACTCAATCCTCTCTTGCAATTTTCCGCCAATCATGGAATGCGGTTGTCTTTCCTAGCAACCGAGAAAAGCCAATCTCGGCTAGCTTTTAATTAATTTACGTTCAATTAAATCAGAGAGTAGAATTCATTGCTAGGATAATTCGAAGTTCCACCTTGGCAAAAGGAATGCCTAAAGTGGAAAATTCTAATTACTATAAAACCTGAAGATTCGTCTCAAAGGATTTAAGCTCGAAACATCTCCAGCTTGAGTAAAAGAGTAACAGAATTGGTAGGGCTTGAAGTTCGAAAGACATTTCGCATCAGTATGCGTTTACAGGAGGTTGGAATAATTGAAAAGGATGCATTCCCCACTGGGTGCGTAAAATATCGGTCTATTCAAGAATCTTTAGAAAAAAATATTATTTTTTTTGTTTTTTTTTTAAATTTCCTGCTTCATTTGGGATTCCAATTAAACGGGGCTCGCGCTAACATCAAACGTTAATGTCTTCACAGCTTTAATAGTTACGATAAAGAACCAACTGACCAAAAGTTTATCAGACTCAAAGATGGCAAATCGAGCTGCTTTTCGCATCGGAAACGGTCGCGTGCGATAGGCGAAGAGCATCTCCGGAAATTCGAGCTTTCAAGAAAAACAGAATGGACAACATAGGTTCATAAGCAGAAGCGGATGCAAAGATGCGTTATTGCGCGTGATCAGCTTTGGGGTGTCTTAAATAACCTATTGGCTGTTTATCCTGTGGGCGGGGGAGGGAGGAAATGTCAGGAACTGAGTCGGCGGAGAACTGGTATTGTACGAACACGTCGGATGTCTTTTTTTCAGTTTCACTTCCAATGTTCCGTGACGCGTGTGTGTCCACGTGTTTGCGCGGCTTACGACTTTTTCTCATGCCGCCTTGTGTGGCTGCTCTGGTCACATGCGAATAATTTCTCAAAGGTGGCTGGCACAGGGGTTAATCTGCCCCCCTGCATTGGCCCCGGAAATTAAGTGCCGGCTGAACAGGTTCACGGGTGGGTGAGGGAAATAATAAATATGGCCGCGGTAAAAACTCCCAATCGGCCTTTCGCTTTTAATGCCGCGCAGAGGGGACATTTTGTATTCTTTACGGCAGTCACTGGAGTTCAGATAATCGATTTTCCGATCATTGGAACGACCAAGAGCCAAGAATTTATTCAGTATTGGCAATTTACCAACTTATCTCTCATCAGTAACTAGTCTTAAATGCCCCCACACACATGAACAGTGAGATTTCATCACACCCGAGAGACGGGTCTTCGAGCCAAGCTCCGTTTATGGTTGTTTTGGCGATCTTCGTGTCATCGGGGTTTTCCAGAATCCTTTGGCCTACCGTACATTATCGGCTGCCCTTGCTGGTCCCTTTTAAACGTCGTCTGGCCACCTCGCTTCGTCCGAAAACGATCGCTGAATAACTCTGTATGCGCACTTGTCTGGTTTGCGGCTGGGGCTTCCGAAAGATTGGCTCTGAGTTGGCGGCAGTCCCACTGTTGTTTTTATTACCATGGCTTTGATGGTGCTCTCACGGCGTCGGTTCCTGTGCTTCTCCATCAACAAGGAAAGCTACGCCAGACCAGTTTCCATGCACCATCCGACCTACCTTCAATCGACAGGTAAACAGGATAAAAAGTAGAAATCCTGTCTCACGCTAATAAAAGCGAATTCAGTGGCCACCCGTTTATCAGAAACATTTCGCTTCTGCGCAGAGCCTGGTTGGTGACAAGTGACCAGTTATCTTTTAAACCGCGCTCGGAATAATCTAATTATATGTAAATATGTATTTATTTCTTTTTTTTTACAGTACACGCACAGGATGAAATACTTGAGCTGCATCTTCTGTCTCTGTTCGATCTTTGCCATTTTGGCTTATGCGAGGGCTGGTGACAACAGGGACTGCCAGTACGAGTGTGCGGTGGGAGTCAATTCCGAATACTGCGACTGCTACAGCGGACGTGTACCCTTCCGATGGGGTAAGCGGTCCTCCTACCAGGAAAGACCCAGGTATGCTTCCCCGAAGTAAGTGGACGGGAGAGCTTCTCCTATAACAGTTACCCTTAAGGAGTCTGCCTAAATGTCGAAAGCAAGAGGGTTATTTATCCATGCGTCCATTTGACGGTTCCAAATATTTCGAAACTACAGCCTTTGCATATATTTAAAACTCATGTCTCCGTTAAGGTGTCGCCATGATTTGGTAGCCGCGATAGGACTTTCTAGAATCTCCCCTTCCTCTCCCCGTGGGAACATTATAAATGACGTTTCGACAAGGTAGGGTTAAGAGTAGAGCTTTGGTCAGATGTTGTGTGAAAAAAACAAGGAATTAAAAGTTTAACCGTTTGTTTTTATTCGTAAAGTTCGATACTTAGAATCTGTTATCTATATTTGTGTAACCAAGAACAGAGGAGCCGGTAATTCAAAGAACTAGCACTAACAGAAAGGGATGGACCAGTAATCTTCTGGAGAAACCTTCGAATCAGAAATCAGGAATACTGTGACTCCATTAGTAAATGAGAACCTGGACGGTTTCAGAGCATCACGAGACCAAGATTATTGCCTAAACAAAAGTCTTTGATTTCCCTTCGATTAAAAACTGTTTTATTTTTCTGCTGACCAGCTATTTTGCCGTATATTTTGCATATAATTATTCCTTAGAACGTTCGTGTTTGCGATATATTCCAAAAATATTAACTGCGATTTAAGAGAACATTTTTTGGAAATAAAAGGTTTTCGACAGCTGATACTGAAACAATCATGTTGCTTGTATAGTCATTAGAGCAGTAAATCTTTTAAATGGAACATGAAGTCTGTTAGTGATGAGACCTAATTTGCCCAATATAATAAAAGTATTTTTTTCTTCTTTTCTACTAATTTAAGCGCATTATTACTTTAAGAGAAAGTCTCTGCTTTTCAAACGTGAATAGCTGACGGCGTAGCTCTATTCTCAAGAGGGCTGCAGACAACTTCGTGTACGTCAACGTTCTGGATATATCAACAGGAGAACATTTGAATAATTATTTTTATTATGCTATCTGATAATTTGTGATTTGTAATTTTCATATCGAAGCCGAGGTTTTAACTGCGGTGAACAGTCTACCCAGGTGGTTTCCCCGGTAACTCGATGAACTATTTTATTATCCCTTTATAAATAATTCTCTCGAAATATAGTCGGCGATCCCTATCTGCTTCTTCTCAAACATTTTTTTCCCTTCTTTTCTTTCCCTTGTACTTTTTGGGGGGCCAAAGCCTGAATCTTATTGCGGATGATAATGATAATAATAAAGCAGGTAGGTTGTTACACCTGCTCAAAATAACCTTTGAAGAAATTGAAAGTATTGAGCACGCGAGAGTTCTTCAAAGTTCCAATGGAACTGTCGGTGCTTGAGAGAGGTAAAGTGCGGCGCAGAGGAAAAGACGGGCTATTAAATTCAATGCTATGACGTATCCATGGGATTTGCAGTTTTGGGGTCCGATCAGAACCGGCATACTCGGAGAGAGTCAGGGTCTGTCAGCGCGGGACTTCAAGCTGGTTCACATGATCACTGATGACGGACAGAGCGTCAGAGGTCGCTTCAACACGAGGCGAATGGGGAATAGGCTCCGGTCCTTCGCGCACTGTACAGGTCCAGTAAGTGGAGCATCATAAAACATCATCGCAGATACACCTTCAATATAACAGAGAGAAAAAACAAAGACAGCTGCGCTCACCTGTGACTTGGCAGAGCTCGCATCGCTCTGCTTGCCGCCGTTGCCAGCCTTTGCTCCGACTTGGCAACGGCGGATGAATGTTGCTGCCAGCATCCCGGTTGATGGGTCTGGCTCTGGGTTCCTGTAGTCGCTGAACAAAGTGGTTTTTGATGAATGCGTCAAGTTTTGACTGTCTCGCCCCTACCCCCTTTTAAAATCTCACGACAACGGGAGACGTTTTTCAGCAGCCGCCGCGTTCCCAGCCAGGGTCATTAGTCGAGGAGGCCGCTTCCTTTGCATCCATGGTCTTTGCAATATTTTCAGGCAAAAAATTTCCTAGTGGGCACTTTTTTCTGGCATCTCATCGGCAACTGGGTCTTGTGCATCCCTCATCGGCTGTCCCTGCTGTGTTGGTTCTTGCAAATCTTCGTTGGTAGGTAACTCCTCATGAGAGTCTGGAAGCTTTTGCATATCATCAACGTCTCACTCATCAAATCCTACACCCTTTGCTGGCCTAACGACGCCATCTTTAATTGATAAAATCTCGGTCTCAAAGCCAACAAAGCCGCTGACGTCGTCTGCCCACAGCTCATCCCCGACACCCACCTGTCACCTCTTGCCAGCCGTCTCTCGTGTTAACAATCTCTCTCATTTATTTTATGAGATTCCCCAAAAACCTTTCATTCTCCATTACGTTGCTGCTCATGCGAGTTAATCTCACAGCAGTCGGTACACCTGCCGTTTTACCCGAAGCTTTTATACCTTCTGCTCGGTTTAAGATGGTTTTTTTAGTGTAGACCGAGCCATTCCTGGCGAGTGAGCCACATTGCGCTTCTTCTCCCCTGCATCTTCACATCCGGCGAGACGGATTTCCGCTTCTTTCCAGGCACGCGCGCATCACTACCACGTGATGTCCGCTTGGATGGCATAGGGGCGGCAATCCATACGTATATGGCGGACGTTAGGTTTGAACTGATGGCGGTCTTTCTTAGTGGAGCTCTTCGTTCTGATTGGCTGAAATCGAAACAAAAGACCATGGCGACGGGTTCTTGTTGGACCCCATTATAGTTTCTTTGTTTTCTTTAAATTTTAAGCAAAAAAAAAAAAAAAAACAGACGGGGGGACTTCGTAATAAGGAAGCTTCGTTATCCGAGTTATACCTGTATTTGTTATTTATGTTAAATTTAAAAGGTCCTTAACGGAGCCTATGACCAAATCATGAACTGTTTTCAAAATTATTTGCAAATAGTTGGAATATAAATTGTAATCATTAATAATAGACTGTGGGATTTTATATATTGCATGCATCAATTTAATGTATTTTTTGCAACTGATGATCTAGAAGAAAAAAAGGATTAATTCGCTCATTTGTTTTTCTTGTAATGATTACCTTTATTTGCTTCGTTTTTTTCTATTCCTGTATCTTTCCAAGTACAAATTACTGAAGTATTCTTAGTATTGATAGTGAATAGTATCCCAGGCGACGAGATGGCCCCCCCCAAACTGTGGCGGGTCGGGCGTGGACCGACACGGATGGGCTCACACGCGGGTTCGCTCCCCGTCCAGACAGGGAGGTTCATTTTTCTTTTCTTTTTAAAAAAAAAGAAAATTTTTTTTTGTGTTAGATGTGACACCTTCAGTAAAGGCGGTAGATTAGTGATAAACATTTTGTTGGTTATCCAACGGCTTCGACGATTTTCGAACTTTCACACGTCATACGGGGACTCGCTACTCCGAAAATTCGCGTCCCGGACCCGGAAGTCAAAAACTCGGAGTGCGTTGTGCAATTACTATGAAAGGTTAACCGACTAATCTGGAGATTTGTTCTAAACTTTGTTTCCACCAACAGAATTGGCCGTTTTGTGGGCTGCCTGCACACCACCGAGCGACCTGTGCTGGTCACGTGTGAAACTCCTGTTTCCGGTTTTACCTGTAAAATTTCCGACATGGCTGGCGGGTGTGGTAATTCTCGAGTAAACAGACTTGTTTGAAACCGAAGGCGAAGAATAGAAGTAATATCCCCTTTAATCGAGTTTGATATCCGTATAGTGACAGTTGCAGCCTGCGGACCGTGTAGTTTGTGCACTATCGATTACTTGTCAACAGGTGTACTTATGGTTTGGGTTGATCGTTCGGGTGATCGATGTTCAAAGACAAAATTCCATCAACTTATCGGTTGATATAATTAATGGCAAATGAAACACTTTACTTTCCGATTAAGTAAATTGAAGGATTAAATGGTAAGACTTAAAAATAAAAAAAAGGTTGCATGGGGAAAATTTAAGAAAAAATATACAAAGAAAGGTTATATTTTTATTATTTATTTTACAAACAGATACCTGCCTTGGTAATATTAGAGACGTGTGGCAGATAATACAGGCACATACGAGATCGTGCTACTCAGCCGCGGTAGATAAATGCATCTTTGATCATGTCTAAGACTTTGATGGGCCAATTATCCGGAAAATTCATTAATCAGGACACATTCATTGGGGGACCAAGGCGTCCGGATGAATGAGATTCCTCTGTGGTGCAAAAGCATTTATGATATTTGTGTTAGTTACTATCGCTAGACACCGTGGAAGATCAGTAGACCAAGTGGAGACCTACCGAGCAGTAGATATTGTTTGATGACTCGAGAGCAACCCGGATTTCAATCAACAAATATGTAGTAGATCTGTAGTTATATAAATATATATATATATTTTATTCCTTTGCTAATAAATAAAAAAAGAGGAAAACAAACGAAATTCCTTCTAACAGAAGGAGGGAGTGTTTGCGCGATACGATTCTAAAAAGTGTGGGTCGAGCAGTGCTTGAAGAGGCCGCCAGGGGGGTGGGGCGCTATACTCTGGTCTTTGCATGGCTGGCGCGCACGTTAAAGGGCCACTTAAACTCTATAAAATACGTAAAATAAAATATAAAAAAAGAAGAAGAAAGAAGATGGTTTCTCGTGACGGCCGTCGGGGCTTTAAATGTGTTGCTTCCAGGGACGGCGAGGCGCAATCTAATGTTGTTCCTTTTCGTCTGCTCTTTGTTGTTTTTTCTGGTTGGCAAAGGGTTGTTTTGTGTGTGTGTGTGTGTGTGTGTGTGGTGTGTGTGTGCGCGCGCGCGCGCTCTGTAAAGGGGTGCGGGGTGCAGCTGAATGCTAAATTCTTTAAATTTTGCGAGAGAAAGAAAACCACGAGTGACCTATCGGGTCGTCGGACAGGACTCTGCGGCCCCGACTTTGTTTCGGGAAAAGGGAGCCAGCCACCGCTCGTGTTTCTCTTACGGTGATTTCTTTTGTCTTGATTCTGGTTCGATTTTTTGTTTTTTTTTTCTTTCAGTTTGATGGATTTCCTTCGGGTAGCCAGAGGAATGGATCGCAACATGGGCTTCTATAGACGACGGTAGAAATGAACACCGGTGACGTCACTGGATACGTCGTTAAGTCCGTTTATCTCCACCCACTAATGTTCAGTCGGACTGTCAACTGGCGGCCGCCATTACTCCGTCGACCACAATCATTAGTTGGATTTGTGATCCTCCTCCCCCAGCCTGTAATCAGCGCGGTATTCAAGTAAAAATACTTCTTCTTCTGATGTCATATATTTCTTGTCTTCATTTTTACTATTCATTCCCTGTTCAATTCCTTGAAGAGCGACATTGAACACCTAAATACGGGCCTGTACATTGAACACATAAATCCGGGTTTTACATTGAACACCTAAATACGGGCCTTACATTGAACACCTAAATCCGAGTCTTACATTGAACACCTAAATACGGGTCAGTACATTGAACACCTAAATACGGGTCTTATATTGAACACCTAAATACGGGTCTGTACATTGAACACCTAAATACGGGTCTTATATTGAACATCTAAATACGGGCCTTACATTGAACACCTAATCCGGGTCTTACATTGAACACCTAAATACGGGCCTTACATTGAACACCTAAATACGGGTCTGTACATTGAACACCTAAATACGGGTCTTATATTGAACACATAAATACGGGTCTTATATTGAACACCTAAATACGGGTCTTATATTGAACACCTAAATCCGGGTCTTACATTGAACACCTAAATCCGGGTCTTACATTGAACTCCCAGGTTTTCCCGATACTGGTGACTTCTTTTTGCCAGATTCGCTGAGTAAATAAACGCACAAAAACTATTTCCTTCATTGTCATATTTTCCAAAATATGAGTATCGGTTTAAAATCCCACCAGTAATTTTAACTTATTCTTTGTATTCACGATATCTATTCCACTTAGAAATAAAGTACATCTCTGACAGACGTAAATTCGAATATAATGATAGATAAACAAGAATAACAGATGTCCAAACTCTTTTTTTTTTTTGTATAACCCCAAATCGGAACAGATTTCTCCGGTGACAAAAGACAAATTCTTTTCGGATATACAGAAGTTGGAATAAATTATTCCATATAATCGCCAGATTTTACATTGGCCACTGATATAGAATCCTAAAATAACAGCATCCCTGACCATGCAGGGACAGGGGAAGGGACCACACAGAAAGAGAATACTAAAGAAAAAATTACGAAGACATCAATGCGAAGTACTGATAATCAGTAACACTGAGAACAATAATTAAAGTAGATACCGGCTGTAAACAAAATACCAAAAGAGAGGACAATAAAGAAGACAATGATATATAACACTGGTCAACACAATATTTTTGGCAGGAAAAGTGAGACTGGTTTCTGGGGTTTTCAAGGGCGCTGAATCCGAATCTGACATTTGTTTTTTCAAGTTGGCTCTAGTTTTGGAGATATCACAGGGGGGTCGTTCGTCTGAAATCACCCATTCGCGACCATAACTAAACGTACAAAAAACGGCTAAATAGTGCAAAAATGTCAGATATTGATTTTTATGATAATCCAAAACCACAAAGACAGTGTAAAATCTCAATCTAACAAGTTAAGTTAGATATAACATCATTTCATTTATTAATAAATGAACACTTTTCATATATTTCGAGAATATACAAAAAATTTGCTAAAAATTTGCTGAATTTTAATTCTCCAAGGGAAAAAAACATTTACATAATCAGTTATATATCATAAATTAATGCAAAGCATTATTATACACTAGATTCTTAGTTACAATGAACACACAAAACAATATTTTATTCACAAAAGTGAAATTGACGTTTATACGATTTTCGCTTGTGAGCAACTTTCGGGCAGTCTCTCAAAAGGTTCCAGCAGTAGTCTGCCATCATGTGCTCATCCCATTTGCCTTGATACCTCTCTTCCATTGTTTTGATGTCTTGATGGAATCTCTCTCCTTGCTCCTCACTGTAATCACCAAGATTACCAGGAAATCTGTCGAGGTGGCTAAACAAGAAATGAACTTTGATGCTCACATTTGCCCCTAGTTTTTCGTATGCAGTAAGCATCTTACGGACCAATTGCTTGTAATTGTCAGCTTTGTGATTTCCCAAAAAGTTTGTCACTACATCTGTGAAGGACACCCAAGCATTTAACTCAACCATGTTCATATGATTAGTGAAGTCAGAATCCCTCATGAGCGTTCGAATCTGAGGTCCATCGAAGATGCCACCTTTAGCTTTTTCGATGGAAAGACCTGGAAATTGCCTGCATATGTACTTGAAGCAATCCCCATCTTTGTTCAACGCCTTAACAAACTGCTTCATGAGCCCTAGTTTTATGTGCAATGGAGGGAAGATGATTCTATCCCTGGGTACCAAAGGCTCATTGATGACGTTGGCTGTGCCGACTTCGAGACTTTCTCGTTCTGGCCAGTTCTCCCTTCTCCAGTGCTGGATTCTTGCTCTGCTATCCCACAAACAAAGAAAGCAGGGATACTTTGTGTACCCACTTTGCTGACCAAGCAGAAAATTCACCATTTTCAAGTCCACACAAATCAGCCATTTATGAGTGTTGTAATTTAGCTTTTCAAGAACAAATTGGATACCATCATACTCTTCTTTCATCTTGGTAGAATGGCCAAGTGGTACAGGAGCAAACTTATTGCCATTATGCAAAAGTACAACTTTTAGACTTGCTTTCGAGCTATCTATAAAGAGACGCCAATCTGCTGGGTCATATGACGAGATCCCCATGCAGTTAAGAAGTGCAGAAACGTCATTACAAAAGATCAGGTCATCTTCTTTAGAAAAGAAACGAAGCAAGCTGCCTTCCCTTGTCCTATAGTATGTTATAATGATTCAATAATATCAGAAAATTATTATTTACTGCTTCTATATTGAAGTATTTCAGGGAGAATTTTAGCAGTTTAGGCTTATTTGAGGCTATCAATATCTTCTAAACTAGAGCCAATCAGACAAAACCAATGTTATATTCGTAATCAGCGACCTTCAAAACCCCAGAAAACACTCCTAGATGGTCTGCCAAAGAAAAAAAATAAAAATTTGTTGACCAGTGTAATTAAGGAAAATGTTGTTTATAAAATCAGGTAAATGAACTTGGAAAAAATTTGGTATATAAAATGAAATGAATATATAAATAGGATGGAATAATAATAATAATAATAATAATAATAATAATAATAATAATAATAATAATAATAATAATAATAATATAATAATAATAATATAATAATAAATAATAATAATAATAATACTAATAATAATAATAATAATAATAATAATAATAAAATGTCATTGGTAAAACTAAAAAATACCGAATCATGATCAAATGGTGAAATAATACCCTCAAATTATTACTGGTAGAAGTTCAGTGAACTGGCATAAACAAGATTCCTGAAAGGCACTAATGAAGGAAATACTGAAGGTCAGTAGGAGCCATAGATACTGCATTAGTAAGTCGATGACATTACATTCTAATTTCTTAAGACTTTGAGAACTTTCAGCAAAGGTCTGAGGATTGACGTCCCAAAACCTTGGAAACGGCCACGCTGTTCTGAGTATGTAATACCAGCCACCTACTACTCACGGCCCCGTGAAGTAAGAAACGGGTAGCACGGGGGCGGGAAGCCGGACGCGACAGAGGGGGCTCCGATTGTTAGTCATTAAAGATGAAGTTAGGCGAGCTTTCGTTTAGTGTATAAAAGAACCACAACAAAAACGTTACTGCAGTTCCATTCCCTTTATTGGCGGGTGGCAGTAAAGCACAAAGGGCAGAAAAGAAAGGGTAGTAAAATTATTGATTAACCTTCTCCCTTTAAGATCTTCGGCGAGGATACCAAAGATGAGTCCTGTCGCGACTTCCTGGTCTTGTGGGTTCTCCCACCCTCGCTTAATTAAAGGGCCTTACTATTAATACAGACAAGCTCGCAAAACCTTTATTCCATTATTGAAAATTACATACAGACATTTGGGACATGACGACGGACAGCGAAGTGGCAGATCTCGCGGCGACGCGGGGGCGTGGGCCTGACTCCGCGATGACGTCATCACCTGCTGTAAGGAAGACTAATTATTCTTAGAACAGCTGGATTTTTTTGTTGTTGTTGTTTTTTTTTCGGAAACAGGTAAAAAATAAAAACTCACGACAGGTGGCGGGTTCATAAATAGAACGAAACAAAAGTGTCGCTGCGCCATCTCTGTTTTTGCTCGGGAGATGATTTTCAATCAAACCGCCATCGTAACACGGGATATTTTCGGGAACGGCACCGATCAAACAATTTCTTGGTTCAGCCCACAAGCGGTGAGTGAAATAACTACTAGCCCCTAACCATACCATCTCTCTCTCTCTCTCTCATCTCCCCCTCCTCTCTCTCTCTCTCCTCTCTCTCTCTCTCTCTCTCTGTGTGTGTGTGTGTGTGTGTGTCTCTCTCTCTCTCTCTCTCTCTGTGTGTGTGGTGTGTGTGTGTTGTCTCTCTCTCTCTATCTCTGTGTGTGTGTCTATTCTGTCTCTCTCTCTCTCCTTGTGTGTCTCTCTGTGTGTGGTGTGTGTCTCTCTCTCTCTCTCTTCATCTCTCTCTCTCACTGTCTGTGTGTGTGTCTCTCTCTCTGTGGTGTGGTGGTGTCTCTGTGTGTGTGTGTCTCTCTCTCTGTGTCTCTCTCTGTATGTGTGTGTGTGTGTGTGTGTCTCTCTCTCTCTGTGGTGTCTCTGTGGTGTGTGTGTGTGTGTGTGTGTGTGTGTCTCTCTCTCTCTCAGTATCTCTCTCTCTCGTGTCGTCTCTGTGTCTGTGTGTGTGTGTCTCTCTCTCTCTTCCTGTGTGCTCTGTCGTCGCTCTCCCTCTGCTGTGTCTCTGTGTGTCTGTGTGTGTGTGTGTATCTGTCTCTCTCTCTCTCTCTCTCTTCTCTCGTCTCTGTGTGTCTGTGTGGTGTGTCTCGCTATCTGTCTCTCTCTCTCTGTGTTGTGCTGTTGTGTGTGTGGTGTCTCTGTGTGTGTGTCCTCTCTCTGTGTGTCTCTGTGTGGTGTGTGTGTGTCTCTCCCTCTCTCTGGTGTGTGTGTCTCTCTCTGTAATGTGTATGTGTGTGTGTGTGTGTGTGTGTTGTGTTCTCCTCGCTCTCTCTCTCTCTCCTCTCTCTCCTCTCCCCCTCCTCTCTCTCTCTCGCCTCTCTCTCTCTCCTCTCTCTCCATCGCCCCCTCCTCCCCTCTCCCTCTTCTCTCCTCTCCCTCTCTCTCCTCTCGCTCTCTCTCTCCTCCTCCCTCTCCCTCTTCTCTCTAAGCTGAGTTTCCGGTCTCGTCAAATTCGACAAAGTACCATGGCTATGCTATGTACTGACGTGAGGGTTCCTTCGCCGGGAACCCGCCATTCTCGGGATCCGGCCCGATCGCTAGTCTCTTCGTGGCAGATCAGCAGCTTCAGCCATCCCTACTATCTTTTGATACCAGTGCACACTCCCCGTTAATACTTACTCGCAACTCATGGACCGCACCAACACAACATTTAACTTCTAAATGGAACAGTGGACATAAAAACTCTTCTCTTTCTTTATGGAATCTTAAACAGGTATTTCCACGCCCATTATTCAGAATTCTCATGCACATATTATGCTAATTTGTAGGAAATTACCATTAAACGTATAATTCATATGATAGACAATATCTAAATGTTACAAAGTTTCTGTTAATATGCAACTAGTAATTTTACTATTATTATTTTATATGTGCTGACATCTAAAAAAAGGTTTATAAAGTTATTGCTAACTGTGGTCATAGATAACGTAAAGTAGTATGGTTCGAACATGTTTCGACGACTCCCGTAAGCCGACTCCCTCGCTTGCAGCAGCATTATGGCGGACGGTGTAAAAACAAATTAATTAAATTTAAGTATTTATCATTACAATAAGACAGTTTCTAAAGCTTACCGGGTAACTGCTAACTATCTTTGGTTTAGAAATGCAATATTGTCAGTACGGTCAGGGTTAGGCAGCTAGGAAGCCTCAAGATTGAATTATTTCAAAATTAGCCTCCCTTTATTATAGCAGGAAGTGTAGTCGGTAATGGCCGCCACACCCGCCAATGTCCCTAATAGGCTGTTCGCTTTGCTCACTAACAAAAGTTTCCCGCTCATCTAAATAATAATGGAAAGAACCAGATTAGATTAATTTACAGACGAAAGGGGGGAATCAGAAAGAAAAGCAGCAATACAAGAAAACTTGTGCCTTCGTTACAGTCGATGAAAACAATTCACAGTGAGGGAGAGAGGGGAAGTTCGGAGGAAGGGATTTAGATTATTCGCCGAGGAGTATCACGAATACGATCCTAGATTCGCAAAGAAGAGGAAAACATTCTAGCACCATGAACTGGTACAGCTGCTTCCAGAAGTTGCGGAACCGCTGAACCAAGCACATACATTATGGCGAGACAACCCGGGAAGAGAACGTTAATTAGTCTGTAGTGTTCACGATAAAATCGAGATAAAGGATTCTTCCAAATTAAAAGAAAGAATGTAGCAATGATTCTACTGGGGCCACAAAAACAAGCATTTGCCAGGTAGAAACTCGTAAAGTTGTTGTTGTTTTTTAAACCTTTGTTTCCTGAAGCAGTCGAGAGGAGATCGATTACCTGTCAATTGTATTTGATCCAGAACTCTGAATGGTTTTTACATCCTTACAATGGCCAGTTATCTTTATATATTCTTACATTCTTTGGTGGTTAGAGGGTTAAGACGAGAAAAGATTGGTCTTACATAAGTAAAGACTTCTATTTATTTTTCTTCGGCCGCGACCCTCCTCCATTTGGCGACAGAAGGGTAAGGAAGGGTTAATGGAGCTTTTAAATGGCTTCTAAGAACAGGACGATCAGAGCGAAATCGTGTTGGTCCCTCTGTCTTTTCTCGATTAAAGCGCCAATGCGACTTAATAAAACAGACCGATTTCGAGGGGGTTGGGGGAGAGCGTGGTTACTGCGACTGGCGTCGATAAACAAAGGAAAGAAACGATTGTCTGTCCGCGAGCCGTCGATCTGCCTTACATCGGAGCGACAAGGTCGGGCTGTCACATCGATAGAAGATTTAACGAGGCGCCATGCAGCCCGGTCCGGCCGGGAGACACCGAAAGAGATCCGCTACTCGGAGCCCACCCAGCATCGAGACGCGGAATCGATTTCAGACCGGGGTGGCGGCGGCGAAGCTAAAATCAGTGGCTGGCGTTCGGAGACGAAGCGCAATCGGAGATCTGGCGGCGTGAGAAATACCACCTAATGCGAGGTTTTCCGAAAGTTTACATTTCGAAATCCATCACGAGACTTCGCCGAAGTAAACCCGACACGCCATTAATATCGTAGGCGTTTCTGCTCATTTGAATATTTATTCACACAGTAATTAGCTCTCGTTTATCTGAAGTTTGATCCGGGTGTCCGCAGTTCGGAGCAAATCGAGAGTAACGTACCCTGACTGAGGAGGTTAGGGAACTTCTCGGACTCAGGCCTGCAACCCGAAATAATGTTAATTTTTTTTTAAAAGAAAATTATTAGGATCCTTTAAGAAAGAAAAAAAAAATAGATCTAGTGGATTTTTGGGGCCACTTTGACATGAACTCCCGTGAATTCGAAACATAAAAAAAGAAGCATTTTGATAATTGTTAATTAATTATCTTTTCCCCGGATAACAACAGGGGACAGAGTTACCTACCTTTCCTATTAGCCGACTGTTATTCGAAAGCAGCGCCGTGACAGAGAATTCTAAACAAACCTTCAAAAATATAAACAGTTACTTTACATAGGATCGCATGCTGATTGATATCTTTCTCTCCGTTTTCCTCGAAGGCGATAATAATATTTTATCGGAGAAGAACAGCTGGTGTTTTCGGTGGTTACCTTGACGCGGTAGCCAATACCATCCAGTAGGGGCATTTCAGAACATGTTAATATGTATTAAGAGTAGGACGAAATGATTTGAAGTCTCGGGTTTTAAAAGGAAGAAGAAAAACATCTAAAGTAAAAGTTTATAATATAAGTACGCAAAGGGATGGACTTGTACAGCACAACCTTGTATGAAAAGTCGCGTTTTTTTTTTTTTTTCTATTTCGTCTACTCTTTCCTGGTTCTAACGAGAAACGACAATATTCGAGAAAACACAATAGGAAATTCACGGATCTGCTCTCTTTTTAGACGCTTTGAGAATCATTATCATATTGCATTAAATGGTCCTTATGTTTTTACTCAAAAAAACAAAAAGGAAATTTGGAGAGTGGACTATACGAAAAAAATATCTGCTTCATAAAATGAAATTTGAGAGAGAGAGAGAGAAGACAGGAGAGAGAGGGAGAGCGAGAGAGAGAGAGACAGAGGAGAGAGTGAGAGGAGAGAGAGAGAGAGAGAGGAGAGAGAGAGGACAGGAGAGAGAGAGGGAGAGAGACAGAGAGAGGCGAGGGGGAGAGAGGGCGAGAGAGGAGAGACGAGAGATGGGCGGGAGAGAGAAGAGAGAGAAGGAGAGAGGAAGAGAGGGAGGGGAGACAGAGAGAGAGGGAGTGAGAGGAGAGAGATGGAGAGGGGAGAGAGAGAGAGAGAGCGAGATGGAGAGAGAGAGATGAGAAGATATGGAGGAGAGAGAGAGAGGAGAGAAGAGAGCTGGAGAGATGGAGAGAGAGAGAGAGGAGATGATGGAGAGATGGAGAGAGAGAGAGAGGAGAGATGGAGAGAGAGAGATGGAGGAGATGGGAGAGAGAGAGAGAGGAGCGATGGAGAGGAGAGAGATGAGAGATGGGCTGAGAGAGAGGAGAGAGAGGGAGAGAGGGGAGAGAGATGAGAGGAGAGAGGAGGAGAGAGCGATGAGAGGAGAGAGAGAGATGGAGAGAGAGAGAGAGAGAGAGATGGAGAGGATGGAGAGGAGAGAGAGAGATGTATGCAAATATACAAAACAAACTTCCTAGGCAAATGTGCCATTATTCTCATTTTAAAGTGCTCTCTATATTTTGCAGGCATGAATAAAGATAGAAGTAACATTACTAACTACAGACTTCATTTCCTGGTTTCTTATCTACAGGAACATATTTGTCCACTCGCTTTAAGAACCTTCACCTGGTCACAACTGTCGACTCGCCGATGAAATATCTTGTTTTACATCCATGAATCACTTTATTACTACATACTGTAGAAGCATGTGACCGTTAGAAAATCCATCCATGCAGAACGACCTTTCACAGAACATTCATAAATCAAAATATTGTCCTCCAAACTGGTGAATTATTTTATTGCCGAACCAATCCTCGATTTTGGCCTCCAGGGTACATTTTTGCCCACGTACTCTCGTCTCATCAATGGTGTTTCATTAAATGAATAATCAACAGGCTGTTCTTTACAGCAACAATCGGCATACTTTAACTAAAGCTCCTCGGTCGAGTCACACAGTGGGGGGGGGGTACTTTTCGCTATACCATAATACTATCACGGACAGTAATCAGTCGAGAGTAGCCAGGGACCCTGTGAGGGAGGAAGTATAGGGCGGAGTCCTGATGTAATAGTATATCATAAAGTCACCCATTAGCTTTTTTTTTTTTTAATTAAAACAGAACTAAAGTTTGACAATAAGTTTTAAAAAAATTGGATACAGGGCGTATACAGCTAAAAATATATAGAGAGAGAGGTATGCAAAATGCTGCAAGTAAACAAGGATAAATGTGAATGATGGCAGATGTAAGTATTTATGTAGGCTAAATGGTACGTGTAATGTAGAGCAAAAAGCACATCTGTCCATCCCGAGTCTCAAAATTGGTCAGTTTTCGATTCGCCCCCCTTTTCTATAGACATTATCATTAGATGGTCCAGATGTCCATTGGGCAGTACACTAAGCAATCGGCCCTTTAAAAGCTCGACTTTCGATAAACTCCTCTGGCGCGATGGCTGCGCCATCAACGGAGCCCAGCACGCCCTTGTAGCATGCGGTCACGTCACGGGTAGACAATCCTAGCAGGATTGATAAACTTTGGCAGTCTTTGAAAAACTTGAGTAGAGTTTTGGACTCCGGGGCTTCAGACTGTTTTTTTTTAATTTGGTCATCCTCTACATCTTGCACATAAATGGAATCGCTTGGTGACCGCTTAAGTCGTTTCCGTTTCGAAGCAAAATCCATCAGTTCACTTCGGATCATTCCTGGAGTTGCACAACATAATTGGAGTTTCGTGGATCTAAGCAAGTTGGACCAGGATAGACCAGACCAGCCCATGCCGTTCAAAACGCTCTATGAGTTGTGTGCTGCCAATATCCAGAACCTCTTTGAGCACATCAACATGGTAAAAAAATTTTCAACATTGAAAATCTAATTTCTTGGGATTTTCCACCTGCATTTTCTCTTTTCTTTTCAAAATGGAAATGTCTGAAATGGTTGTGTACCCTTCGTCTTCTGCCAGTTCTTTATTAGACAAATTCTGCGAACCTCAAAGATGCCGCTATGACATTTTAACTCGAGACATCGAATCTATGGATTTGGTGGTATTCATAGCCATTCTTTGTGGTTTGGAGAATATTCATTCCTTGTGTTTATAAGTATTCAGACAATGGCCCCGTATGCTGAGAAAGCCGGAGAAAGAGTTGGGCTGATAACAGTGTTTAAAATTTCAGATGTTTTCGCGAAGACACACCTATCATTCTTGGATTTTGTCACATACACTTCAGTTTGATCAGCAGAGATATGTACGGGCAATTTGATGGTTTGTCGAAACTTCTAAATACTTTTGATTAGGCCACATCTTTGACTTGTTAGTCCCAGTCGACGAGAATCTTCAGCGCTTCCCAGACATCCATTCGAAGACGCGGTTCTCGTAAGAAAACAGCACAAAACGGTAGACAGATTAAAAAGACTGGCAACTTAAGCCGATTGTGCACAATTAACCTTCACTGTGCGTAGTGCCACCCATGTATATGATGTACAGATTGTATTTTCAAGTGTGCAGAAAATCCATTGTAGGCGTCTTTTGTACGTGAAGCACCATCAGTTGAAGAGCCCATCAGATTTTCTTTTTTATTTTCAAATCTATGTGTGTAATTGAACTGGTCAACATGTCATCGATTCACCAGCAGTCGATGTAAGTAGTACCGGGTTATGCACTAAACATTGGAGCACCCCCCCGTAGACTTCTTCAGTAACTTTATCTTTAATCAAATCTGATAAAATTTACACAATATACCTGGCTGCGCCCTTGGAAACAAACGATAAGTTTCCACGCTCACGACCTCGTATAGCCTCACTTCTATTGGGACACTCATCAGTCTGCTCTTTCAAGACATCGTCATTAAACTAATATCCAGAAAATTTGCCATGATCAAAATTATCGTCAAAAGTACTAATCCTCTTTCATTTCTTTTTCGTCGATCGCTCGTTCTTCTCTCGCCAAATTAATTTTATAGCATCACCGATCCGACCGATCAAGTACTCTTCAACTTAAATGCTGTGAGGTTGGTTTTTTGGTTAGAAAATAACGTGCCGCCATTACACGAGAGAGAACAGAGGTCAGGTGGACTTTGGTCTATTTCTTGTTCAGACCATTCTACCGTAAAATGGCTTGGAATCCAAATCTGCCAGCCCACGTTATTTCCGGCCAGTCGAGAATATGCGAGAGAGGTAGTGCAGAAACAAAAGAAGGAAAAAGACAACCAAGAATTCTTGGTCGAACAGTATGCCGGCCATTTTCTCTTCGGTCCATCTTTCCTTGTAAATATTTGACCTGTGCGTCTCTTTGATCATGTTTCTTATGCGACCGGGTTGGCGTGGTTGCTCCTCAGAAGAATTCACAGAATGCTTCTCTGGCAGATCTTCGCAAAGAACTCCCTGTACATTTTTAGCTGAGCGTATCGACACATCTTCGGCGGCGGCGGTCGGTTTCTATGGCTGCTGGAACAGTTAGAGAAGCAGCATTTCGTTTGAACAGGGTACTGAACCCAGTCACCTGTTCAGCCTTCGCTTCCATCAGTCTCTGTTTCTTCTCTCCTTCCCTGTTTTTCGCGTCTTTCTGACAATGGAATCATCAGAATTCTTCATACACGCCTCCGAGCACTGCAGTAATGGACGCGAAAGGTAAGATCGGCGATTAACAGACGTATGACGATTCCGATGATATCCGCTCATTCGCCCATCGACCGATCAGATGACATTTCCCCCCACATGCTAACCTACGCTTTATCTATTTACATGGGATATGACGATAACCTAACTACGGCGTATATCGATCGTAATAATTACGTTAGAGCTTTCTAATATATGTACTGGCTTAGCTGTGTGCACGAGTGTGGCTAATCCCGCACCTGTCTGATACACCGTGTAGTGTCTCTTCCCCGGAATTATTTTTCTCGGATTCGTTCGATAGATGTGGAGTTAGCGGGCGAGAGACGCCTTCACGGTGCTGATCCAACCCTCTTATTCTGGGCGGGTGGGCGCCCGTTAATCTCTAGTAGGGTCTGAACCGCGGGGATTAAGCACCAGGGGTTTTCGCACGCGCACCGTGAGTGGTTTTAGAACGGAGGATGTAAAGGGTTGAGTACTTCCAGCCGGCTACGTTGTGTAAGCTCACAAAGCAGCAGTCGGGGGTTCGTCTGAAAACGGCTCAGCTCGCTACCCACCCAAGACAGGTTGTCTTTGCGGAAATGGACACCAGAGCCTCGATTTCGGAGCCCGCGAGAACTGAAATCGATCAGCGCGGTAAAACTTCAAAGAAGAGTTTATCAGACTTACCTGTCTGCCAGCGTCCCCGTGAAAAAGTTGTTAAGTTAATTTCTTATGGCTGGCGGCCATCGATGGCAGCTTTAGAAGATGCGCATTCGAGACTGGGATCTACTTTTCCCCGTGCAGTGATACGAGATTTAGTTTCTGATCGTTCGGAAGGGATTAGTACTGTCTACATTTTTAAAAAGTGATAACGTTTAATCCGTTCTTTACTCTACATTAAAGGATATGGGTAAAGGAACGCTGTCAACTACAGTTTTTAACATATTATGATTTATGATTTCTTTTTACTGCCAAAACTACTAATCTTCTCGTATCGATCGATACCCCGGGGATGGCGATCTTGCTTTAGCTCTATGTTTGTGGTTTTCTTGACAGGAGACTTTGGTGTCCTTCGTATTCATTTGAAAAGCCTTAGACGTTTAAATTTACTTGTTTTTTTTTAAAAAAAAATTATTGTTGTTAAGTTATTAGAAGAAAAGGTATTGTTATGGATTTTTAAAATTAAAAATGTAATTTTTTCTAAATAATAAAGGACAAATTATATATAAATAAGAATAAAAAGTCACCGTGGGTTACACACTGACGATGGTACAAAGACTGGCGATATGACGAAAGGAATGCGCATCTGACGGGGGATTGTGAGGCGAGCATACATTCATTCATCTCTGCTAGTTCACCTATCTGTCGGAATATCAAGAAGGCCCATGCTCGATTCCCCGTCAGAAACGACATGGTTCAGGGTACTTCCCTTAAGCCTAAAAGCTTTTGTTTTCAAGAGAGGAAGAGACAGCAATGGCAAATTGTTCCTGGGAAAAACCACGTGGGGGTGGAACTACCAGCACCGGATACACAAGTGATTCCGCGCTTGCTTCTTTCTGGCGTGAACTTCTGTCTTCGGCAAGAGATGGTTAGTTCACCTCTCACCTATACCGCTCTCTATGACGAGACAGCAATGACGGCTGCTTAAAACGGTCTTTAAAAAAGTTTCTGTACGACTTTAATCCTTCCCTATCAACGATAACCTTAACAAAGCTAAAAGAGACATTCTCGCATCATCTAATAATAAAACAACGGAATGTTTCTCGACGTTTTAGGAGAAAGAACACCGGGATTATGCACGCAAAACCTCGCACCTGCTTGTCGCTTTCGCCACTTAATCACGTATAATATTTCGAAAACCAAAAAGAAATTAACCAAGCAGAAAAACACGAGGCACCGCATACAGACACAAAGTCACACTGGAGGGGCGCTGGACTGGTGATGGTGGTGGACTGCAACGGTCGATGGCTCGAGTTCGAACCTCGGTCGGGGATGGGGATCGGCGGACTGGTTTGGCGCACTCTTCCTTCCACGTAGATAGTTCTTTCAAGACCGTTAGGTTTGGAGCGCCACCCACCCCCGGTCTCTCTAGCGCTGACCTTAGTTTTCGGGGTCACGCAATAACGTCCGGGTGGTGTTCTCGTCCCGGCTCAACGTTAATGATCGGGTGTAGCAGGGGACGGGTACCGAACAAAATACACGCCACAGCCAGGTTGGAACATTCCTGTCTTTTGAGCACGCGACGGTGCTGCGCCTTGTTGTCCGCACGGTCGGTTGGTTGGTCACCTTCTTCTCCGGCGCCGCCATAATTGTTGGCCTCCGTTTTAATGAAAATTCTTTAAAAAAAATAGGTCCTCGCTTAAAAACAGAATTCATTTTTATTTCTCAGGTTTTTTTTTCCTTTTTTTCTCTTTTATCGCAATTTTTAAAATAAGTTTATAGATTTTCTCTAAAAATGAGCTGAACCCGTATTATATATGTGTGCGTGTGTGTGTGCATCTAATCACCTCGGAAGATAAATGTAAACGCCATAACACGCATGTGTTCATACATATTCTTGTTCTTGTCTTGTAAAAAATGGAAATAATAATAATTATGCATCACGAGACAATCGCCTCCAAGACATCCGAGGCCGCCTTAGACGCCATTTTTTTTTTTTTTATTCCCGAGAAAGATGTCAGCAGGCCGTCTTCTGCGACCCGCCACCTGGCGTCGCCGATTTATTGCCCCTCCCTCCCACCCCTGCCATCATCGCCGGCACGTTTGAAGATGGCGAGCGAAGAATCAGCGAAGCATCTGTTGAACAAATGCCTCCCAGTCTGATTGCCGCTCCACCGGATACCGGAATGGTGCTTTCCAGCTTCAGCGGTATTCTTCGTCAGTTGCAGAAAATAGAAACAAACAACAACAAAAAAGCACTTTGCAATGTCACTCGCGAACAAGAAGAGTTTCCTACGACGCCTTGTTCTGCTCTTCATCCCTGAAGCAGCCACAGAACTTTACATTCGACAAAGATTTCTACTTTCTAATATCTAGTATAAAAGAAGTAGAATTTTCTTTAAAATTGGAGTAACCTTTTCCAACGCTTTACGCATGAATATAATAAGTTTCTATAAAGTTCAGATTAATACCTGTCGTATAAAGTAAAGATAATTCATTATTATAGAAAAAAAATAGCTAAAATTATTATTTGCATTTACATTTTTAAAAAAAAAAAATCATCAATCATTTTGCATTATTACCAATATTAGTTCTTTTCTGGTAATACAAGGGAATTCGTGGTTATTTTCCTTGTACAAAATCATGTTTATTAGGTGAGCTGTAAAGTATCGCTTTGACTTGAACTTGGTTTAATCCTTACAGGATCAGAAGACGATAGCTCTTAGATAAAGTAGAATTACGCGTTCTATAGTCTTTCATGGTATTCTGGCTGAAAATTAGAAGACAAAAAATAATAGAATTGGAAACATGCTATGACGCGCATGCTGTTTGTGGTTTTTATGACAGGAGAGGAATGTAAGACAGTTAAAATTCAAAAATAGTTCCCTTGAAATTACTGTTAAAGGTGAGTTTGTGGACACAATAATAATTTTCTTTTAGTTATGTAGCCTTTAACAGAAGTGTTTCTTTCATCGTGGTTCATTAGCTCTGCTTGATTTGTTGACCACTGCGTGGATTCCCTAAAACGATATGGGAGATAACTCGTGATGGAAGAAATTGCTGCAAAAACTCAACTGTAAAATGAGGCAGGTCTCTTTTCACGAACGCTGCCAAACCACCGTCACGTGACACTCGCTAACCGCGGCAGAATATCAGCGTCGCGCGCCGATGTTTGGAAACCGGTTTATTTCTGTAGAACTTAAAATTCTCGCTGGCGTGTGTGTGTGCCACATCGGTACGGCCTCTCACCTCATCCAGCAATCTCGATATTGGGAACTAGTCTCGCCCACCAGGACCAGTTCTCTATGAACTCTTTCTTTTAAAGCCTCTCAAATGCGTTAATCGTCTTTCGTAGATATTCCTACGCAACTACGTTCTCTCTCCTTGGCCACTTTCCCCCTTCTGACTCTTTTTTTTTTTTTTTTTTAAAAACTAGGGATGCGGTACGGTTCACAAACACACAAATGCATTTTGTAGCATTGTCGCCGTCCATCAGTAATTCCATGGGAATTTTGGTGTTCTTAAAGTGTAGATCCTTCTATCAACGAGTATAGACGACGGCTGAGTTCTCCGTGCAACGTACTTGTGCATAATTCTCTATGGCTAACGACTTCGCGCCATCGCCGTGGTAGATGGCGCGGGATTAGGGTTCGGATTTAGGGAGCAGGCATCCTGGCGTGCGTGAGCGAGGTGACGTCAGATCACCCTCTGCCGTGGTCCCAGAGCGATTTACAACTGATGGGAAGGGTACCGGACGTTCGGGGTGGCTGATCTGCTCCGGAAGAGGGCGGTATTTCTGAACGTTGCGGGCACCTTCTTCGTATAAGGTCCGCCCGCCAAACAGTTTGGTTTCATCAGCCCAAAACTAACACAGATGGTTTGGAGGGTGTATCGCGTGTTAATCAGCTGCGGTAGTAAGGAAACGAAGGGGTTAAAGACACGCCCACTATTGTGGTTTTGTTAAAAATACCGAGGAAATGGCGATAAACTCGAGTCTACCTTTATCTTTAATTTGCTTTCAATCTACAAGTAGAAGGGAAAAAAGCCACAGAGATTGACCGGTCGTATCGTGAATTCGCATCCTCATCAACACGACTCGCTGTTATCGGCTTCTAACAATAACTTACACGGATAAACGATGAGTCAGCCAGATACGGGCGGAAATCAACTACAATTCTACGGACAGCGGTTCCTCTCCATCCACACGACTGCTCATGATCTCTTTACTGTCGATCCTTTCTGGTTCTCCTTTGTCACGTTCAGCGGCTGCTAACAGACGGCGGACTGGTTCCGAAGGAGAATTTAAAAGCACAACTGGGTGTCGATGAGATCCGTGAGCGGGACGGCAAGAACGTCTCTCTCCGCCCCGCTTCCTCCACCTGACGGACAGACAGCCAGCCCCCAGTTTACAGCCACCGGGCCCTCCGGCTAATTATTCCAGGCGATCTCCTCGGCAACGGCACCCCTCCCCCTCGTATGATACCCCCCCCCCGTCCCACCGAAGGTTACTAGATGTAACTTCATCAAACCGGTTACTTTATTTTTCGGTCACTCTGAAATCGATAGATTGTATTTCTTCATTAACCCTAACTTCCAACGCCGTTCTGTTGCCACGATACACGAGACTTCCCGAGACATTAGCGTAAGCCGACCGGCTACCGTTTCCGGAGACCAGCAAGCTGTTTGATGGCTTGTTATTTAAATTGCTGATGAAGCATTTAACAGTTTCAGAAGTGCGTTGCGATTACTGGTAGATTCAGCCGAGCTGAGCCGGCGACGACGCTATTATTAAGCGAAGAGAAAGGTCTGAATTCTAATCCCTTTTTGCCACTGTGGCTGTAGTCAGAAAGATATCGGCGGAGAAAACTAAGATGTTGGCTGTCTTGTGTGCGTGCCAAAACCTTCCTATGATTTATATTGACAATTATTTACAACCCTAAATCATCGTTATAATGTAACTCGTGTGTAAAGAATTAGATAATGGGCACTATAAGTCAGTATTAAACCTAAGGTAAGTTAAATATTACTACTTACTATTTAAATCAGTATTATAGTAAATATGTATGATGACTCAGCATGATAGCTTTAGTTGGGCTTTATAACTCAATATTATAGTTGTTAGGTATACAAAAACTCTGAAGTCTATCCGATGTAAATTCATGTATTTATTAATCAGTTCTATGTACACGAATACCCCGACTTACGTAAGGGTTGTGTTCCAGTCAGCTATACGTAAGTCGAACTCGCACGTATACGGAAATCTTACATAAGCATAAAGGTATGCAATGAATCTACAAGTTCAGGAGAGAATGGAGACATTTGATATGTAGACGTTGAAGGTTCAGGATCATGAGAAGGTGAAAGAACTGGAGAGGATGGAGGCTCAGATGAATCTCGGGGCGCCTTCTTAATGAACCCGTCGAGTGTTGGTTGCAAGGCGGCCGGTTTCTTCTCATCATAAATCACGTGGCAGCAGGACACAGGGCGCACTCCATTTTCCGCACGAACAAGTTAAATATATCTCCACAGGGGGGGGTCTATTGTTTCCGGCTTCCCAATACCGCCATCGATAAACCAAAACGCTTCAGCCAGGTCCTTTGTCGTGAAACTCTTGGTAACTTCAACAGCTGGTTCTGCTTTCCGACGCTCATCCTCGGCACCCCCTCCGAGCCTCCAACTCCATCAGGTCATCGCTGGAAAGCCCCCATCCTCATCCTCCTCCTCGTGACTGTCGAGCAACATTCCGACATCTCCGGCTTCCACCTCGAACTCCAGTTGCTGCGCCAACTCGACAACTTCATTGCTCGCTCCTTCGGCGTTGGGAAATCCCTTAAAATCACGCACAAACCGAGGGCAGTCCTGACTTCTGCCCACGGGGCAGCGATGTCCCCGAATAACGTCGCGAACAAACGTAACATCTTTTGCCGTATCTCCGATTTTTTTTTTCTTTCCCTTTTTGAAATTTATATCTTACGTAAAGTCAGTTTACGTAAGTCGAGGCTTACGTAAGTCGGAGAATTCCTGTACTGGCTTTCAGAAACTAAATCTGTTAGACTTTAAATCGAAAATTCCGGCTAGAGAAGCGTGGAGTTAAGTTTTTCGTTTATTTATTAATCCATGACTCCTTGAAAATTCCACTCAAGGCGGTTAAAATAAGCAATTATGCCAACAGCAAGAAAACCTTTTAGTTGTTAACTTGCTTAATCGGTTGTCGATATTTTTCGAAGCTGCTAAATAGACCCCAATACGAGTTAATTGGTCTGTCCACTCCGTTGGCTATTACAGACCTTGTTTATGGTTATATCTCTGTTGTTGTTGTTGCTGTAAGTATTCGTTTTAGTGTATTATAGATTATATACAACTATCGCATTTACGTAGTCTTAATGCATTTAGAAATCCCTTTACTTATTGTTTCTTTAACACCTCATTTAAACAGAACTTATATTTTTGTTGTATGACACCTTAACTAGATAAATACGAAAACCATAATGTATCTTTTTCACACTAAAGCCCCCCCTTTTTTTTCAAAATAAAATTACTCAGTTTTGTCGCGCTTTGCGTACTATATTTAGATAATAAATTTATCATAGAAAGGACGCAACTCTATCTATTTGTTTAGCTAGCTGGATCGGCGTTTACCAGTGTCAAAGAATTCTTTGTGCATAATGCGTTAAAGCGATTGTCAAGTATATTGTCATTAACAAGAAGGAAAATTAAAGTTGGTTCGTTATATTTTAAACTTTAAATACTTATTTCAATATCAAAACCGGTGTACAATTTTAAATAATTATTCACCATGTGTGTGTTTGTTTGTGTTTTAATATCTGCGATTGGTAATTTTGCAGACCTAATATCAAAATAATGACAATAAATTAAAGGAGGAGAGAAGGATAAATGTATGGAATTAGAGACTTTGGAAAAAACGACCAAGATGGCGACTGTGTTATTCCAGTCGAAGAAAAGTGTAGTTGATCAACTAACTACATTTTTATTTAAGGGAAGAAAAAAAAAACCAAAAGGCACCAAACTAAGTAATGATTGTCTATTCTAAACAGTTTCTTGTCGTTTTAAATATAAGATCCTGGGCTTTAATTTAGCTTCTAATTCTGAGATTCAAATGTGTCGTAACTCAAGACTCCGGTCACAGTTGTGTTTTTTTAAAAAACTAAATAGCGAAAATGATTGGGTGAGGGTTAAGGTTAGGGCCTGACTTTCACTGTCTCCCCTAGCGGAAGTCATGCATAATACTAGAATAGAAAAGTGTTGTCTGAAAGGGCTAAAACCAATGAGTCTTTTGCAGTTCGTATGGCTACCATGTCTGTTTCGCCTAAAGTCTTCGATCCCGTTACCCTTGAAGTGGAGAAATAAAGTCCTATAATTTGGAGATATCAGGGACATGTTTGCAGTATTTAAAAAGAAAAACAAGCTTTCGTTAAAGACGACATTTGCAAAACTATAAAATCTGGCGGGGAGAACTGAGATGCGCCAACCACTCGCTTGAGAAGTCGCCTTAAATTCGTCTTTAACGGATAGAATATGCACCCAAAAGCCGATTTTTAAGCGGCATTAGATTTACTCTTGTTTAGTGTTTGCCCACGAGGGGCCGAGACAAACAACCGGCTAACCATTTACAAAGTCTCGGTGGCAAGAGATGGGCAGGAGATTGAAGAATCGCCGCCTTCATTCTTCACTCTAATGGCACTCGAGATGGCCACGTCATTCGTTCACAAACCCCGCGCTATTCAGATTCTTTATCCTGCGCTATCCGGGGGTTTGTCGAGGTTCTTCTTTCTACAGCTCGGGTTAGGGTCTAGACAGCCGCGGGTGGAGATAGAGGGAAAGATCAGAAACGTTGCGGGCTTCAGTATTTGGAGTCATCGCAAAGCCGAGGTGTTGCTGCACATGGAGAATAACTCACACTCTCGCCATTGACAGGGTCCGGGATTCCAAAAAAGAAAGCGAGAGGGTTGACACTCTCCTATTCTTCTGTTAATCTTGTTCTGAAGAAAGACCAGTCTTCAGAGGAATTCTCTGAACTCTCCGGATGCGGGTACTTAGCTCGTAGTTACTTAAGCAGTAACAACGGGTATGTTCTTTATCTCTCTACCATATTATACTGACCCGTGAACCAATCAGGGGTAAGTACATTTCACTGTGGTAAAAGAGAACCGAAAAGCGATGTGTTTGAGAGCGGATAACTGGAGTTTCCGGGTGAATCGATCTCAACAATCAAACCGGTTGCGATGCAATATCCACCCACCAGTCGTTTATCAAAAACCGGACAACGCCTGTTAATCAGCGGCGTATATTTAAATTAAATGTACCAATTTTACGCACGAAATTATTTAGGTTGTTACGGCAACTTTTACCACCTGTCCTTTGTTTTAACTAAAAGGGATGGTTCAAGAAATTAAATTAAATTGAGTTCTAGCTCAGTGGAGAGACGCTTCTTGTCGAAAAACACCCCGAGCATTCTCACATATAATCGAAACGCCTCTTTTATTAGTGAACTTAAAGGTAAACACCCGGCGAAACCTCGGCTTTGTTAGTATACTTTCCAGTTTATTCTCTTTTACACGCCAGCTCCGAGAACAAGTCTCGTTCATGTCTGCGTTCTCGTGCATTTTTTTTTGCCATTAGTTATTCAATGTTCAAGAAATTTATGAGGAATAGTCTTTTTTTGGGGGAGTACTTGTTCTTTGATTAGTCGCCATTTAAATATTGCAAGTAGAAAATAAAAAAAAAATTTATATTCGTTATTCACTTTCTGATTTCGGTGTCAAGACTTCTGATCTTTATTTTAAAAAAATTATCAAGCGTGTGGAGTGAAGCTATTTAAATGACAAGTCTCCGTAATGCAATAGTCCGCCAAAGACAGGAAACCGTGATCTCTTTAAATTGGCCGTGCGACCTCGCAAATCTTCTCTCGCTTCCTCTGTGAGGAGAGACATTAACACCGTAGGATTAATAACTGCAGCCATTTGGAACAAACGGCCGCTCTAGAGGATGATAAACAAACAAAACAAGAAGGAACAGGAAGGGTGGGACATTTTCTTGTCTTTTGTCCAACAGCCGTGGAGAAGGCAGGCTTGTAACGTTTTTAACGAGCGCCACCTGCAGGGATCCGCATGGTAAAGAGAAGATTACTGTCGTTGAAACTCGTGGCGAGGCTTTCCTCAAGTAAGAGGTTACTCGAACCATCGGTCAGCTGCAGACTCCGTGACGCCGAAGAGGAAATTTTGTCTTTCACCGAAGATCTATCTAGCACCGCGGGTCATTTTGCTGATTCCCCGAACTCCCGAAGAAAGAAAAGAAAAACTCTCTCGATGGTTGATTTACCTTTTCTTAATTACGTTTCTGTCGAACATGGAGACAACAACAGCAACACAAAAACGAACAAAAGACGGGAGAAGTCATTTAACTCCTTCGCTGCCACAGTCAGTGACAGGACACTTGTGAACTCATGCGCCGTGAATATTTCTGAACAAACGCAATTGTTCAAAAGAGCAGTATCATCAAATGAATAAATATTATCCAATCTACATCACCGGATAGGCGTAAGACTGGTTTATTCCAGGGATATATTAACTAATGCTAAAAAAAAAGAGTTTATAGTTTAATTTAAATAATAAAATTAATGGAAATAAACGAATAAACAGGAGCGTCTAAAATTAAATTTCCAAAGCTTATGCATTCTTATTAAACGCTATGCTCTCCTATCGGTAAGTTTATATCCATCATCCGAAACAACATAAAAGAGCACAGAGAAGACCGGAGCAAGCCTTTGCAGCGTCAATAATCTCTAATTAAACGTATAGAAGATCTATAATCAACGTAATAAAATTCCAGATCGGTATATGACATCGTTTATAGACTCATCCATAGGCAAGCATATGACGTCGATTATAGACTCATCTATAGGTAAGCATATGGCGTCGATTATAGACTCATCTATAGGTAAGCATATGGCGTCGATTATAGACTCATCTATAGGTAAGCATATGGCGTCGATTATAGACTCATCTATAGGTAAGCATATGACGTCGATTATAGACTCATCTATAGGTAAGCATATGACGTTGATTATAGACTCATCTATAGGTAAGCATATGACGTCGATTATAGACTCATCTATAGGTAAGCATATGGCGTCGATTATAGACTCATCTGTAGTAAGTATATGACATCGATTATTGACTCATCCATAGGCAAGCATATGACGTCGATTATAGACTCATCTATAGGTAAGCATATGACGTTGATTATAGACTCATCTATAGGTAAGCATATGACGTCGATTATAGACTCATCTATAGGTAAGCATATGACGTTGATTATAGCCTCATCTGTAGTAAGTATATGACATCGATTATTGACTCATCCATAGGTAAGCATATGGCGTCGATTATAGACTCATCTATAGGTAAGCATATGACATCGATTATAGACTCATCTGTAGTAAGCATATGACATCGATTATAGACTCATCCATAGGCAAGCATATGACGTCGATTATAGACTCATCTATAGGTAAGCATATGGCGTTGATTATAGCCTCATCTGTAGTAAGTATATGACATCGATTATAGACTCATCCATAGACAAGCATATGACGTCGATTATAGACTCATCTATAGGTAAGCATATGGCGTTGATTATTGCCTCATCTGTAGTAAGTATATGACATCGATTATAGACTCATCCATAGGCAAGCATATGGCGTTGATTATAGCCACATCTATAGGCAAGCATATGACGTCGATTATAGCCACATCTATAGTAAGTAATGACGTCGATTATAGCCTCATCTGTAGTAAACATATGACGTCGATTATAGCCACATCTATAGTAAGTATATGACGTCGATTATAGCCTCATCTATGGTAAACACATGACGTCGATTATAGTCTCATCTATAGTAAGTATATGACGTCGATTATAGCCTCGTCTATAGTAAGTATATGACGTCGATTATAGCCTCGTCTATTGTAAGTATATGACGTCGATTATAGCCACATCTATAGTAAGTATGTGAGGTCGATTATAGCCTCATCTGTAGTAAGTATGTGAGGTCGATTATAGCCTCATCTGTAGTAAGCATATGACGTCGATTATAGCCTCAATTATTCATTTAATTAGGAATTATTTGTACCGTGACAACTTACCCTTGTAACAAGTTGTTCCTTTAGAATTTACAATATAAAATTTTATTAACAATCTAAATAACAAGATTGGCACCACTATTGTTTTTTACTTACATAAATGCTCGTGTTTTATTTCTTAATATTTCCCTCGTAATTTGAGAGCATTTAGTTCAGGATCCTCGCAAAGAGATGACGATTCGGGTTAGATGTAAGCAAATTCCACCCATTTGCCACTGGCAGATTGGTTTTCGTGAACAAAATTTACATTTGGAGGGTAAATATCTTCCCCGATGCCCCGTTTCCCTCCCCATTCGTTGGACGTTCTTCGGTTGTTGATGATCATTTTTCACACTAAACTGTTGGCTTTTTTCTGGGACCGATTGTCTATGGAGTTAAAGAAAAAAGAAAAAAAGGGGATAAGTACCGTGTTATCACCAAACAATTATGGGGTAAAGAAAAATTTTTTTAAATATATAGATTTCATGGCTAAACGTTCCCAGAGTATCAGTTTAAAAGGGGAGACAACTCAGATAGCCCAAAGTCTGCACGAACTTTTGCCAATGCGTTGTCGCTTCTTGCACCGGTGTCAGAGATTCGGCTTTATTCTGAACTAAGCAAATATCTGAAGACTGTATTTTTTAATTACGGGATAAAAAATTTGTTTAGTGTTTTCAGTTATTAATAGAAAAACGAATTACGGATGCCCAATCCAAAGGATCCATCCATCCACACAACAATAAAGACGTTGTATACTTCCCGTTGTTCGAACCAGCGAGCGAAAATCGGCACATGGGCGATCGTCGTCAACCAGATGATCCACCTCTCCCCCTGGTGTCAGTTTCCGAAGACTAGCTGCGCGTACAACCGCAGAAAATCTCAGCCTCAGCAGAAGAAAGAACGGGAGAGCCCGGATGAAAGCCACGTGGTCGGCCGGTGAGACGAGACGAGACGAGACGAGAGAGAGAGAAGAAACCATGCTAGAGAGATTTGCCAAACCAAATCGGACCTATATATTAATACTCATTATATCTGTTTCAATATGGAATATATATCACAACTATAGATATTAATATTTATAATTAGTTTATTCAGTTATTATGTCCCTGGGAAGTCCATATTAAACGAGATTATGAGTGTATTGGCCAATTTGTTTATTTGACCGCTGTGATATATATATATATATAAACCATTTTGGCATATACAATAAATGTCTACATATTGAGGTAGTACATAGCCTTCCGGATACCTTCTGAACGCATTTTCAGTTACTCTTAAAATCTGAATTACTCAGCACAGATTAAAACCATAGGGGGGTCTTGACGCGCAGTTTCCTTTCTCATTAGTTTAATTCTTTGTAACGACGAACCCTCACATCGCTCCATCCTCGAGAGATTCAGCATCACGAGTGCGTTCGCTAAATAAATATACAGTCGGTTCAGCACAGTACTTTAAGACTGGGGTGGTGTAAGTCAGGGGGGGTGTAGTGGGAAGGTTAAACCGGGTCACGCACGCAATCGGTATACACGGGGAATATTCAGGAGTTTATAGTTTATACGTGGGTGGGGGGGGCGAGAAGAATATGCTGTATAAGAGCTTCCGCGGTTCGAGGTTCAGAGATACCGATCCAGACGGAGTCGCGGTCCGTTGGGGGTTCACGACAGACTTTGAAATCGCAGCCAGGGTTAGGGTTAGGGTTAGGGTTCCTCGGCTCGCAGGTTGCTTTATAACAGCCAGCAGAACGGAACAGACTGGAGCTATTTGAATAATAATGGGGGAGCAAGCGGTGTAACGGCAGAGGAAGACACCTGTCCGAGAACGGGCCGCCGGGCGGATCACGAACGCGGATCGCCAGTTCGTGTCCGAGCCGGGACGATGGCGGGGCTCCTTCTTCTCCTCCTCCTCCTCCCGAGAAGCAGCAGTTGGAAATAGGGGCTCGCTGTGGCGTTGTCGGATTGGCTAGGGGGGTTGGCAAACAACAGACCGGCGACGATCGAGTCACGGGGCACGTCCTCTCGAGCCGAGATGCCTTCGTCCAATATTTGGAGAGAATAAAACTTGACGAAAGTGAAGTTTTGGGACCAGCGACGCTAAGTTTATTAAAGACACACACACGCAAAATCCCCTTCTCCTCCCTCCAAACCCTCTCTCCCCCCCCCCCTGCAAATCTGTCTCCTATTTACTTAAAAAAATTTTTTTTGCCACCCCTTTTTTTTTAACCTTCTAGGCGTAGAAGGTGCGCGCAAACATTACAGTGCAAAGATGACAGGTTTGTAATAAGGGAGCTCGACCTAGAGTCGGTTTTAGGGACCTCGTCCTGCCCGCACTCGAGCAGGAAGGAGGGGGCGTGTCGGTCTGCGGCGGCTTCCGGATTAGTTCGCAGCGTCGCTGATAGGGTCGGAACCGACGACAGAGCGAACGGAAGTCGGCGGGAGGAAAATAAACAGCGACAACTACAGTTTAATAAAGAAGAAGGAAAAGTCAACGCCATTTTACCGGAACTGCGATATCTTGCTAAGGGACCATTTTAAAACGTCATTTCTGACACCAGGCTTATTTTATATATATCGGTATTTCTAAATCGCTGAGTGCAGAAATAATACTCGAAGTAAGTACGTGATTGTAATTCATCTCCAGTTTCGCTGTTTAATACATTCGATGATCGATAACACTGGTCAACAATTTTTATTTTTTTTCTTTGGCAGACCATCTAGGAGTGTTTTCTGGGGTTTTGAAGGTCGCTGATTACGAATATAACATTGGTTTTGTCTGATTGGCTCTAGTTTAGAAGATATTGATAGCCTCAAATAAGCCTAAACTGCTAAAATTCTCCCTGAAATACTTCAATATAGAAGCAGTAAATAATAATTTCTGAAAGTTGTACTTTTGCATAATGGCAATAAGTTTGCTCCTGTACCACTTGGCCATTCTACCAAGATGAAAGAAGAGTATGATGGTATCCAATTTGTTCTTGAAAAGCTAAATTACAACACTCATAAATGGCTGATTTGTGTGGACTTGAAAATGGTGAATTTTCTGCTTGGTCAGCAAAGTGGGTACACAAAGTATCCCTGCTTTCTTTGTTTGTGGGATAGCAGAGCAAGAATCCAGCACTGGAGAAGGGAGAACTGGCCAGAACGAGAAAGTCTCGAAGTCGGCACAGCCAACGTCATCAATGAGCCTTTGGTACCCAGGGATAGAATCATCTTCCCTCCATTGCACATAAAACTAGGGCTCATGAAGCAGTTTGTTAAGGCGTTGAACAAAGATGGGGATTGCTTCAAGTACATATGCAGGCAATTTCCAGGTCTTTCCATCGAAAAAGCTAAAGGTGGCATCTTCGATGGACCTCAGATTCGAACGCTCATGAGGGATTCTGACTTCACTAATCATATGAACATGGTTGAGTTAAATGCTTGGGTGTCCTTCACAGATGTAGTGACAAACTTTTTGGGAAATCACAAAGCTGACAATTACAAGCAATTGGTCCGTAAGATGCTTACTGCATACGAAAAACTAGGGGCAAATGTGAGCATCAAAGTTCATTTCTTGTTTAGCCACCTCGACAGATTTCCTGGTAATCTTGGTGATTACAGTGAGGGAGCAAGGAGAGAGATTCCATCAAGACATCAAAACAATGGAAGAGAGGTATCAAGGCAAATGGGATGAGCACATGATGGCAGACTACTGCTGGAACCTTTTGAGAGACTGCCCCGAAAGTTGCTCACAAGCGAAAATCGTATAAACGTCAATTTCACTTTTGTGAATAAAATATTGTTTTGTGTGTTCATTGTAACTAAGAATCTAGTGTATAATAATGCTTTGCATTAATTTATGATATATAACTGATTATGTAAATGTTTTTTTCCCTTGGAGAATTAAAATTCAGCAAATTTTAGCAAATTTTTGTATATTCTCGAAATATATGAAAAGTGTTCATTTATTAATAAATGAAATGATGTTATATCTAACTTAACTTGTTAGATTGAGATTTTACACTGTCTTTGTGGTTTTGGATTATCATAAAAATCAATATCTGACATTTTTGCACTATTTAGCCGTTTTTTGTACGTTTAGTTATGGTCGCGAATGGGTGATTTCAGACGAACGACCCCCCTGTGATATCTCCAAAACTAGAGCCAACTTGAAAAAACAAATGTCAGATTCGGATTCAGCGCCCTTGAAAACCCCAGAAACCAGTCTCACTTTTCCTGCCAAAAATATTGTGTTGACCAGTGTACGTAATAGTTTCCCGTCAATGAGGGCGGAACTAACGAAGAATTCGTGCGAAATTGAAGCCTCCCTCGATTCAAGTCTCACAAAACGAGCCTTTTTCAATTTCGTATTAGCAAAAAACAACAACAGCAACAGCAATAATACTAATAATAATAACATAATAATAATAATAATAATAATAATACTTAATAATAATATTAAAACTTCTAGCGCGTTAGAAAGGGTTGTTAGCTTGGTGTAGACCAGTATGTTATCTCAGTCAGGGTTGCTGGACATCTTCTGTTAGAGGAGGTGGGTTGGGGGGCAAACATCAGACCCACTCTCGCCAAACAATGGTATTCGGCAAACACACGTGACAGGGGGCCCCTCGCCACCCAGACAAACACCAACCCCGATGTGTTGCCAGCTCGGTGCGAGCGCCCATTTCGCATCCCTACAGTATACTTCCATGTTTCGTTTTAAATTGTTGGCGGAAACTTATGGCACGGACGTTTCGTTTTCCATTCCACACCTGTAGATTTTACCCCCCCCCCTCCCATAGGAGCGCGCGAGGCCGGAGGGGGGGGGTGGGGGTGGTGGGTAGGAAGAGTTGTCCTCTTTTGCCTCGACCCCGATCTGCCGGCCTCGGTCGGGGTCGCCGGTATGTTTACCGCCACTCGCCGGAAAACCTCGCGTTCGGCACGCTCCGTTGTTTTCCGGCACGGCTGCCATGGTAGCGGATCGTGCTCGACTCCCGGAGCTGGCAGCGATTTTTGCGGATCAACAACTAACTCGCGACGACGACGGCGGCGGCGGCTGCGGGACCTGGCGGCCAGGGCGGAATTTCTGCGAATCGCGCGATTCCCGACTCTCCCTCGGCCTCGGCGCGACGTCAGAAACTCCGCGAACGGAAGTCCCGCCATCCTCTCCGAGAACACGTGACATCATGGGCAGCTTCCGCCATAATTCTTCTCTTTAAAAAAAGACGAAATAATAATAATAATAATAATAATAATAATAATAATAATAATAGTAATAATACTACTTTATCCTACTACTACTACTACTACTACTACTACTACTAATAATAATAATATATAATCATAATAATATAATAATAATAATAATAATAATAATAATAATAATAATAATAGCGACAATAATAAACGAATGTAAATAGTTAACTACAGGGAAACATCTTCCGATCTCCGGAACGTACTTTCGTTTTTATAGGAATCAACCGGATTTTCTCGCCAAGTTCGCCCAACAACTTAGCAGAGAGTGTAACGCAGGGTCGGATTTTGGTGCCTGCCGCCTTTACAGACGGGGGTCTGAGGCTGATGCGCTTCTATAAGAACGCCACACCTACACTGTTAATCTCCGTTGAGAAAACATCGCCCCCATCTAGCTGCCAAATCGAACGGCCCCGGGTGGAAGGCGGCACACAAGACACCGACTTCCATACGATACGCGAGGAACACAAGGAACAACTGCTTCCTGCTGACCCAGACTAGCGGTTGAACTTACCGCAACAAGTTAAGCAACTGCAGAAAAATGTTAGTAAATCTTGTTTAAGTAAATCAGTTTGGTATCTCAGTATTTTTTTAAAACTGTTTTCTATTAAAGATGCGTATCGATTTTAGAAGAAGTTTACTGTTAGAATTAACCCGATAGCTTAAGTGGCATCTATCGTATTCCCTACGAACTCTTACTTCTGCCAACGCTTGTGCAGCGTGGTTAGGAGTTATAAGCAACCGATTTACGGAAGTAACTTATGGTCACCCAGCACATGTCTTGAATAGTTAAAATGACAGTAAAGACACAGATTTTCTTTGGTTATGTGTAATTTTTTACCTTAATAAAACACTTCGTGCGCATGATTATCTCCCTTGTCAGAATATTAAAAGTTTAAATATAACAACAGCTGCTCTTTAAATAATACATATCAACGTCCCGTCAATATAGTGAAATTAGAGGAAAGCTTATGTTGGGCGGAGCCCAGTCCATCCAGACTGTGTCATAAAATCTCATTGTCAAACGGTTATTCGAGCTGTAAGATGTGGGTGGTACCAACATAAAGAATTCCACTCTATAAACTGTCTTTAATTTCTGATTGTTTTCTGCAACACGCTAACGTGTTGTAAATGAAAGGTGTCAGAATTACTCGTCGTGGTCTTGCAATTTTATACATTTTTTTTTTCTTTTTTGTTTTAAATTTCTGACTGGTTTGGCTCTCTTTTCGTCCGTACGGCATCGTTATCTCCTGTCACCTGACTCGCCTTCCAGAAATAGGAAGAAAAAAACCTGATGAAGTTAGCTTGAAGATGTTGTCGTTGTACATAGAAGAACAAAGGTATCTAATAAGGCCGACCAAAGTTTTACTTTGAAAGTTTCTGATTTTGTCCGGCAGACGCTGATTCAGAAAGGGATCTGCCAGAACAGAAAAACATTAACAATAATATTCGTTCCGTCGCCCACCTCTTTTAACGACCAATTGTAAAAGAGTAAACGAGTTATCTCCCCTGTACTAACTATTATATATTTTGCATCTCCGACTTTTTAAAGCATTTATCTTTTCTTTGCAGTAAGAGTTATCTCTCTTTCCTAGATTGGTCGATTGGTGTAACAGTTTTGCCAAATAAATAAATAAATAAATAAATAAATAAAAACTGTCAATTTTAATTTTTTTTCTCAGGATGCGACATTCTTTATTGTCTCAGAAGGTTTCACGAAATTAGAGCTCCGACGGGTCTTGGTGGAATTTCTGGAAGCCAGTATGGCGTCGTACGTTTGATAGGACGAAGATGACACGTCATTTCCGGAAAAAACAGATAATAATCTTTCCTTATTAATTCGTAAAAGCCGCCTCAAAGAAACCAAACCGAAAAGAGTTAGTTTCCTAATCTTACCCATTTCCACCTGGATGGAGGACGAGTTAGTGCGCCAGGAAAGGAGATAGCTAACTTAGATGGCGGTGCCATTGCGATCGCGTAACTGGTGGCTTTAGGGACCCAGAAATTTTGTACAGAGGGATCGTCTTATACGGTTAAAAATGGGGGGGAATAGAGAGAATGATGCAGTGAAACAATAGAAGTAACCGTGTTAAGCAGGTGGCCGCCACTGCAGGTTTGACGATATACAAGTCTAGTAATATTAAAACAAATTTATTTTTGCATACGAGATTCGGGTCTTTAAATATAAACTTATCTGTAGCGATATCAAGTTTATAATTTTCTTTTTTTAAAAAAGCATTTCAGTCTGTTGACTACAATTCCAAATCGTACCCCTCACGTACGACAAGACTGAACCAGTCTCTGTGTTTGGAATCACGCAGGAAAATACTCTGATATATATATTGCATTGTTTTTGGTTGCTTTGTTTATATGAGCAACAAGGACCCAATAATGATTATAACGCATCTACGAACCGGATAACAGTACCCATGTTTTTGTGTACTCCCCTTTTAATTAACCTTCACACGACACCGGGTTGATGATTCCCATTCAATTCCCAGTAAGCGAGCAACGACCCGTAGCGACCACGGTCTCCGAGTTGAAACTAAGGGCAGGCAACCCGAGTAAGCCAACGGTTCTCACGAAACTTTCTCACAGCCTGACAAAAGGATTTTTTTTGATAACACTGAGCACCGCTGTAGCGGTTAAGCTAATTACCTCAAAACCTACGCCAAATCCGAGCCCTGATTTACTACCTTCGGATGTTCGTTTTCGCAGCCACTCAGACGCGTTTGAGCATGCGACAGGAAACTAATATCGAAAGTACCTATAACGCCAAATCTTCCCCTACAATTTATTTTTTTTAGAATTTAGATAATCTGTTCGTATTAAAAGCAAAGTTTAAATGTACAGTTTTCGTATCCGACAAGAATTCACGGTCTGCGGCTTCATTGAGACTTTTGAAATAAAATTTCTAGATCTCTCAAATTTTGCATCGATTAAAAAAATACAACATTTATATCTAAATGTGATGTAGCACCATCTTTTCTCGCACGCGCCGAAACTCGTCTAATCTATATGGAATTGCTCGCACAATCTATGTTTCTTCTTACAGGTTATTTGTATGAAAATAAATGTATAATACAGAGTTACGTTTCTTGAAATGTAGATTTTTTTCAAACAAGGGCGCGCAACTCGCGTTGCTGGATGGGGAGCAGAGATGGTAACTCCCACAAGCTTCCATTCAGCCACCACCTCTCAGCTTTTATAAATATACATTTAAAAGCAATATTTTTCTGTAAGGAGGACATCTTTGTTGGTTGGGGAATAACTGTCCCCACAACCCAGGATCGACACCATTGTACATAAAGTGGTGGTAAAAGACATAAAAGGTAGTACTACTATAAAACCACATTTCAAAATCAAACATATTTATGAAACTTATCCAAAACAAAAAAAAAAAATTATTGTTTAAAGTCAAAAGTTTTAAAATTAAAATGCGGAAACAAAGTTTCTGCCACTTCCGGATTGAAGTGGTTTCTTTTTGGCTATATTTGTATATCCAACACTGCAAAAAATTGTTTTACCATTTATTGAAGATGTGAGCGCAGGTAAGTTTCTTGAATTAGCATTTCTTAGTTAACACAAATAGAATTACTAAGAATGAATAAAGAGGCAAAGAAAAAACTAGAGAGGCTTTCTGTATCGTGAGATTCAAACTTTAACGCCACACTGGTTGCTTACAATGAAATACCGAAAACAAACGTTCGGTTATAGTTTTGTATTTGGAAAATTGCTGATATATATAATATTCTGATAATAAAGCACTAATCGCTTTGATTTCAAGCGTCTTTTTTCGAAGTCTCTGTATCCGTGTCTCTGTTTTGTTGCATTTCTTCCCTCTTTCATCAAAACAATACGATGGCCGAATTCTGCGATATATCACAAGTTCTCGAAGTCTACATGGATTGAGCGTTTTTTGCTTCCTGGTTTTCACTAACAAATAAATTTCCATTGCTAAGATTTGGGGGAGGAAAGAAGGAAAGCCCTTTAGATCTGTTTATTTTCAGCTCGTGATGGTACTGTGTGCAAAGAAATACATTTCTGACTCCCAAAAGAGGCAGAAGATCAGAACTTCTGTTATGAATTATACTGACTGGCCATTTTGGTAATCTGCGCACCTTTATTGTGACGTCACACAGGGGGGCTGTCTTTTCAAAAATCTTCTAACAGTGACGACAGGAAAAAGGCAGAAGATCAGAACTTCTGTTATGAATTATACTGACTGGCCATTTTGGTAATCTGCGCACCTTTATTGTGACGTCACACAGGGGGGCTGTCTTTTCAAAAATCTTCTAACAGTGACGACAGGAAAAAGGCAGAAGATCAGAACTTCTGTTATGAATTATACTGACTGGCCATTTTGGTAATCTGCGCACCTTAATTTGACGTCACACAGGGGGCTGTCTTTTCAAAAATCTTCTAACAGTGACGACAGGAAAAAGGCAGAAGATCAGAACTTCGTTATGAATTATACTGACTGGCCATTTTGGTAATCTGCGCACCTTATTGTGACGTCACACAGGGGGGGCTGTCTTTTTAAAAAATCTTCTAACAGTGGACGACAGGAAAAAAGGCAGAAGATCAGAACTTCTGTTATGAATTATACTGACTGGCCATTTTGGTAATCTGCGCACCTTTATTGTGACGTCACACAGGGGGGCTGTCTTTTCAAAAATCTTCTAACAGTGACGACAGGAATGAAAGGGATTTTTAATGCGAACATAATGCTGAGATGCAGAACCATACCAAAAAAAAACGGACATTTTCTGACACATCCCCCCCACCCGGACTCGCTTTACACCTCATTAGAGTTACCTACCTTTGTTTGTTTGCAGATGGCGCATTGGTAACGAGTCGGGAATCTTGACGAGAGAACGAGGAAAGAAATTAGTCGGAAATTATTAACAACGAAGCTAAATTAATCACCAATTCAAAATATAAATAAATAAATAAATAAAAATTATTTACTTTGTTCCGTAGGGTTGCCTTTGTGACTGCACTGCAGCCGGTGGCAACGGGAAGTGATATAATGGCTTCTGCGGGTTTTAGGGTGAAAGATTTGTTTCCCGACTCACCTCGGGATGGGGGGAGGAGGGAGAAAAGCAGCAAGTGGGGAAACCGTGTTGCATTGGTGGCCGCTCGTTTTTGAAAAAAAAAAAAAAACTAGTGGAAAGGTAAGTTAATAAAGCGTCTTTCCAGTGGAATTTTAGAGGCAGCAAAGGCCGGCGGGGATCAATATCATACGCGGTCTGCCACATCGGAATACTGACATTTGGGAAAACGGTGCGGTTACTTGCCGGAAAAAAAAAACAAAAAAACTAGTGAAATAAAGTTCCCTCTCGCTTGTCCACTCCGATAATGAAATTAGCAAGCGATCAATAGGAAATGGTTTTTGTTGTTGATTTTTTTTCTTTTCTAAAATTAAACTGATTTTATTAACAACTTTAATTGGTAATAGTTCTGTTTTTGTTTATACTTAGGCCCTATAAATTTGGGCAACGTAAAGTAAAAATAATTTAAAAAAAAAACAATCTTTGGCCCCAAAATTCTAACAATTCTTAAAATTTGAAAATTATAATATATATATATATATATAGAAACTAGTCACAAATAATAACAGGAATTTTTTTTAAATCTTTAAATTTCAGCATTTTATGGAATTAGTACTTCGTAGCCCCTTTAAAAAATATTAAAATGATAAAAATATTTAAATACTTATTTAAAAACAGATTTTAAAATTAAATCGACTGTACAGGGTTTACGTATTTTAATCTTTTTTAATTTCAGATTTTGTCAAATTAGAATAGTGATTAACAGAAATTTCTTTCACATCTATTTTGAATTCATATTACTTTTGAGAAACAAATTGAAAATTAATAAATGTATATTTTAGAAATCTTTAAATTGTAACATGTTAAAAATAAAACATTACGATTTTCTTTATTTAGAAGCTCTAAAATTATAGTGATTAATATTAATATTAATAATAAGAATAATTTTTTTTCAAATTTATATTATAAAATTCTTATTTTGCTTTTAGAACTTTTCAGAAACTAGTAAAAAAAAACTTGATTTTCTTTCAATATTGTCATTTTTTAAATTAATGAATACACAATTTTATTTTCAATTTTACACAAAAACATTATTTATTATCCTTAAATTCTGATAGTTTTTTTTTACTTAAAACGCTGTATAAAATTCAACTTTAAAATATTCTTTAGAATATTTTGAATTTATTTTGTTTCAAATGTTAGAATACTTTACAAAACAATTTTAATTGGGCTTTTAATATACTTGAAAATCTAGTAAGACAACTTTTTATTAAAATTTTTAAAATGTTAATTTATGACATTGAAGCAAAAAAGCAAAAAGACTTTTTTTTCTTTATCCTTAAATATTTAATTTTTTTTAAAAAAAAACAACAAAATTTTAATACTGTAAATCAACTGATAGTTTTTAGAAATCTAATTTTGGAAAACTTAATATTTTTGAGAATGTAGTAAACACGCAATTTTGCATCTAACAGATTTTTAAAAAATTACAAACGACAACGGAATGTTAAAAACAAAAATTATTTGGATTTCAAAACAATTTTTTTAGCAAAAAAAAGGTGAAATTTCGAAATTTTAACAATTTTTTAAAATTAGAAAAATGTGATTGAGATAAATAGATTTAAAGAGAAAAGAAAGGAATGATAAATCAACTGTTTTGGATGTTTTAGGATCCACCGGGGGGGGAGGGAGAGAGAGAAGATGGAGAGAGATGAGAGACAGAGAGAGGGAGACAGAGAGAGAGAGAGAGAGAGAGAGAGAGAGAGAGAGAGAGAGAGAGAGAGAGAGAGAGATGAAGAGAAGAGAGATAAGAGAGAGAAGAGAGATGAAGACAGAGAGAGAGATGAAGAGAGAGAGAGAGAATGAAGACAGAGAGAGAGAGAGAGAGAGCGAGAGAGAGAGGAGAGAGAGAGAAGAATAGAGAGAGAGAGATGAAGACAGAGAGAGAGTGAATAGAGATATAAGAGGAGAGAGATGGAGACAGAGAGAAGAAGGACTGAAGAGAGATGGAGAGGAAAGAGAGAGGGAAGATATATAAGAGATGTTAGAGAGAGAGATATTGAGAAATTGAAGATATAGATAGATTTAGAGCTGTTATCTAAGATTTTTTGGCGAGAGCGCTCTAGAGCGCTCATTTAACAGACTATAGCTCTGCTCGGTATTTAGTATCAGAGCTCGATTTATCTAGAGATAGTTTCCTAGAGTCTCTATATCTCTCGTCTGCTAGATATCGATATAGAGCTAGACCCCGAGCTCTCTTTCTCCATAGAGCTCTAGAATCTCTATCGCGAGGTCTCTCTAGAATGGAGAGATGGCTCCTTCTCTCTTTATCTCTGGAGAGAGATCGATCTTTCTCGCGAGAGATCGAGCTTCACTCCCGCTATATCGCACGGCTTGAGAGCTCGACTCATGTCTAGAGCTTGGCGAGCTCTTTCGATCTCGAGAGCTACGCTCTACGCTTTCGCGCGCGCTGGGGATCGCGCTCGCTCTCGGCGCTCTCTACGACTCTAGAGCAACGAACGTCTCTCGCGCGCGAGCGAGATGGAGAGCGCCTTGGTGGCGCTCGCTCTCGCGGCTCGAGCGCATCGCTCTCGCTGCTCGACGCGCGGCGGCGCGCGCGCTCTCCCGGCTGGTCGCTTTAGTCTTACCGCGCGCGCTCGCTTAGATCCTACCCCTCGCTAGCTCTCGAGCTCTGGCTGCGCTTCGTATTTTCGCGGCTCGCCTCTCTCGTCTCTTCACCCTCCCTCTCTCTCCTCCGCTCTCTCGTAACTAGCTGTTTCGTTTCTTTCTGGTCTCTCTCTCTCTCTCTTTCTAGTAGATCTTTCACGCCAAACTTCTTTCGGGACAGAGAAACTCCGGGTCCCAGCTCTCCATCACTCTCCGGGGCGCGTCCTCAGCTGTTCGGCCATTTACATATCTTGGTCTTTCATTAGTACTCTGGTCCCTCTCTCTATCCCGGCCGTCCATCCTCCTCCTCCTTCCGCATCGTCGTCGTGTGTCGATAAACGATAGTGGGGGGGGTTGGAGAAAAGAATGGCGGCTCCGACATTACACTCCGCGGACCGAACAAAAGCTCCGTCTCTCGCAACTCGGGCGTCTGATATTTCTGGATAAAAACTCCCCTCCCCACTCCAACCATCTTTTCCGTCCACAACAGTTGTCGTCGATTCAATCCCGCCTTTCAGGACGCCATCTCGCGGTTTTTGATCAAGAGGGCTGCAGCGACAAACGGGCAGACACGAAGCCGTACATCGCCCGGGAACGATGCCTGTCAGAACCACAGCGGTCAAGTGACGCCCCGATGTTGACGACGCGAGCGCAAAGAGTCCCCGGCGAAAGAGAACAATTTCTTTACAATAAACATATCCGAACCCCTTATATCAAATTGATGTTATTTATTTCGGGGTGAATGAAATTACCCCAGTTCGACAGCTGCTTCTGACGTGCGAGGAAATTATTCTTGCAAACGGTAATACGGAGCCGCGCGAGCGTATTACTACTTCCATAAGGACTGAAAAGCTTGGAAGTCTGAAGGAGGGAGCAGACGACCGGAAAATGAAGAATGGAACCCCAGCGTCTATAACAATCACAAACAGCTTGGATAGAAATTGATAGTTCCTGAAATTACTGGACACACGATTAATTTAGAGGGATTTAATATTATTATTTTTTTACCTTTTGCGAATAAATGTCAGAAAATTCCATATTTTTTTTTTCAATGTAGTAGTCTCGGTCTTGTTTTTGTTGTTGTTGTTGTTTTGTTGTTGTTGTTGTTTTTTTTATATCTGCGCCGCTTACGGCAATGAAAGATGACTAATGTTATCTTAAACGGTGAAAAGTAGACGATTCAATAAATGAATAATAATATATAACTGTTATGGCTGCTGGTTAAATATGTCGACGGAGTAAGTAGTAGATTTTAACGTTCATGATTTAGAGGAAACCATATTAAATTATTCCGTTCCCCGAATGGGGGCCGCCTGCGTTAAAGAAAATTTAAAAAAAAAAAAAAAAAAAATGGTGGGTTGGGGGGGGGAGAGACCAAAAAAAAAACAAAAAAAAAAACTGGAGACTTTGTCCCACAATTTCCTATAATATTTTGTCTTGGTTTGTATTCTGTAAAACGCTCAGCAACTTAAAAAAAAAAAAAAAAACAATAAAGAAGACGGACATTTTTCTTCTTTCTAAAGAGTTTCAGTCAGGAAAAGATAACTAAACTTCCGCTGTGGGGCGAGACAAGCAAAGCGGGACCACGTGGGACTTCTCGGAATTCACCCGGTACCGGTCTCCATGACATCGTCCGACCAACAAACAACCGAGGCTGACTGACTGACCCCCCCCCCCCACACCCTCCTCCCACTCCCTCTTCGCGTCTATTATGGTGTTATGCGTATTTAAATCTTTGAAAATATCCACATCTGCAACACAATGCTCCAAAATCTCTTTCGGCCGCTCGAGCCGTTTCCTTTCGGTTTTTTTTTACTAAAGAACATTTCTTCCTGTTGTCAAAGCTGTTAAGCAGTTCGCAGTTATGTCCCTTGGTGTTGGGAGGAGCCCCGAGAATTGGTGATGGTTCCCGCTAACAAAAACCTCTTAATTAATCTCCCCCCGTCTAACATCAGAATTCCAAAATTAGCAGTTCTGATACTTTTACTTTCTGCACACTCCGAAATGTGGGAATATTCTGCTGAACCGTTTAAATAATTCAGTAGCCTTTCTTATAAATGGCCTCCACGACTTCAAAGGATATTCAAGATGAGGGGGAACCAAGGGCTCTCTGCATGCTATGGAACTCCATGGTTTGGTAATTACTCCTTACTCTTAGCATCCATCTCAGTATCTGAGTTATTTTATTGGTAATGAAGAGATTATTAATCTGAAAGATGCAATGTGTTGCTTTGTCTTTATTTTTCTGCCTGCTTGTGTATTGGTTTGTTTATCTCCAAAGAATTACATCAAATGAAGGTATGATTGCAGACTCCTGAACAGGTAAATAAATATATATATATATATATTATGTGTGTATACATGTACACTGGTGGCATTCGTATCCTACTATCTTATATAACGCCGAAATAATTGTCACTAAAAATTGGCCATTTATGTCAAAACTTTCGCATTTCTCTTCCAGAGGTGGGTGGAGTTAGGGATATTTTTTTTGCTATCCCATCATTACGCACTTTAGCAATTTCCACCTACTACAATGGATGTGTAGGTCGCGGATTTTTAGTTACTGGTAGCGACGCCAGGAGGCGCTGGTGTAAACTTCATTCACGGCCGAGGATCTTAGCTATCGCAGAACCCGCACGCTGATCTTTAGTGCATTACGCCGCCTGGACATCACCGACACGCGACAATGTGCATTGTACGACTTCGAGGCTCCCCGACACAGCGCCGGAAACGGGCACGCACCACCGTCTTCTTGACAGGAGGACTAAGCCGTTACCTCCCCTCTCCCTTCTCCACCTTTTAAAATCAATTATCCGGGTAATCTTTTGCTATAGATTACCTTTATTATTATTATTATTATTATTATTATTATTATTATTATTATTTATTATTATTATTTATTATTATTATGGAGTGAATTAACGTTTATAAATTGGTTTAGTGTTTCTTTAAAAAATTCTAGAAACGGGCGTCAGGAATTATTTTTACATATTTGTCGGAAAAAGAAAAAAACTTCACGCAATACATGGATATCGAAATAAATAAGTGACTAGGAATTCTCTGACAGATCACGGAATGATTCGAATATATATATTTAATTCCATTTCCGGCTTTTGCAATTTAAAAAAAAATGTTGGTTCCTTATTATGTTGCTTTCAAAAAAATACTTTGCACTTATTTATTTCTTTCCATCTGTATATCAGAACACTTAGCTTCAATATAACAAAATGGCAGCGGGTTTTCGTATCTGAACAATTGTTTTCGGATAATTTCACCTGACGAGTGTTCTGACCCCTGAAAGGAAGAGGGGGTTGGGGGAGAGACATGATCCTACATTCTCTCTCTCTCTCTCGCCGCCGCAGGTCACTCACAGAAGCGGTCTCCTCCGCAGCAGTAGTTCTGGCCGGACCGATCGATAGCGTCCGGTAATATTTTACCCCGTCTGACCGTAATTAAAGTTCCCGATACCGAGATCGAACCCGAGTCAAACCGCCGGGGAAGAAGGGGGGGGAGGGAGAGAGAGTAGGTGACAACGGCGAACGGCAAAAAGAACACGACGGGTTCGCGCGAGGCCACCATATTTACCGACGGCGGGTCAACGAGGCGATTTATCTCGTCCGGGCGCAGACAGAGGGCGCTCGGAGGTAGCGGCGGGAGGGGAGGTTTGACTCTGAGTTTATTTCGCCCATTCCCGCCGTCTTTTCCCGGGGAATTAATGACGCCGTGTGCGACACCAGCGCCGCCAAGCAGCTCCACTTTCCACCCGTCGCGGGGATAATTGACGGCGATACCGCGGAGGGCGGGTACTAAACAAGACGTACCAGCCAGTTAACTCCACATAACGCCAAAGTAAATACGCGTCGTAAATATAGTGCGCAGTAAAACCGTATTTAAATTATCATGATTTCGAAATAAACCCGTCCGGCTCCTGCTAAATAGAATATACTCAAAAGACCAACAACAACAACAACAACAAAAGTGTTAGAGGGAAGGAGGAGGAGGGAGGGGTTAGGAATTCTTCCGAGATGAATTATTCGATGCGAACCAAGTCTGTGAGGAAAACTTCTTCTTTTTTTCATTTAAAAGAATTTATTGGCGTGGAATAATCGTAAAAAAAAGGGGGACGGTTGTAAATTTATGAAACAGACTACAGTGGCTCCTCCTGGAGTCGGTGTTAACGGTCTGCCTGGAAGGAGGCAGAATTAGCATCCAGATCGCTGTACGAAGTTTGGACTGTTTGAACATTAAGGAAGAAAGATGGGGGAATATATACTAAAATGGATTTAGTTGCCTCTGTTTCTGACCCGCGAAGAGAGTTCTGCTTTAGTGGGGACAGGATCAGAATTTCTCTGCACCAATGGAAAACTCTGGAAATATTTCGTCATTTGATTCGAGCGATCTCAGTTATGTGCCCTTGAATTTTGCAACAGTTAATTCCCCTGTTTTGCTAATCGAGGGGGGGGTGGCTTGTTTGGAACTCGGGTGCAGGGAGATTCTCTCTTCTTTTGAAACAGCGATTCAAACAGGCGCTTCTAGAATGATTCTCCTAATAGAATAACGTTTTAGAAAACATATTTAAAAAAAATAATAATAATAATAATAATAATAATAATACATTGCGCAAACGGTGCAAAATCTCAGTGCTGACGACAGAGGCAAATGGAGTGAGGCCATAGACGACAAATCGGGTAAAGTCGTTGGGTACTGAAATTGCAAACTGCTTTATCAGTTTTTGTTTGTTGAAAATAAAACTATAACACTAACAATACGATTTAATAAGAGACATAATTATATTTTAAAAAAAACACCCGTGTCAGCCGTCGTAATGCAAATAGACATTTTCGAGCGATTGTCGAATCTATAATATCAAAAAACGATTATCGGTAGTGGACTTACGCTGTGTAGTCAGTTTGGTGGACTTGGTAATCGATAATGATTACTGCAGATGATATAGTTATGATTAAGATTCTCGGTACATTTACAGACACACTGTTGATGCAACAGCCAACCGACATGAAACTAACAATAATCGGTAAAATCCAATCGACATACAACCAACAATAATCGGTAACAGAAAACCGAAATATAGCTAACAATAATCGATAATAGCCAATTGAAATACTACTGACAATAACACTTTCCAACAAAATTTGATGAATTTTCTTTTACATAGAATGTTAAATGTGTATTTTATTAATTTTTGGGTGCCAAATTTGAATTCGGCATTCTTTTTTGGATTCAACGTGTAGTTGTTTTTAAAATTTACATTTAAGTTAAAAAGAAATGAAATGAAATGGAAAAAAAATGAAAAGACTTTTTATACAATTTGATCATAAAATGATACAAAGATTTATATGATTTATTATTCAATTGATACAAAATTACATTTTTATTATTATATTTTTTATATTTTTTTAGACAATCAAGACAAAGAGGCAATGGTTTAAAAAAGTGTATTAGGTTAAAGTTTTAAAGTGTTTGGCCATGCAGGATCTTTTATGGGAGACAAACTTGGCATCACGCACCAGACACCAACAGTAGTCAGCAAGTAATGCTGGCGAAGGCTTTCCTTTATACCGTGCTTCCACATCACTAATTCCCTGATGAAATCTCTCTCCGTGTTCATCAGATACATCAGACCTATTGTCAGGGGGAAGTCTAGATGAGAATCGAGAAAATGAAGTTTAAGTGACATATTACAGCCAAGTTTTTCAAAGTTTTTAATTAGATCTTTGACCAGGAATTCAAAATTTGAAGCTTTATGTCTCCCAAGGAAGCCACTGACAACATTTCGAAAAGAGAACCATGCTGCTTTTTGGACAGGGGTCAGAATACTTTCGAAGCTTTGATCATTTAACAACTGCCGTACCTGTGGTCCAACAAATATGCCTTCTGTAATTTTGGCAGTGCTAAGCTTTGGAAATTTTGCCTTTAGAAAGTTCATTGCCTCACAGTCTTTATCAAGTGCCTTCACAAACTGCTTTATAACTCCTAATTTAATGTGAAGGGGTGGCAGAAGAATCTTATTTGATGGCACAAGTGGGGAATTGGCAATATTCTTGAGCCCCACTGTTAATTCCTTGCGTTTAGGCCAGTCTTTGACTTTGTAGTGGCTGTCTTTTGCCCGTGAATCCCAAAGGCACAAAAAAACAGCAAAACTTTGTATATCCAGTTTGTAGTCCAGTTAACATTTCAATAACTTTTAGATCTGCACAAATTACCCACTGATGTTTATTGTACTGAAGAGCATTTAGAATATCCTTTAGATTGTTGTATGCTTCTCTTAGTACCACGGAATGCGCAACAGGAACAGATGGTAATTGATTCCCATTATGCAGTAATACAGCCTTCACACTGTACTTTGAGGCATCAATAAAAAGGCGCCATTCAGAAGGATCATGTTCCAATTAAAAAAAAATGAAATAGGCCTTTGATGTCATAGCAAAAACAGAGGTCATACTCCATTTAAAAAAAAAGACTAAATTTTGTGAATGCTTGCGATAAAATGATATTTTAACACCTTTTTCAAGTACGTTTTTCTCCTTAAGTCTTGATGCCAGAATTTCGCTCTGTTCTTTATTCAACTTAAGATCTCGTATCAAATCACTTGAGTCATTCTGTGCAAAAAGTTGTGGTCTCTCACCTAATTCTGATGCAACGAATTCGGGATCTTTCTTCACAGTGCTGCTTTCATTTTCGGTGTCTTCAGAATCGGTATCTTTGTCTTCAGGCAAGAAATCAGGCTTCTTGGGCACTGGAATCGAATGTGAATGTTGTACTGGACGAGAAGCTGACCGAAGATTGGGATAATGTATATTTCCAGTTCTAATGCCAGTGAGAGAGAGACATTAGTACAACAAAAATAGCAATCGTCGATGTGATTTTGTGGTTCTCGCCAAATCGTGGGAATACCGAATGGCATAGAGTAGCCACATGCTTAGCCTTGAAACACAGCTTGCACAACAATATTGCGGTGCCCAACTCGCCGAATCCACTTCTGTATCAAAAGAGGCTGTATAGAGATTTCTAATATGCTTATTTATTACACGCCGCTTCTTTTTAGCAACATATTCACCGCAGATGTAACAAAAATCATTCTTGTCATTCTTACAGCAGCGACCAGAAGTTGAAGTTGCCATTGTATCATTTATTCTTATCTAAAAAGAAACAATATAGAGTTAGATAAGTGAGTAGTAATCTTATAATTATAATAAGCTCAAATGTAAGTCTGTAATTAATAGTGATTTGCTTTTGAATCAGCAATAATCAAAATCTTAAATTTACACAAAAACTACCCGTTAAATGTATAAAAATAAATGTATTTTCGTAATCCTCGTAAAATTTTAGTTTGGAAACATGCATTACATCACGTGTAAAAGAAAATTGTTGTACTGTGTAATCGGTAATAGCCAACCGAAATATAGCTAACAATGATCAATAATAACCAATATAAAACACTGTTAACAATAATCGATAATAGACAATCGGAATACAGTTAACGATGATCGATAACAAAGCAATCGAAATGCTTTAAACAATAATCGGTAACAGTCGATTGGAATATGGATAACGGCCAATCGACACAAAACAAACAATGATCGATAACACCGACTCATAGCTAGGATATTAATCGATATCGACTAATCTACACAAAGATAACAATACTCGATAACAGCCAAAAAGGACATCATAGTCTACGCTGTTCTTCTTTAACAAGATTGTTAAAGGACAGTAATTGGACGAAAAACTAACCTTTGTCCATTTTATAATATATATATATTGACTTAGAGATCTCAGGTCTAGCTTCTTGACAGGAGCATTATAAGATGACAAAGGAAACAATTGCCCCTAACCCTCTCACGACAAGTGTGGTGGGGGGATTTAACAAAGGGAGTTAAGCAAACTGCATATTATTTCCGTATTTTACAAGATTAGTTAGAATCGACGACACCGATTCTGTGACTCGAGCCCACGACAACAGACAACTGAACGCGTCGGGCCTCTTGGCCGTCTTCCAACGTCGCGAGCAAAGACATGGGGTGGGGGGGGAAAGAAAGAAAATCGGAATGGTTTTGGAAACGGTCGTAAACACGGCGAAACCGTCGTGGGAGACAGATCGGCGGAGGGGCGGGGTGCGAGGACAGCCATCTAAAAACAGGCAGTTAAGCGATAATTTAACATCGCCACCGACATCTCCTAGGAAACAGAAGTGGACAACGAAAACGTTTACGACGGTTTGTGTTTTATTGTTGATTTCTCGAATTTCCAACACACACAAATAGAAAAGGAAAAACCCGGCCGATTGTCCAGTCAACAAGGAGAGTTATCGTGTTCTGGTAAGGCGAGTGCGAGCAACGAGGGGCAGACAATAGCAGATTTTTTTTTTTTGTTGTGCTTTTTCCTTTTCCGGACTCAAAAGAACTTGTACACTGTAAAGCCGGTTAGGATCGTAACATGGATGCGCACGCAATTAAGCAGGAGGTAATTTACATTTTTCTCTATCACTAAAAATAAACGGAATCTATTTTCTTCTATAATAATAATACTAATTTTAAACATTGTATGCTTTCATAATAACCTTATACAATATGTCTATATATATATAGTCTAACTATTTGTTCTTACTCGTTTGTTGTTGTTTTTTGTATTTAAACGAATTAAAAATTATTTTTTAATGTATTCTAATTTATTATTTTGAGATTCAGAATTTCGCTATTTCACCAGCGAACTCCAGAAACGTTCGACTCCTAGTGTGGATTTAGATTAAACATTTTTAAATCACCGTGTTTCCGGTAACACCGATACCTCATTTTCAGCCCCCCACTCTTATTAGTTGTAAAATACGTTTCAAGTGACGGAAATTACCGATCGCCTCGGAAGTGAAATGGAACCATTTCCGTTAAAGAGATGGTTGGTTTTGATTAAGTACGCATCTAAGCAACAGCAACAGAAAATTATTTTAATTTAAGAAAGTTAGGAGAGAGAGAGAGATCAGTACAGAGAGAGATGTGACGTCAGTACAGAGAGATGTGACGTCAGTACAGAGACAGATGACATCAGTACAAAGAGAGAGAATGAATGACATCAGTACAGAGAGATGTGAGGTCATTACAGAGACAGATGACATCAGTACAAAGAGAGAGAATGAATGACATCAGTACAGAGAGAGATATGTGACGTCATTACAGAGACAGATGACATCAGTACAAAGAGAGAGAGAATGAATGACATCAGTACAGAGAGAGAGAGAAAGAATGACATCAGTACAGAGATGTGACGTCATTACAGAGAGAGATGTGACATCAGTACAAGAGAGAGAGAATGATGACATCATCAGTACAGAGAGAGATATGTGACGTCATTACAGAGAGAGATTGACATCAGTTACAAAGAGAGAGAGAATGATGACATCAGTACAGAGAGAGAGAATGAATGACATCAGTACAAAGAGAGAGAGAAAGAATGACATCAGTACAGAGATGTGACGTCATTACAGAGACAGATGACATCAGTACAAAGAGAGAGAGAGAATGACATCAGTACAGAGAGATGTGACGTCAGTACAGAGAGAGAGAGATTGTGACGTCATTACAGAGACAGATGGCATCAGTACAAAGAGAGAGAAAGAGAGAGATTTATTCCTTATATTAAATAAAGTACAATTATCATTAGCACCTGAGCGAGAAGAACTATGCTTCTGATAAAGTTAACAAGAAGTTAGTAACAATATAAACTGAGACGTGACGATAGATAATATAATACAGTGATTACAAAAAGGGCAGGAATACATCACACGTCATACAAGGGCCCGGGTATGAGACGTGACAGTAGATAGTATAGGATAGGGATCATAAAGGTGTAGAAAGAAATCACGGTTCCAAGAAGCTCCCCCATCATCGATAGCACAGTATAGCAGTTTGTGTTCTTTGAGTAGTTGCTTAGAAGAGGAAGTAGAGACATCAGAACTCGGTGCAGCAGACCATCTTACCCAACTGCGAAGCTCAAGTTGTTTGTGTTCATGCGCGTGTGGAAAACATCCGAAGTTTCAATCGACCGAAAAAATTCCCTTGTAATCGATGATGTAGACGAGGTATTACAGGAATAATATTTTCTTTCTTTTCTTTTTCTTTTTTTTTTTTGTTGGTAATAGTAGAATTATTTTGACGTAGGTCTGTTTATTAATGGATGGGGGGTGATGATGGTCTCCTGGCAGATATTAATGATAAAATTCTACCATTTTCGAATGAAACTGGTTATGATTATCGACACGCAATAATAATAATAATAAATAATAATAATAATAATAATATAATAATAATAATAATAATAATAAAATATAATAATAATAATAAATATGTATAGTTTTCTGGAGGATTCCTGAACGTATTCTGAACAGTAAATTGAGCATAATAGCGGATTTGTAAAACAAATATTGAGTTAACGCACCGACTGCTAAATGAGATGATGTAGAAGTGTACGTTATATGCTGTGATTACGTTTATCTGAGTGAAGACGAGACAAGCCTCTCTCCCCTCCATCAACAACAAAGAATAATTTACCGCACTGTTTACGAGCCTATGGAGGTTGGGCAAAAAATTTCTTCGGCATGACATTAATTCTAGCCAAGCAAAGCACTCGAACATATGGCGAGGAAATAATTCCGTTCAGCTAGAGATTCACTCTTGGTCTCCTACCCTCTCTCCCTGCCTCTCCATTCTCCGTGTCGGCTTTTGCTCGCTCCCGCGGGGGGGGGGGGGGGGGGTGGCATCGAAAAGCTAACTCGGCCTTTCCGAACGCAGACCGATCGACGACCTTAATCATCGCCGGATAACTTTCACTTTTACTTTCAAGTCAGCTGCTAGTGCGGCCCTTGATCACCTTTCAGAAAGGGAAAACGTTTTCATGTAGCGGACATCTCCAGTGCTTTTCGCCCCGCAGACAAGGGGAGTGAATTTGACACTTGGTGCCCGCCGACTCTTCAGCTCGGGAGTCTTAATAGCTGCTGCCTTCGCCGGTACAATAGGCGAGCCCCAGCTTTACGTCGGGAAATTTAATTTTTGATTTATTTCTCTTTCTCCTTCATGTTCGCTCCGCGTACTTTTAATAGCGAATGTTATTATTAAAGTAATGGCCCTGCAATACAGAAACGATAAATGATTAATACTGTTGTTGTTGTTGTTGTTGTTTTTTTTCTTCTCAAGCTGGAATCGATAGAATAACAATAAAAATAAAAAAAAAAAACTTTTTAAAAATTTGATTTAGAAAATATTTATAAATCGAATTAAAAATTTTAAATAGAAATGCCATTATTAAGTTATTGGTCTGCAAAAATAACAACAATGATAATGATAATAATTTTTAAGACAATGCACAATTTTAATATGTTCATTATATCTCATTGTATTAGTTAATTATTATTATTATTGAAAGTCTTACAGAAATAGGGGTAATATTTCTTAATGGCAATAAACTTAAAATTCATTAATTCACTTAAACTAATAATATAATAATAATAATAATAATAATAATAATAATAATATAATAATAATAATAATAATAATACAATACGCAATTATTTAAATAAAAAAACTCATAAAAACGTTTTAAAAAAAATGAAAGCGAATGTTATAAAACGGTGAAATCAAACCGAATAAAAAGCAAGATAACAATTTCCAAGAGATCGATGATTTACTTGAAGAAGAAATTGAAAGTTGAATGTTTTATACCAAACGTTCGTAGAATTGATCATTTGGATTTTTGCAACCATAATAGAATCAAAAGCAATAGATAAAACAATTTCTTCAAAAGAATCGATTCGGCACATTTAACGAAGCGCCCGTTGAACTGAGTTTGTCCAATTACTAATAACCACCTTTTTGCTATTTTTGCTACTCGTTCGTGAGTAAAATTTTTGTTGATTTTCATTTTTTTTCATTAGCTTCATTTCTCCTCTCCAGTTAACTCAAGCACGGTTTTGGTTGATATTTCAACTTCCCTTTGCCGTCGTCAGTAGAAAATAATAATAATAATAATAATATAATAATACTAATAATAATAATAATAATAAGAATAATAATAATTAATAATAATAATAATAATAATAATCATAATAATAATATGATAATAATGATATAATAATGATAATAATAATAATAATAATCAATAATAATAATAATAATAATAATAATAATAATAATAATAATAATAATAATAATAATAATAATAATAATAATAATACTAATTAATAATAATAATAATAATAATAATAATAATAATAATGCTGATGATGATGATGATGTCATGCCTTTAAAGAGCAGTTCGTATAGAATTCCAGGAAAAGTGAAGCATTCTGTCAGAACAATTTATGATGTATATTACTCTTCCGGAACTGATGATAACGAGATTGGATATATGGCGGAGCAGACATTCATGTACACTAGAACAGGTATAAACACTGGAATCACACTGACGGAAAACCGATTTCTTATTCTTCCGACTGACACAGACACCAAAATGGAAGTAAATATTTCGCAGATGGTCGGGTTATTATTATTTTTTTTTTAATATTATGGCGAAACTTCGTGGTGACAGAAAATTGAAGAACGAATCAAAGATGTTGGAAATTTTGTCACAAAAATCCAATTTTGGAGATAGCCGTCTATGTCAGCATCAGTCGGAGCCCTGCGGTGCTTATGCATGGCGTCCAGCGGACGAATGGACCGGTCTGTGCGAATATCGGCTCAAGTCGACAGAATAATTTAGAACACCCGGTCCAAATTTCCGGGATTCTTTCATCTTATTAGGTTGGTTTATGTCGCTCCCACGGATCCTCTATTGGATCCCAAACCAGGGCTCTGAGCCGGCGGAACTGGAATGTTCTGGTTTGTGAGATGATGGTTGGCTACGGAGGGCGTTTCGAGTGTTGGAAAATCCGGCCGAGAGAAAGACAGTTCTCAGGGTTAGGGTTCTGGTCAGAAACGTCCATCCCCCGTCACCACTGATCGACGGTCTGGTAGACTTCGGCTGGATTCCTTCGCGAAATGTTCGCCGTGAGTCCAGCCATCTAATCCAAAACTCCGGGACCGCGATCCACTGGACCGGAGCAGCCCTGGCTCACACTTCCGGAGACCAGTGGAGATTGTCGCCCTCCTGGCGAACCGAAGACGGGACCAGCTTCGATTCTTCATAAAAACAAATGGTTTCTTTCTGACAACAGGCCCCGTCAATTCGAAATTGCAAATCTCCATGCTTTTTGATGTCGCGGCCTCAGCGGAGAGAGAGAGAAAGAGAGAAATGACGTCAATACACACAGAGAAGTGACGTCAATACACGCAGAGAGATGACGCCAGTACACAGAGAGAGGTGACGTCAATAAAGAGAGCGACGTCAGTACACAGAAAGGAAGGTGACGTCAATACACGCAGAGAGATGACGCCAGTACACAGAGAGAGGTGACGTCAATAAAGAGAGCTGACGTCAGTACACAGAAAGGGAGGTGACGTCAATAAAGAGAGATGACGTCAATGCAGAGAGGTGACGTTAGTACACAGAGAGAGAGGTGACGTCAATAAAGAGAGATGACGTTAGTACACAGAGAGAGAGGTGACGTCAATAAATAGCGATGACGTCAGTACACAGAGAGAGGTGACGTCAATAAAGAGAGATGACGTCAATGCAGAGAGGTGACGTTAGTACACAGAGAGAGAGGTGACGTCAATGAAGAGAGATGACGTCAATGCAGAGAGATGACGTCAGTACACAGAGGTTACGTGACGTCAGTACACAGAGAGAGGTGACGTCAATAAAGAGAGATGACGTCAGTACACACAGCGACAGAGAGAGAATACGGAGATTTAAGGTGATTATGGGCGAAACGGTGAGAGGTGAAGTTCGAAATCACGTGATTACGTAAAGTTTCGAGCTGGCAAAAAAATGGGGGAACAGTATGAATAAAATGGGGAATGAGTTATTCGTTTTATCGGAGTAACATGAATCCCTCCCCAAATCATTAAGTTCATGTCCATTATAGGTTTCGCTGTTGTTGCGCCGGGGCCGCCATTGATTCTCGCTAGATTTTTCTTTTCCTCTCTAACCCGTGATGGAAGCGCCGAACCCATCAGTGCAAACAAAGCGGCTTCCCATTCCCGCCACTACACAAACGTGCCCCCTCCGTCTCCTACACACTCCCCCTGTTTGCACAGTTGTCAAATTAACAGCCGCCATTTGTCTTCCGGCAATTAGCGGGATATATATATATATATTTTTTTAAATTCTCTTTCCTTTCCATCAGCGGCTGTCGCGCGCATGCGCCGTAATGGACACTCGCCTTGGAAACTTCGCGAAAATAAACACAGATGTATACTTGCGCGAGCGGCTCAAATTATCAGGGAGAAATGGGAATCGCGGAGTACACATTTCGCTTCTGAGGCAGATCCAGCGCCACTCGACAAAGGTCAATCAATCCCCTCATCTAACGGCCTTGCTACCTCCGACAATTGGAGAGCGCACCTGCTGGCAATATGGCGTTGCAAAAAAGTCGCCGGACGGCTGTTTTCTCTCTCTTTCTCTCCCACTCCCGCCCCCCTCACCCCATCATCATCCTTCGTTTATCGTAACCTGTCTTTTGGCCGGGGCGTTAATTGCGGAAAGAATTTGTTTTTCTTCGAATCGCCTCCCCGACCGCCATGTTCGGCTCGGCGAAGTGAACGCAAACAGTATTTATAAACTTGTAACCCTAACCGAGCCGGCTGGCAAGTCACCGCGAAAAGCCGGCCACACGCAGCTTAAGAGTCAACCCGCCCCCCCCCCCACCGACCAACCGAGAAGGAAGATCGCGGCGGCTCTGGAAACTTTCTTAACTTCTTTCCCCTCTCCTTTTCTAGATTTGCAACGAATAAAGATTAACGCCCTAAATCGAAAGTAAAACGTGCGGGATTAACGGCGTGCGGGGGGGGTCTGTCCAAACACAGGCTTAAAAAAAAAAAAAAAACACACGATAATTCGGTTGGTCGTCGTAGCCCCTATTTTTACCTTGTCGTAGATTTTGGTTAACTATACGAAGACAGTAGGGGGGGCAACAACAACAAAAAAAAAAGGGTCGCGGAAGTAAATAACCGTGCGTCACAAAGAGCGTTTCGATTCAGTCCGATGAAAGAACTTGCTGTAAACCTTTCGACCAGTAAAGGGAGGAAACCAGACCACCCCGGAGAAAATAGTAATGAAGGAACCTTCGCAATAGCGGAAAGGGCCAACGTGAGTGAGGCAGGTTTATGTAATGGCTACGACTGTCTTCCTCGAACGTCACCAACGCCCGCCACGGGGCTAATCGCGTAGTAATTAGAGGCACTACTTTTCGTTTTACTAGACATTATTAACGCTTCACTGGAGTTTCAAAACCTACGCAATCGGTGGGTGGAGAGATTTTCCCGGTGATGCTGCCAAGCATAAAACAGAGGCCGGCAAACGGCTTCTTTCCGCGCCCGCGGAAGATACGTTGAGGTTCTCTTTTAAATACGCCACGTTTGCAGCTCTTGTGAAGGTGTGATGTCTTCCTGCTTCCTCGCGACTTCTATTTTGCGTATTGAACCCGTCATCGCGAAAGCCAGAGTTACAGAGTTGTTCAGACAAGCAAACAACCTGGCCTATTCCTCTCATTCCACTAAAAAGATGGGTTCTAGGTTGTGTTATTTTTTGTCCACATGCCAAAGCTAAATCAATTTCCTGAAGCTCCTAACACAAACCCTCTGTTATAGACACCCGGGTAACTATACCAGATAGGTGCATTTGACTGCAAAGTAAATAAGAAGAACCCGTCTCAGTTATTTAAAAGAAAAGCAACAACATAATTTCACTTTTGGGATAAACACCAAAGTAAACTTGGGGACTATGAATGGTCGATTAGACTGCACATTGCAATGGTCCATGATTAATGTGCAACGGCATCAAATATCAACAGTAGACGAAACAGATTTCTGATCTTCGGTCTAATAAGCCTTTATTAAATATCACATCTGCCAATTCTTCATTTTCAGAAAGTCTGCAAACTTAATTACAAAACGTCTGTTGCCTCAACATGAAAATGTAAGAACATGTAGACTAATAGAATCTGGCAAAGTGGATTCTTGTTATTCTTATACCCGATTACTATCTGCTCACGTGGTCTCTCGCCTGTTCTCCACGTTCCATTACCAGCTGCTCACGTGGGCTCTCGCCTGTTCTCCACGTTCCATTACCAGCTGCTCACGTGGGCTCTCGCCTGTTCTCCACGTTCCATTACCAGCTGCTCACGTGGGCTCTCGCCTGTTCTCCACGTTCCATTACCAGCTGCTCACGTGGGCTCTCGCCTGTTCTCCACGTTCCATTACCAGCTGCTCACGTGGGCTCTCGCCTGTTCTCCACGTTCCATTACCAGCTGCTCACGTGGGCTCTCGCCTGTTCTCCACGTTCCATTACCAGCTGCTCACATGGGGCTCTCGCTTGTTCTCCACGTTCCATTACCAGCTGCTCACGTGGTCTCTCGCCTGTTCTCCACGTTCCATTACCAGCTGCTCACGTGGGCTCTCGTCTGTTCTCCACGTTCCATTACCAGCTGCTCACGTGGCTCTCGCCTGTTCTCCACGTTCCATTACCAGCTGCTCACGTGGGCTCTCGCCTGTTCTCCACGTTCCATTACCAGCTGCTCACGTGGGGCTCTCGCTTGTTCTCCACGTTCCATTACCAGCTGCTCACGTGGGCTGCCTGTTCTCCACGTTCCATTACCAGCTGCTCACGTGGGCTCTCGCCTGTTCTCCACGTTCCATTACCAGCTGCTCACGTGGGCTCTCGCCTGTTCTCCACGTTCCATTACCAGCTGCTCACGTGGGGCTCTCGCTTGTTCTCCACGTTCCATTACCAGCTGTTCACGTGGGCTCTCGCCTGACGTTCCATTACCAGCTGCTCACGTGGGCTCTCGTCTGTTCTCCACGTTCCATTACCAGATGCTCACGTGGGCTCTCGTCTGTTCTCCACGTTCCATTACCAGATGTTCACGTGGGCTCTCGTCTGTTCTCCACGTTCCATTACCAGCTGCTCACGTGGGGCTCTCGCTTGTTCTCCACGTTCCATTACCAGCTGCTCACGTGGGCTCTCGCCTGTTCTCCACGTTCCATTACCAGCTGCTCATGTGGGCTCTCGCCTGTTCTCCACGTTCCATTACCAGCTGTTCACGTGGGGCTCTCGCTTGTTCTCCACGTTCCATTACCAGCTGCTCACGTGGGCTGCCTGTTCTCCACGTTCCATTACCAGCTGCTCACGTGGGCTCTCGCCTGTTCTCCACGTTCCATTACCAGCTGCTCACGTGGGGCTCTCGTCTGTTCTCCACGTTCCATTACCAGCTGCTCACGTGGGTTCTCGCCTGTTCTCCACGTTCCATTACTAGCTGCTCACGTGGTCTCTCGCCTGTTCTCCACGTTCCATTACCAGCTGTTCACGTGGGGCTCTCGCCTGTTCTCCACGTTCCATTACCAGCTGCTCACGTGGGCTCTCGCCTGTTCTCCACGTTCCATTACCAGCTGTTCACGTGGGGCTCTCGCTTGTTTCCACGTTCCATTACCAGCTGCTCACGTGGGCTGCCTGTTCTCCACGTTCCATTACCAGTGCTCACGTGGGCTCTCGCCTGTTCTCCACGTTCCATTACCAGCTGCTCACGTGGGGCTCTCGCTTGTTCCCACGTTCCATTACCAGCTGCTCACGTGGGCTCTCGCCTGTTCTCCACGTTCCATTACCAGCTGCTCACGTGGGCTCTCGTCTGTTCTCCACGTTCCATTACCAGCTGCTCACGTGGGTTCTCGCCTGTTCTCCACGTTCCATTACCAGCTGCTCACGTGGGCTCTCGCCTGTTCTCCACGTTCCATTACCAGCTGTTCACGTGGGGCTCTCGCTTGTTCTCCACGTTCCATTACCAGCTGCTCACGTGGGCTGCCTGTTCTCCACGTTCCATTACCAGCTGCTCACGTGGGCTCTCGCCTGTTCTCCACGTTCCATTACCAGCTGTTCACGTGGGGCTCTCGCTTGTTCTCCACGTTCCATTACCAGCTGCTCACGTGGTCTCTCGCCTGTTCTCCACGTTCCATTACCAGCTGCTCACGTGGGCTCTCGCCTGTTCTCCACGTTCCATTACCAGCTGCTCACGTGGTCTCTCGCCTGTTCTCCACGTTCCATTACCAGCTGCTCGCGTGGGCTCTCGTCTGTTACTCTTGTATTCTTTTCCTATTCGTTAATGTCTTTATCTTGTTTTTTTTTCTCATACACGCGACCACTTGCTGCTCACGTGTTCTCACGGTTGTTTCTCATGCGTTCTTTTACAATACATCTAAATAGAAATTTCCCATGTTCACTCAGGTTCCGCTGTTCTATGTTATGGGATTTTAGTGGTTTTTTTTTAGTAGAGTTGCTGTGAACCTGATCCTAAACTATCCATTTAGGATTATTCACCACCTATTTTGGCTATAATTGTGCATTAATTTACTTATATTTAAAGAAATAAAAGATGACATGACATGGATAGACTATGGCGGTGCTGCAATCGTCATCAGCATTTGATTAATGATGGGTAGTAGCAGATCATACTGGTTTCAACGATAACAGCAATTCAGGTGTCCATTAGAGAACGACCCAGAGGAGACACCAAATCCTATTTACCAAAAATCTACCTGAACTTAATTGGCATAATAATAATAATAATAATAATAATAATAATAATAATAATTAATAATAATGTTAACATGTTATGAATTTGGAGTTTAACTTTCTTCTGCCTCTACATTCAGAACCCCCATTTTACCACCAGGACTTGACTGTGTTTGGAATTGGCAAGCAACCTCGCCCCATGTCCTAAAATTCCACCAATATCGGGTTCTCCTCCCATCGCATCAGTTTTAGGCAGAGAAGCTTATCGTGCATGCAATGAAAAAAAGAAAAGAGTAGAAATTCCTTTTTTACTCGTTTCTGTGGACACAGATGTGGCTCTATGCATCGGCCCTGTCGTGCACTGCTCCGCCGACAGTACGCCTGTATCCAGTCTCACCGTGCCACTGCTATCCAAGAACAGGCCTCCTTGTTCTTTACCCGCTACATTTCTGGAAAAAAATCGACGAGTCATTGTCCCCCCCTTCTTGAAAGAAGGATCTCTTCTTGAGGGGGGGGTTAGGAATAGTTACAACCCTCTGTACAGTTCCCGGGACTTTGCCCTTTTTGGGGGTCACTAATACAACCTTTGGTGATGACAAATATGTGCTGCTCCTACCATGCGAGTTTTGTGTATGAATGCGTTGGCTAAATATACAGCCAGTTCAATGCAAATACTAAGTGGTGCATCTAGGCTGGGCCAGGTGGTGTGAGGGAGGTAAAAACTGACATGACATATAGAAGTTTAAATGGCAAAGAACAAGGACAGCAAAATATGTCACACCTGAAAGGTGTGCTAGATCATGCTAATGTAGTTAGACAGCAGTATTTCTGGTTCCCATGTGTAAACAATTAGTCAGACTGCTTTTTGTGGATTGGATTTAGAAGTGAACCCCACATTATAGACATCTTGGAAAATGTTCGGATATTTACTAGGTTGATTTAGTATCATACCAGTAAGTCACCGAACTCATTGAGAGTGTTGGTAGACAATTCTATTTCCTTCAGTGGAATTCCCCTCTTACCATTCCAAGCTATGATGTCTAGTGCAGTCTCTCTCTCTCTCTCTCTCCCCATCTTCTCTCTCCATCAATGATAACCTTAGGTTTTATATATCAAAAAACACTTGGCATTCTAGAATAAATAACAACAAGAAAATAAACAACATATATATATTATATATATGTGCATGTTTAATTAATGCATATGCAGTTTAAAAAATGTTGAGTACATCAACTTTTACAGAAAAAATGACTAGATTTGTATTGATGGAATTAAAAAGTCATATCACAGTCATGGAAATACAGCTTGTACCCACATGATAAAAAAGTAAATACAAACAAATTTATAATACAATAAAAACACTTGTCCTCCTCTATAGAAGGACTACTGAGATCATGAGAGTGTTCCACACTCATGAAAGACTGTTCACAATATTTAAAAATATGATAGTTCAGCTTTAAGTCGAATTTCTCAAATTGTTTAAAATCATGATGATTAAAGCTATAGCCCAAGTCAACTAATCTGGTTTTTCATCTTTAAAAACAAGGAACAATTATTGCAGAAATTGCTGTATTGGGAAATACTGGAAAGTTTCAGATTCACGCTGTATAACTAATAAATTAAACACTGTGTACAACATGATGTTTTGCTGATTCAATATATTTCTTAAAAATAACCATCAATAATGTACTGAGCTTGTGTAATAAACCTATGAATAGCATGCAGCCCTAATTATAGTTAACAGGTTTACCCATTCCCCTATAAAATTCAAACAGTCCATAATTTAAGCAAGTGTAAAGCTACCATACTGAATGACCCATGTATAACATGCACATGTACGTCAACACAGCCATGATTCTGTACAGCTTTAAAATATCTTATGAAAATCAGACAATATCTAATGTAAGCTAACATTGGCTGATTCGTGTACAACGTGCAAGTGAAGATCTGTTTATTACAGATTTGATTTATTCCCCCATGAAAATAGAATCAAGAGGTAACAGTGGAGGCTTACCTTACTGACTGACATACCCATGCATAATGCGCACTTGCAAGAAACTGAATCCCCCCTATATTTCTCCAAAAAATAGAAGACGACTTAGAAGAGTGATTAAAACTAATTCTTTCTTACATAAGAGATCTACTTATTTACATCACTGCATAAGGGATTGATTCCTTGCCTTCTCGTTTTGTTGGGCTTCAGTCCCTTTAGACGAAAGCTGAAGATCAGTGGAGGGCTGATAATGACAGTGATGGTGAAGATGCTAATCAAAAGACAGTCATTGTTCTCAATAAAGTGGCTTTTATTAATAAGGTGGGGGGAATGTACCGTGAAGATTCTGTAGCCAGAAGATACTCGTGATAAACCAGCTATTTTAAAATTAGAGCTTGGCTGAGTGCTTCACACGTAGTGCCTTCCTTCGGTAGTCCATTGCCAGAAATGAAATAAGAATCAAAAGAAAACGTTCACGTTTCAGGTTGGGTGAGATACATGAAAACAATGTCACAAGCAACAACAGGTTTCATAGCTTAAGGAAGGCAACTCTGCTATAGATTTTATTAAACATCTTTACCATAATCTTTTGACAGGTAAAACATCTAAGGAGAAATTATCTGCAATTATTATTATTATTAGGAAATAAATAAATAAGGCAAATAACGGAATCTAACTCCAAACTTCCTAACAATGGTACAATGAAAAGGCCTCCAAGTTTACCGATAATTCAATATTCAAAATAGGAGAGATCTTTAACAGTTAGGTATCAGTTCCGGCCATTCTCTCAGAATGACGGTTTTAGAACTTTAACTCAAACAAACAAACAAAAGAAAAAAACTTAACCATGTACCAAATGGAAATACTCAGCTACTTTCACTTTGACCAGTCGTCAGTTTAATTGTATAATGATAACAGCATCAAAAGATGTGCAAGATCTTCCCAGCCAACTCACAACTCTAGAAATATCCATCTCGCATTCAGAAATATAAGGCAATAGGTTGATGCGGGAAGCCTGCTGGATCCAGTCAGTTTCTCTTGCTCTTCCATACCAGCTAAATAGCACTAGTTTACTCCTGTAAACGGGAGAATTCTAGAAGGGTCCTGGTAACTTATTCTATGTCTGGGATGCATCACTGATGTCCTGTGACTAGTTGCTACAGACATTAGCCATGCTCAGCATTTAGGTTATAGTAACTTATTAATTTTTAAATTATAAATTTATAGAGTAAATGAAAATATAAGCTAATTAAATTCTGTACAAAAGTCAAACCTTCCAACACAAAAATACAAAAAAAAAATAAGAAAAATCTTTAAAACTAAAATAAATGTAAGTGAAAGATACTGTATAGCATCGTGTGTAATATTCAAGACCGCTATTACCGTGTAACATGGTGTAATATTCAAGACCCCTATTACCGTGTAGCATGGTGTGATATTCAAGGCCCCTATTACCATGTAGCATGGTGTAATATTCAAGACCCATATTACCGTGTAGCATGGTGTGATATTCAAGGCCCCTATTACCGTGTAGCATGGTGTGATATTCAAGGCCCCTATTACCATGTAGCATGGTGTAATATTCAAGACCCATATTACCTTGTAGCATGGTGTAATATTCAAGACCCATATTACCTTGTAGCATGGTGTAATATTCAAGACCCATATTACCTTGTAGCATGGTGTAATATTCAAGACCCCTATTACCGTGTAGCATGGTGTAATATTCAAGACCCATATTACCGTGTAGCATGGTGTAATATTCAAGACCACTATTACCGTGTAACATGGTGTAATATTCAAGACCGCTATTACCATGTAGCATGATGTAATATTCAAGACCGCTATTACCGTGTAACATGGTGTAATATTCAAGACCCCTATTACCATGTAGCATGATGTAATATTCAAGACCGCTATTACCGTGTAACATGGTGTAATATTCAAGACCCCTATTACCATGTAGCATGATGTAATATTCAAGACCCCTATTACCGTGTAGCATGGTGTAATATTCAAGACCCCTATTACCGTGTAGCATGATGTAATATTCAAGACCACTATTACCGTGTAGCATGATGTAATATTCAAGACCCCTATGTTTACCTCTAAATTCTGCTATCAACTTTTATAGGAAGTGTATTTCTTTAATCAGTTTTTCTAGGTCTAAAGGGAGGAATTGGGAAAAGGGTGGGAGGCCCAACAGATAAATAAAGATCTTGAGAAAACTGTAATAGGATGGTGTTATTGGTTCAAGACAGCAGTAAAGAACCACAGATTACGGCACAGTTCATTCTTAGAATGTCAGTCTGCTTATGTCAAACAATCTGCCATGTACGGACTTCAAAATTTCTGATTATGGGCACTAGTAGGACAGGGTGGTGCTCTGATGGTTTGACTACTGGCTGGGGGGAGGGAAAGACACACTTTGATTTCCTTCCACATCTAACATGAACAGCGCTGCTGGAAAAGGCTTCCCCTGCTGCTGCACAGACACCACCTGAAATCTACATTAGGTTGCTGCAAGGCGGAGGGTGACCCCTTTCTAATCCCACAGTGGAAAGGGGGCTTAGCGAGGAATACTCACTCAGAAGAAGATTACAGCCGCGTTAAAGAGATTTCTTTAAAACATGTTCCCCACCAGCTGATTAACGGCAATTAGAACGCAAAGGATGACCGCCATTGCAGAGCAAATAACAATCATAAAAGATCACTGTAACATCACCTGGACAATCCAGCAGAAACACCTGTATGATGCTGATTTGAGAAAGACCCAGTCAGAGAATATTTCCAGGGTAAGAGACATTTTTAAAAATTTGTTAGCTACAATTTACAGAATCAGGTAAAAAATTTTAAAAAAAGCATAAGGGGGTGGGGCTGACACCTCCTCCGCATCACCAACAACTTCAAGCTTTACAGAGAGAGATGGTAAACGTGAATATAGGAACTGGACATTTTTCAACATTAAATTAGTTACAAGAAACGTTCAAATAAAACCCAGCTTAGAATAGCGTTGTCGTAATGATATCTGGGTGGGCTCCATCTGAAAGCCCCTGGTATCAACAGTAAAAACATCCAATGTTCATCATCATTTATTATATGCATCACATATATATCTATACACATATTAAAGAACAGTCTAATTTTTTAAACAAAAAGTGAATTAAAAAATAAAGGACTACAATAAAAAAAAAAATTAATTTAATTATTTTAACAGAAAAAGCAGTTTCTATCATTTTTTTTTTGAGTTGTCTCCCTGCTATTCTTATAAACTATTGGTATCTAACAAAGGGGATGTAATGCAGAAAATCTAAAGATCCAGATTTTACTGTCTGAAATATTTGCAAGTTCCCTCACAACAAAATAATCTTTTCTGTCCAGATAGATGTTCCCTTTTCTACTTCAATGAACGTAGTGTAACAGTACCAATTGCTATAAGATCTATCTGGAAACTATGGGCAACTGGTGTCGTCTTGTAGACCACCATTACTGTGGATCAGGCTGGGACGTTTTACTTGCGTTTTTAATGATGTGAGGAAGTAAAACTATAAATTTATGCTGGATGTTAAACAAAAATGGGATCTACAAAATAAGTGGATAGTGATGATGATCTCTCATATGAAACTGCCAACTCCAGTCTGCTGTTGTACCTTAATGCTTATGGAACTGTTCCCATAATGCACTCAGTTTGCTCCCTCCTTCCTTCTGTAAAATCAAACTAAACACGAACACAGTCCTTCTATCTTTTTGATTTAAAAAGAAAAGAGTGGTGGGGAGGGGTAAATATTATCACAGACAAAGGTAGGGGCCAAGGTCCAGATCCTGAACTCTGGTGAGTATGTTTTACTGATAGCTTCTTGAAACAGATTCCTACTAAAGATGAGAGGTATGTCAACTTCCACAAGTACTGCATTGTGGGAATGGCTTCTTTGCTTCTTGCTAGATCAAAAAAAAAATGGCTCAGATTCTATCTGCCCTCAGTTTAAATTCCAAGTGTTGGAAAACTGCTTTAATAATAATAATATAATAATAATAATAATAATAATAATAATAATAATAATAATAATAATAATAATACATCTCGCGAAATAGTTTCCTGAAATAATTTCTAAATTTAAAAAAGAAATATTATATTAGGAGCATCCATTTCATATCTTGACATTTTTCACTGAGCCTCAACATCTTTGATTCCATACATATATTTATTTATCTGAGGATGTGAGATTGGAAGCTATTTCAAAATATGCAATTCTTTTTGTTTAATTATATTTATAATAAATTAATATTTTATTTATTTACTTTAGTTAAACCACAAGACCACATTGCTTAATATCAGCTACAAAAAAACAGTATACAGGGGGGATAAACTCCTGCTTCAGTTGTTACTGCAAGGGAGATAACCCAACTTAACATTAAGGTGAATTTCATGTAAAATTATCGTTAAAAATAATGCTACAATAAACGATACAAAAGAGATGCCCAATTATCCTTCCAATTTCAACATTAGAAATATTATATATATATATATATATCTGTGTGATTCTTTGAATTGTTTGGCATTTTTTTCGCATGTAAACGGAAAAGGAAGATAACTAAGTAAAATTGTTTTACTGAAACTTTTAATAAGCATTATAAATTTGCTCAAATGTCGAAAAATTATTTAGGCAAAACAAAATTACATTTTAATAAAATTAATTTGTTGTTATTGAACCTTTTTTTTTAACATTGTAAAAGAATTTTTAAATAATCTTTTTTATTACCAAAGTAGAGACCTGAATACATTTTAAAACGAAATTATATAAACATTATAATCTTAAGGGTTTAATTAAACATAAATAGCTGATAACTACAATGAGTAATTACAGAGATAATGTCTTTAATTACTTGTGTTCAATAATTCATAATATGTACATTTTTACATTAAAAGTTATTTATCTATTATATCATTTCATATTAATGTCAAAGATGCATCAACCTTTTGTAATCATAGTGAAACTTAGCAATATAATGAAAGTAAATATTTGAAAGTTTCTTGTAATAATAATAATAAAATATTTATGACAGAAGTAAAGTAATCTTACTGTCTTGCTCCCACATCTAAAAACAAAGCATTCTAGGAGGGTTTTCCAGGTATGCATAGTTGACCCATGGACCCGGGTAACTTGCTTTGGTCACCAGAGCTTATGCCCTGAGCACGCACTTTCTCTCTCTCTCTCACACACCAAACACACACACAACCCTCTCCACTGAGCTCACTGTTGAGAGATGACAAACCTCAAAGAACCAAGACAGGGTGGGAGAGTTCACCAAGAAAAATATGAAACTCCCTTTGAGAACATCATCATCACAGACAAAACTGATAAAGGAAGATTACAAAAAAAAAAAAAAAAAGAAACAAAACAATCACGCCCGTGACATCACAGTTGGATATTATACAAGCATGTGCGCAGTACATGCGGTCGGTTATGGCTAACCTTTTTTTCCTTTCAAAAAAAAAAAAAAATGAGCAAATTTTGCAAGTGAAGACTCAAGTCTAAAGCATCTTTCTAACTTAGAACTGGAAATTACTCTTCTGTTCATAATTCTTTTACATTTTTGAGTTAATTCCCCCAGGATTAATCTGTACTTTTAATCGCTTGAACTACTCCATTTCGTGGTGATGCTAAAAATGAGCTTGTATTTTTAAAAGTCAACGTATGATTCGATCACGATACCTGTCTGTTTTATTTATCTGTTCGCTAGATTTTTAAATAAACGGAAAATCGAATAAGTATGATAGATGATTATAACAACCTCCACCTAATTAAAGGGAGACAACTACTTAGTTTTTATTTAACTTGTTTCATGAGTTATTCTCCAATATTTTTTTTCTAAAAAGTGAAACAAAAATTAATACCAGTGTTTTTTTTAATGAGAAAATCTTCAGATGCATTTAGAATTAGCATAAAAAAATTCTAACCGCGACTTTTGTGAGCTGTAAAGTACAATAGCTTCAAAGATACACAATACAGCACTTAAATATTCGGAAACAAATGTAGCTTTAAAAATCACAGTTAATGGAAACAGAATAGCCGTCTAACTTCATTTTGCTAAACTTCATGTGTTAAAAAAGTAGTTTTTTGTTAAAAGTAATATTACTTGTAAGTTAATTTGCTTTATTTTTATCTTTTTTGGAGAAAATACAATGCGCAAAGAGAAAAGCCTTTTAAAATAAGGGTTTGTTTTTTTTACAAAATTGTTAAATATACACAATAAATAATCAGCCAAAAAACAAAACAAAAAAAAACGGAAATAAAATAAATTCCTACTTTCGATTTCACTGGCAATGATACCAGTAATCCCTGGTTTCTGACCTTTTTTTTCCTTTTTCTTTGACATTTCGTTCTGTCAGATATTCGCATCAACCACCTTCTGCAGCAAAACCAAGTCTTTGATCACTTGGGGGATGGGGTCAGAGTCCACGTATTTAAGTCTGGATGGACCGAGATTCTCCCGCGTGGCAATCACCGCCAAACATTGCAGAGACTGTGGCGAACCTGTGAAAAAAAGGGTCAAAAAGTCAGGATGTGCTGATGCGCAAAGCCCAAAGAATTTTGTGTGTGTGTGTGTGTGTGAGAGAGAAAGAGAGAGAGAGATGGTGAGAGATGGAGATGGAGAGAGAGAGAGAGAGAGATGGTGAAAGACGGAGATGGAGAGAGAGAGAGAGAGATGGTGAGAGATGGAGATGGAGAGAGAGAGAGAGAGAGAGAGAGAGAGAGAGATGGTGAAAGACGGAGAGGGAGAGAGAGAGAAGAGAGAGAGAGAGATGAGAGAGAGAGAGAGAGAGATGTGAAAGACGGAGATGGAGAGAGAGAGAGAGATGGTGAGAGATGGAGATGGAGAGAGAGAAGAGAGAGAGAGAGAGAAGAGAGAGAGGATGGTGAGAGATGGAGATGGTGAGAGAGAGAGAACACAGAGCGAGAGAGAGAGATGGTGAAAGACGGAGAGAGAGAGAGAGATGGTGATAGATGGAGATGGAGAGAGAGAGAGAGAGAGAGATGGTGAAAGACGAGAAGAGAGAGAGAATGGTGAGAGATGGAGATGGAAGAGAGAGAGAAAGAGAGATGGTGAAAGACGGAGAGAGAGAGAGAGATGGTGAGAGATGGAGATGGAGAGAGAGAGAGCGAGAGAACCCCAGAGAGAGAGAGATGGTGAAAGAGGGATAGAGAGAGAGAGAGATGGTGAGAGATGAGATGGGAGAGAGAGAGAGAGAGAGAGCGAGCGAGATAGAGATGGAGAGAGAGAGATGGTGAGAGATGGAGAGATGGAGAGAGAGAGAGAGAAGAGAGAGAGATGGTGAAAGACGGAGATAGAGAGAGAGAGATGGTGAAATCAAGACGAGAGAGAGAGAGAGAGAATGGTGAAAAGACGGAGCGAGAGAGAGAGCGATTGTGGCCCGACGGAGCGATAGAGAGAGAGATGGTGAAAAGCCGGAGAGAGAAGAGAGAGATGGGTGATAGATGGAGCTGGAGAGATAGGAGAGAGAGCAACCCGAGAGAGAAGAGAGAGGGAACAACACAGATAGATCTGTTGCAAGAGGAGAGCGCGAGAGAGATGGTGGAGGATGGAGATGGACAGAGAGAGAGAACAAGCAAAGAGAAGAGAGAGCGAGAACACAGCGAGCGAGAGATGGTGAAAGACGGAGAGAGAGAGAGAGATGGTGAAAGACGGAGCGAGATAGAGCGATGTTGAGAGACGGAGATGGAGAGAGAGAGAGAGAGAGAGAGAACACAGAGAGAGAGAGATGGTGAAAGACGGAGAGAGAGAGAGAGAGATGGTTGAGATGAGATGGAGAGATAGAGAGAGAGAGGGAACACACAGAGAGAGATGGTGAAAGATTGAGAGAGAGAGAGATGAGATGGGAGAGATGGAGATGGAGAGAGAGAGAGAGAGAGATAGAGAGAGAGGTGGGGTGAGGGAACACACAGAGAGAGATGGTGAGAGATGGAGATGGGAGAGAGAGAGAGAGAGAGAGAGAGGAGAGATAGGGGGAGGGAACACACAGAGCGAGATGTTTAGAGATGAGATTAGAGAGAGAGAGAGAGAGAGAGAGAGAGAGAGGTGGAAAAGGAGCAAGAACAACAACACCGCAGCAAACAAACAAAAATGGGCATGTGATTTGGATTCAGAATGGTTCTTCAATTATCCAACAGAGTTCATCAACAATGATGTGGTTTTATGTTCTGTCTTTTAGTAGAGTAAGTTTTGGGGGGGGGACTTCACGATCGGTCTGGAATTGCATGGAAACCATCCACTTTTAGACTTTCCCCATGTTCCATCAATCATTCCGATGCAGCAGACATCAGTGATGGCCAAGAATATGCCAACTGTCGAGGAACTCTCCCACAGCGGGCTAAGGAAAGGCCATTGTCGTTTCTTTCTTTTGTTTTTTTTTTAATTTAAATTAATTTTAAACATAAAACCTATCTCGCATATGTGACTCCCGTAAAAAGTGTGGGCGGCGGGGGGGGGGGGGCAGGCGCAATTCGTTCAGTAGATAAATAAGAAAAACGTTCCCACAATGCAGCGCTACGGAAGTTCCGCGATCCATGTACTAGACGCAGGCATAATCCTCACGGTCCGGCTTCGAAACCTGAGAGTTTCATCTGCCATGGTTTGCCTGGGGAAATAAAAAAAAAAGAAATCTCTCGAGTGCATCTTTCCCCGGTGGGGACCTTTCGGCCGTAGTTCCGGCGGAGTTAAAACAGTTCGTAGGTTTCCGTCGCGCTGCATTGTGGGAATATAATTAAAACAGTCCGCGGGGAACGATACGCGGGTTGCATCTCGCGTGTCTGATTGCTTACGCCCTCCAACATCTAAACACGCACGGGGGAAGAAAGTAGGGAAAGGGGCGGGGTGTGTGTAGGCGAAACAATCAGTGGTTAGGGACCGATGTAGTCAAATCTGGAAGTTCCGGGGGCGGGTCACGTGAGTACCGGACGACACGACCTCGCGGGTCGGACCTCCCGCTCACCCATAACCCCCCCCCCTCTCTCTCTCGACTGGATGCAAGCCGCCGTAAACAACAACAAAAACAACACACCAGGGGACGGGTCGGCGAAAAGCTTCTTACCTCTTTTTTCCGCCACCCAACTCCGGAACGCGGAGCAGTCGTCGAAGTCGGCCAAGATGTCCAGCACCGTCCGGCCCTGACCGTTCACCGCGCCGATCGGGAAGCCGCACGACAGGTATTGCACGACGCTCAGCTGCCGCCGCTTGGCCCCGCAGTGGGCGGGCGTGTCGCCCCACCGGTCCCGCCGACTGAGGTCGGCCCCGTGCTTCAGGAGGCACCGTAGGGTGTCCAGGTAGCCGCTCTCCGCCACGTCGTGGCAAATCGTCCGCCGGGTGTCGCCCTCCATCAAGTTCGGGTCGGCGCCGGCCCTTAGGAGAGCTTCCGCTAGTTCGGGTTTACACCGGTTCATCACCTTGTCAACGAACCCCCCCAAAAAAAACAAAAAACAAAAAAACAGCAATAATCTCCCTCTGCGCGGCAAATACTAAGTCAGACGGGGGGGGCAAGAAATAAATAAACAAACAAACAACAACAGAAAACCAATGGTTAACTGGAACTAGCTTTTGGCGGAAAGTTAGGCGCGGAGGGAATTTCGTAATTTGACCAAACCACAACCGGAAGTGAAGAGTGCGCTAGCGGCTCCGCCGGTGACGTAACACGCTTTTCCACAGACGCATATCCTATACGCTCGGTAAGAATAAAAGCACGAGACGGAGAGATTTAGGATGACTTTAAACTTATATTCATTTAAATACTTTTATTTTATATTTATTATTATATTATTATTATTATTATTATTATTATTATTATTATTATTATTATTGACATTGAAGTTTATGGATGATTGTTTTTCAAATTTCAACGGCCATTACATGATTATAATGTAGATTCGCACGGCAACCGCCTCGCATCCGGGTTCCTTACAAGTCTGATTTTGTAACCTTCCGACAGGTGGCGAACATGGCCACGTAACACGAAAAAGCGGAACTCGTTCGTCACACGTTTGACAACAAATGGTACAGAGAGATAGAGAGAGACATTGTGCGCACATACGTACGTTTACGCTCGGATGGAAAAGGTTTACTGTTGCATTATGGGAGCAGTTTTTTTTATTATTATTATTATTATCGGCGAATTCAAAAGTTGTTTGCTATACACGGTGCCTCTTTAAAAGGTAATGCCACTAAGTAAGAACTGTGTGCAAGTGGTAATGTTTTTTTGGTTGATAGATCCGAGGCAGTAATTAGCAGTGCTCTAATAGCCTCCGCGTCGCATCCTGGGCCGAGAAAGAGTACCTGCTGGGATAATTAAGTTGCACCACAAATTAGGAACAGATTCTAAACATCCTCTTTGTATATTGTATAAGGTTAGCAGCAGAAGCGAGAAAAAGGTACGAAGTTGTAAGCTTGAACAGTGTCGCTGTCGTCAGTCGGTTTATAATACTCGCTAAAGTGTTTGCATTATTCCAGTGAACTATTAGTGACTGGGTTAAACCAACCGTGACATTGGACCCCCAACCTGGGTGATGTAGTGGTGGGCTAGTAGACTGCCTGAGGTCGAAATCGGCTAAATGCAAGGAGTTCTAGTTGGGGGTGGGGGTAGGGAATTTTGTTTGGTTAGTCGAAGATGGAATACACTGGGAATTTTTGTCATGACCATAGTTTCCGGTGTCACGCCCCTCGCTTCCGCATTTCGGCTAGTGTTCCGGATAGAGGACACGATAACGACAACTGTGGCATTTCCTTTAAGAAAGTTTAGGGACAGATGAGTGTTGGGGGAATTGTCGTTTAAATTAGTTTTTGACGAATTTTGAAATAATAGTAATGTGTTTGTGTGTGTGTGTGTGTAAGACAGTAACCGGACAAACAGACACACCGGGCAATTCGTCACCTCCAATAAATGATTTCGACACCGGTTGTTCCTTATAGATTATAGAAATAATTACGGCAGGCAACAAATGCACATTTTACTCTTTTAATCCGTGAACATCGCTGACTATGCACAGGTTATTGGAAGTTCTACTGCATCCAAGTCACAGACGGGTAATCACGCAGGAATTCTGGACGTGACTTCCTACCGTTGACCAAGTCCAAGCAGAGAGAGACTAGTCGATGGTTACCCTGGCAGCTGCTGCATCACCGGGATCTGGACTGCTTCCCGTTCTCCCCGACGGCACGGACCGGTTTTCACGTGGAAGGATATACTGATGCCAAAAAACCGGGTGGAAGTGCTTTACTGTTCCACCCACTCGCATACCTTGTTTGCCAGGCGATTACTGTGAAGGGCAATGCCGTGGACATTCCGAGATGAGGGTTTGAAAATCGGGGAGCTGCGCGACTAATCGGGACACTTGCCCACCCCTGCCCCGGGCATTAATTTGACGATGGCGTCCGTTAGCATAAGTGTATTGCTTCTATAGGAACAGCAGTCCTCAGATATTATTCCATCCCTTCAGCAGCTCGGTCTATCGGGAGGAAGGCGAGGCCGTGCAACGTTCCGAAGCAATGACGAAACTGGCGGGCGGAGCTCTTCAAGACCCGAGCTCTGTACTTCACGTCGCGCGCTTCGTGTTAAATGGTAAAAGCCAAAGTGAGCACTCGGAGCTCTGCTCCATGCATGTTGGGAGCCTAGCGAGCCCAGCTCCCCCCCACCTGGGGTCGGGGTTCTCTAAATCTGTGCTGGTCTTCTTTCGTGTCTGTTTCCTGCGCATACGTCCATATTGTAAATAAGCTTTGGTCGTCCTCTCTGCGTAGTTGTGAATTCCATGCTACCGAAAGGCGCGTGATCAGTAGGACTGCCCTACCATTATATACAAAAAAGATCAAACCCCAGCCTAACCTAAAATCCATCAGTGAGAAGGACAGTTCTAAGACAAACCTTTTCTATTATTATTATTAGGGACATTTTTCTTTGGAAGGCGACACCCCTTCACCAAGTCACTTCGCAGCTCAGGGAGCAGCCATTTAAAACTTCGTTGCGTCTACAGGGTTGGTGTAATAAGGGTTAAAACAGAATGGCCAAAGGGGATACTGTAAAAACAGTTTAGATTCTATACATCGGTCTGTTATAGTTTTTCTTTTTTTTTTTGCACGTGTCTGACTGTCCAGTGAATAGTTGTCATGGATTCGAGAGAGAGAGAGTGTCAGTACAGATTGGGGGAGAGAGAGGTATGACGTCAGAATAGAGAGAGATATGACATCAGTACAGAGAGGGGGAGAGAGATGACGTCAGAATAGAGAGGAGAGAGAGAGGTATGACGTCAGTACAGAGAGGGGGGAGAGAGATACGATGTCAGAATAGAGAGGGGAGAGAGATATGACGTCAGAATAGATAGGGGGAGAGAGAGGTATGACGTCAGTACAGAGAGGGGGAGAGAGATATGATGTCAGAATAGAGGGAGAGAGAGATATGACGTCAAAATAGAGAGGGGAGAGAGAGGTATGACGTCAGAATAGAGAGGGGAGAGAGATATGACGTCAAAATAGAGAGGGGAGAGAGATATGACGTCAAAATAGAGAGGGGAGAGAGAGGTATGACGTCAGAATAGAGAGGGGGAGAGAGATATGACGTCAGTTCAGAGAGGAGGAGAGAGATATGACGTCTGAATAGAGAGGAGGAGAGAGAGATATGACGTCAGTTTTAAAGAGGAGGAGAGAGAGATATGACGTCAGAATTGAGAGGGAAGAGAGAGATATGACGTCAGAATAGAGAGGGGAGAGAGATATGACGTCAAAATAGAGAGGGGAGAGAGATATGACGTCAAAATAGAGAGGGGAGAGAGAGGTATGACGTCAAATAGAGAGGGGGAGAGAGATATGACGTCAGTTCAGAGAGGAGGAGAGAGATGTGATGTCTGAATAGAGAGGGGGGAGAGAGAGATATGACGTCAGTTCAAAGAGGAGGAGAGAGAGATATGATGTCAGAATAGAGGGAGAGAGAGATATGACGTCAAAATAGAGAGGGGAGAGAGAGGTATGACGTCAGTACAGAGAGGAGGAGAGAGAGATATGATGTCTGAATAGAGAGGGGGGAGAGAGAGATATGACGTCAGAATAGAGAGGGGAGAGAGATATGACGTCAAAATAGAGAGGGGAGAGAGATATGACGTCAAAATAGAGAGGGGAGAGAGAGGTATGACGTCAGAATAGAGAGGGGGAGAGAGATATGACGTCAGTTCAGAGAGGAGGAGAGAGATATGATGTCTGAATAGAGAGGGGGGAGAGAGAGATATGACGTCAGTTCAAAGAGGAGGAGAGAGAGATATGACGTCAGAATAGAGAGGGAAGAGAGAGATATGACGTCAGTACAGAGAGGAGGAGAGAGAGATATGATGTCTGAATAGAGAGGGGGGAGAGAGAGATATGACGTCTGAATAGAGAGGGGGGAGAGAGAGATATGACGTCAGAATAGAGGTGGGGGAGAGAGAGGTATGACGTCAGAATAGAGAGTGGGGGAGAGAGAGGTATGACGTCAGAATAGAGAGGTGGGAGAGAGAGAGATGGAGTAAAGAGAGATTTTCAATATACTGAAGGCATTTTCTAAGAAAACAAACTATATCAAACTATATAAAATGCATACAATTTAATAGATCTTAACGA
>JACATO010001474.1:0-134656 GCA_018389105.1 Nautilus pompilius | reverse complement strand
CCAGCCACAGCCCTTTGGGCGATCTCTCCTTGAGAGCTGTTTCTCTGATATCGATCTCTTACCCAAATAGCGAGATGACGGCCTGCCAACGTTTGACGGACAGTTCGACTATTAACCTCGCTGTGGGCTTGTTTTTTTATGAAGGGGAGATAATATTTATTTATGTCGGTTGCGGTTCGATATTTCAATAAGGTATCATTATCAAAAACGATCCACTGAGTTCCGTATCAAATAAACCTTATTTTTAAGCCAACGAATCATTTTTCTGCAAAAGGTCGTTATTCTCAGTTTTTACTTAAATTTTGTTGTTTTTTTAAAGGGAAAATAAAGCCGCCATTTCAACTTGAGAATGCGTGGTGGGAGCCGCTTTACCTTCTGAACTGCACTGCGATTATTACGCCGACTGGAGCTCGCAAGTCACCGGTCTGTTTCTCTCATTCGGCTTTCATAAGCCCGAAACCAATGGGCACGGAGATTTCCTGCGTCAGTTTTTCTTCGAGCGAAGATCATGTAATACTGCAGCCGTCAGCGAATGGCTTCTTGGGACCATTGCCCGGCCAGAGCCGAGCCTACCACCTGCCGCGACAACAATGCCTGACAACCAATCACAGCGGACTTAATCAACACGTGACTGTACTAATTGCAAATAATTATTGAAACAGAAAGAAGAATAAATAATGTGATAGAGTCTCTCTTTGTGCAAAATCGAAATCTTCTATACTAATTATGTGCGTTCTTCAATAACATGGGCTGTGGACTCGCATCTATTGCATGACTGTAGAATATTCACTGCACCAAAGTCCAGAAAGATTAGTAACAGTTACTGAGCCACCTCTGTTGCCGAGTTGGATCAAAAACGAGCCAGTCACGTGGAACTTTGTCAGGTACTCCGTGTAGCGTGGGATATACTACTGTTAACTGTCAACCTTCACAGTCTGCAGGTCTACCAGATCCACCCGGCCATGCTCATTAAGGTCCTTTCTAGTAATAGGTCTGATACCTACTCCAGATGCTTTTTCTTGTCTGCATCTCTTCTCAGCTCCCCTTCATACGAGAGATGTACTTCCAGACAAGATGTCATAGGATGTTGGCGTACTGATCCAGATTCTTCTTGTGCCTCCTCGTGTTCTCTCTACCATGACCAGTCTCCACATGCAGCATCCGGATGAAATTCAGAACACCTCTGGCTATAATATACTTGCCATTTTTCTTGGCTACTTTACCAACAACACTACCAAGGGATTTGATGAGTAAGTTTTCAGACTGTGGTAATCTTCCCCCGGAAGACTTTTGCCAGCTTTGCCCCGCCTGAAGACATCGATAATATGCTGCTCTTATACAGAACTCCGCGGAGACTGACTGGAGAATCTAATGCCTTCCATACAGCTAGCTGTACAGTAACTACTGTGAATCAGATTGTAAATGTCTTCTGTTTATCAGGGATCTGCTAAGGTGCCATAAACTGTCAAATATGAATTAATTATTAATTCATTTCCTCGCAGACCCCATGAGATGTTATTGGCATGAATGAAACCTCAACTTTCATGCCCAGCGCTGCTCGCTATAACAGTAATATATATATGATACTCGATTAGTATTGAAATCTGGACTATAATTTAACAAAAATGATTTTTTAAAACTTCAGTTATCTTATCCCGGCTGACTCTAGCCTTTTTAGTTATCGAGATGTTTAATGTATCAGGTCGTTACAAAAGGTTTGTCGGTTTTTATATTATGTTAATTTGGGGTTCATTTCCTGCAAGCTTGTGAAGGTGTATGTAGATAAGTTATACATCGTTTTGTAGCGTGTGCTTTGGCATACATTATGCTAAACCTAGCTTTTAAAAAAACATAAAATGGATATTTGTTTCAGGGTTCTGAGTGAAGCAGGGATAGAAATGTTTTCAGTGCCATTTTGCTCCACGAGTTCAAACGAGGCCACAAAGCGTGCGAGGCGATCGGTAACATTAACCAAGCACGGGGCGAGGACACAGCAAATGAGCAGACAGTACAGCGATGGTTTGCAAAGTTTCGATCAGGAGATGTGAGCCTCGAAGATAAGGAACGTAGCGGACGTCCTTCCAGCTGTGATGACGACCGTCTGAGAGCCTCGGATGAAGCCGATCCAAGAGAAACAGTGCGAGAAATTGCTGGAGAGCTGGACGTGAGCACTGCGACTGTTTCCCGGCATCTTGACGCAATCGGCCAGGTGAAAAGGCTCGACGAGTGGGTGTCTCCCGAGTTGAATGGACAACAATGGAGATCTGCTCTTCGCTTGTCATAAGAAACAAAAACGATCCATTCCTCGACCGAACCATTACGTGTGATGAAAAATGGATCCTTTACGATAATCGCAATCGATCGGCTCAGTGGCTCGACAGAGACAAGGCGCCTAACCACATTCCAAAACCCAGCCTCCACCCAAAGGTCATGGTCACTGTCTGATGGACTGAAACTGATGTCATCCACTATAACTTCTTGGCGAAACCATCACAGCTGAAAGGTACTGACATGGATTAAACTCTGTTCATCAGAAACTCTCTCTGCCAACGGCAGCTGGCATTGATGAATCGAAGAGACCCAATCCTGCAAAAGTGACTTCAGAAACCGAACAGGTTGGGGTACCAAGTTCTCCCTCGCCCGTCCTATTCGCCAGACCATCACCACCTCGACAGCTTCCTCCGTGTGAAATCCTTCTCCAACCAAGCAGCAACAGTCTATCGACTCCAGAAATCCAGATTGTTTTCAAAACGGTACAGATGCGCGTGTAACTCGTTGGCAGAAGTGTATCGACTGTAATGGGACTGACTTTGATTAATAAACTTCACGTTCGGCAGCGATAAGAAGTCTCATTGTTGCAGGGGAAAAACCGACAAAACGTTTCTAGCAGCCTGATGTATAATATAATTTATTAAAGTGGCGTAGTAACAAGTCACTGGAAACATCAAAGAATCTTATTCCGTTACACAAGGAAATCAGTGCCTGAAAATATTTGTGCAGACTTCGTGCTCTCTAACATTTAGAGGACATCCCGAGGATGATCGTTATTGTCGTGATTTAGAGAAATGCGTCGTCATCGCTAAAGAATCTAGAAGCTGACAAGTATCTTGCTTGGAGTTACTGTAGAATTCTCCGAAGCTTTACACAAACCATCGGAGACGGGGAATAAAGATATATCTTGGCGGAAACCTTTGGCGGTAGTTCACCGTTCGCGGACAAACGTTCAGGGGGGGGGGGCGCCTTTTGATGAGACACCGGCCCTCGTTGAAATTGTATGGAGCACCAGAGGAAATCGAACCGGGTTTTCAGTTCTTGGCGAGAAAATAATCCGCTTAAACGGGGCTAAGCTAACGGTGTTTGGCAAAAAAAGAAAGCAGCGCGCCCACGGATTTTGTGAGAGTGTGAGAGTGTGAGTGTAACATTAGATAAAGTTTAATGAAGCTCTTATGTCATAATTTAATGTAGTTTTTTTTTCCTATTATTAAAAAAGATTTTATATATATATAGACAGTAGAACCTCCTTTATTCTGAAGATCAAAGGTGTCCGGGTAAATGGCATTTCCGGTAACGGATATCGCATAGGTTGTGTTATTAAGCATAATTCTTCGTTCTTCCAGTAATGATTAATAAACACAGCTATTATACACCAGATACACATGTCCTGTATATAAAAACAAACCAATCAACACAGAGACTGTACTGTACAATAAAGTACTGTAATGCATGTAACTGTAAGGAAAGAGTAAATCCCGTACTGTACTTGCTAATAAATTCTTTGTGTACCTTCTCTAAACGATGAACCCTGCGGTTTAGATGAATTATGCATTGTCTGAGGTAGCTAAAGTCGAAGCAGCAGGAGATGAGACAGATGAATCGGATATAGCGAATGCTGATGGCGAAAAAAATACATCATTGACGGTGAGATTTACTAATTCCGGCTCCGTATCATCGAGTAGGGAGATCACTGGTGGAGTTGTCGCTGCAGTCGTTGTGGCGCCTTCAGGAAGGACTCCAGGCCTCTCCTTTATAAGTTTCTCTTGTATCTGGTACATCTGCGTAATGGAAGATTTCTGCTCCAGGAAATTGATCAGACAGGTAAAGGTAGCTGTTCCCTCTGTGAGAGTCGTATTTTCCTGTGAAACCTCTCGCTCATCTCCATCACCGCTGTCGCCACCTTCTACGGTTTTCGGGGTTAGGGACGCATCGGTGAACCGGAGCGTTGACGTCACAAACATCCCATTTCTCGATGTCATCGTCGCTCGGGTCAGGGACAACGTCCGTCAGCTCGTCCGACCCCTTTTCTGGGATACCTCGAGGCCTTCGAAGTCACCACCGATCCCCCCCGAGAACATCGTAGCAGGCCAGATATTGCGCCACGTGTGCTGGAGGATAAGGTGGAAAGCCCCTTAAAACTCTCGGAATCGTCGGCTCCACCCTGACCGACAGGTTTGCGCACGGATGAACCGCGATAACGGCATTCCATATTCCTGACAACTCCCTGATCCACTGGCTGGACCAGAGAAGCGCAGTTAGGCAGGTGACGAAGACATTGCGGGTCGCCATAGTTTCCGCAGCCGGGGCGAGCGGAGCAGTTACCCAGCAGGAGTGCAACCTTGCAGTTCTCTGGGAGCCCGACTCTCCGGCGGTGCTCCCTGGCCTCGTCACTTGTAAGTTCCCAGGGCGATCCAAGCCCGCTTTTTGGACCGGTAAAGTACGCGGACAACCCTAACCACTTCAAAGGCGCGAGGTCGAGCGCTCTTACCGATCGCCAGCGCAGTGAGTTTCTCCTTGAGCCCGGGCGCTGACTCCTCGCCATCACAGACAAATCTGTCCCGTAACCCGGTCTTGTCGGCGCTATAAACTACATCGGCGGAGAGACCGTTTTCCCTCACCAGCCGGACAAAGTCTTCGACATACTTTTCGGCCGTCTCGTGGTCAGCTGACAGCCTTCTGTCGCTCGCTCTGAGGGGATGGATACCGCATCGATTTCTAAATTTCTGCAGCCATCCGGTGGAGTAGTCGCAATCGGCTTCGATTTTCATTTGGCCTTGATGCGCCTCGGCCTTTTCCGTCAGCATGGGCCCCAGACACAGGTGCGCCGCCGAAGCCATTCGTACAGAACCTTGTCCAAGTCGCCGCTTTGTGGGCCGTCTAAGGTTTTGCCGTTTAGCCAACCCCCTGACCGAGCCACTTCCTGCGTAGAACTTCAGAATCCTGTCCCCTCAGGTCATAAATGGTCGATTACACCGCAGCAACTCCACCTTCTGCTGGATGGTTAGTACATTCCTTCGCCGCTTCGCGCCGCCACTCAATTACCCAGAATTCATCTTTCTTTAACACCGAATTTCCCACTACTCTCGACTTACTACCGCTGGCACCCGTAACGGGTGGGTTTGGGTGGGGAGAGCGTCTGGGGATCGGCCACTGCTGGCGAACACGGAAAGTGCGCTGCTTGGCTCGCATCTGACTTCTGAACAACGGGGACGCCTCTACTACCGCTAGACAGCAGCGCCGCCTGATGGAGCGGGGCTGCCGCTGTCAGAGTAAAGGCCGCGTCAATCAACCAAACGTCGCCAACCCGCGCGGTCGTCTCGCCTCAGTTTCTCACGCGGGTCCCCTTTCCGACACTCACCGTGCGAGTGAGACAGGTGAAAGAGAATGAAGGTGTTGGCAAAAGGAGAAGCTTCGCGTGGGAAACTGAAGCGAGACGACCGCGCGGTTTGACGACGTCTGGTTGATTGACGCGGCTTTTACTCTGACACCCGAACTCAGAGCCGCGCTTTCCGAGTGATGGATGGTTTGTGTCCCTGTGTTTCCGTTATTTGGATCCGTGTGGTTTCGAGTGTCTTTCATGCTCTTTCTCTAGCGGATGGCGACCAGTGTTGTCGGAGAGAGAGAGAGAGAAGAGAGAGAGAGAGAGAGAGAGAGAAGAGAGAGAGAGAGATAGAGAAGAGAGAGAGAGAAGAGAGAGATGGAGAGGAGATAGAGAGAGAGAGAGATGGAGAGAGAGGATAGAAGAGAGAGAGATGGGAAGCGGCGAGAGCAGAGAGAGCGACTCGAGCTTTATCGAGAGCTCGCGCTTCTGCTCCACTATTGAGCGCTCTCTAATAAGATCATCTCGAGAGGAGCTGATTGCTCCGCGAGCCGCGGAATCTCTCGCTGATCGCTCTCTCGGCTCTCTCGAGCTTCTCTTTATCTCTCCTCTCGCCTCTCTCGAGAGTCTCTACGCTCCTCTCCGAGAGAGCTGCTCGATGCTCGAGCTCTCTCTCTTTCTCGCGAAATCTTTGATCTTCTCTCTCTCTGTTCTCTCTCTTCTCTTTGCTCTCTCTGCTTGCTTCTCTTCCGATTGAGGATCTCTGGATTCTCTCTCTCTTTCTTCGTCTCTCTCTGTCGAGCTTACTCTGGCTCTCTAGATCTTTCTCTCTCTCCAGAGAGCTTTTAGAGAGAGGCCATCCCCATTCTCTCTTCCCTGAGCTCATGATCCTTTTGCGCCCCTCAGACCTTAGGTGGTCACGTGAGGCGCTGAGACCAGTTCCGGGAAGGGAGGAGGATACCAGGAACGTCGGGTCTGCGGTGGACTAAATCGCGGCAACACAGGATGATCGACATCCTGTTTGCGCGTTAGCATCATTGGCAGCAAGCCACGTGCGTGCGCTGAAAAGGAAAAAAAAAACCCTCAAAGGGAAAAGCGGGAGAAAGTCCGTTGGTTAGTGATGTCTGAAGCGACTGGGGAAACCAACCAAGGGGGGGGGGAGAAGCCGGGCGGGCGGGACGAATCGCAGTTCGTTCTGTCCGCGAAAGAGCTCAGAAGAATTCACGCCTGAGACTGGCGAAGCTGCTAAGACTGGTTCACAAACCAAACCATGAGCGCGGCTTCAAGAGTCCCTCCTTTCGCGAACAGATCAGAGCCGGCCCCACAGCCAGCATCTCCTCCGGAATCGCCACGCAGGATCACGTGTTGTATAGCTGGGATTTGAGCCGGAGATGATCCCACCACCCACTGGTTTCGGTCGGGCGCCGTACCATTTTTACCTACCGCCGAATAAATGACACAACAACGGCGCGGTTCCGAACATCAACGCGAGATACAACAGATGTATAAGTTTTACATTATCGAAATAAAGCAAAAACACGGAACAGAGATCCGTTTCTTTTAATTTTAGAATGGTTTTCGCGAGGGAAAGCTATCACAAGACCGTGGTCTTGTAGCCAAACGTTGTCCCCATCGGCAGTTCCGACTCCCTTAAAACCAGCACCGGCAGTCTTCAAGATCGTTCGGTGGACAATTATTTGGAAACGCCACGTGAAAGCTAGACAATGAAACAGTGGTTACCATGGCAACCCGCACCGAGAAAGGACCGTTAGTCACTTTAACGTTTCAATGGGGGAACAAATCACCCGGTGGGTTTACAAAATCGACCCAACCCGAGGGGTTCTGTCCCCCTCTACAAACGTAAAGCGTCAGGCAGCGACGGGAAAATTTAAAGGGTTTTGTTTTATTTTAGAAAGAATTCCGCTTCCGGTTTTATTTAGATGATTACCTTTTGATTAGGGATCTCTTGATCTGTATATCGAAGAAAGCAAAACTTTAAGAATTTTCGAATTTCGGTAAAAAAAAAGAAAAAAAAATTCTAATCAGTTACACTTAAAATTTACTAACAATAAAGGGAGATAACTTTCAGGAGTTTCCGGATATCCTAACATTAAGGGGAGCTAACTTTCAGGAGTTTTCGGAAGCCCCCAACGATACGTTTTTTCTTCATCCAAGATGGACGCAAATAAAATCAATTAACACTGCAGCGATCAATATCCGTCGATAGGTTGGTTTCATCGGACAATTTATTGTCTTTAACATTTATTTATGTACATGCTTTTTATTGTTCTTTCTCTTTTTTCGTGTTGTTACTGTTGAAAGTGAAGAGTTTTTATTACATAAGCTATCAGTTTCCACCATTCCCGATGTCCATCATCCAGGATAACATAAGTTCACAAAATCATTTTTAATCCTAAGATGGCGAATTAAATTATATATTTTTCTTTCGCTTAATTTCTAATTCACTTTTAAAAAGGAACACAGGTAGAAGAACACTTGTGTTCAAGACTGTTAGGGGGGAGAAGATCTACTGAAGTTCACTTCTTCTTCATAGCGTTCGCCGTATTGGCGTAAGGTGCATGGTACTGTGGTTTGTTCAGAGAGCGCATACTAGCCCAGTACCTCTGACTCCAGCTCTCTAGGTTTTCTGTAGGGGTTACCCCGCCCTTAGCTCCTGGCTCATACGTCCTACCCTGGGAACACAAGGGGGTGGGGATTGATTCCCCGAGGATCCCACCTCGAGGCAGGGCTTTTAAGGCGGCCCTTGCCCGCCTGCTGGCTCCGTCATGGGACACTTAGGCATTTTAGGAATAGCTCTGCCACAAGCTAACTCACCCGGTCTTGATAGAACCAACGCCAGTTTGGTCCATGACTGGGAACAGCTTATTTCGCAGCTGACCTCCATGTCTGGAGGCCGTTCCCCAATCCGCCACCCGGGGACACGCTCCGCTGGGGGTGGTCGCCCCAACGAAGAACCCATCCGCTGGACGTGTAGTAAATCGCCCAGTCCGAGTTGAAGTTCACTTCATAGTTGAGTTTTCACGAGAAATCGCTGGATTAAAGAGTGCATCCAGCCTATGACCGAAATACTGGTCTATCGGCTCCGTCGTTTATTGAACACTCAGAACTTTGTTTGACATTTCTCGCAACTTTCTGCGTTAATGCGATATAAGGGGTGTGTGTGTGGGGGGGTCAGTTCTAAGATGGAATACGACCGTAATCGTTCGGCGGCGTGTCCTGGGAACAGCCGCCTGGAAAACCGACCGTCACGTAGATGTAGAGGCGGTGCCCGGCTTTGGAACACAACCGGGAGGATCGCAATAAAAGCAGGAAGACCTCCTTCTTGGTTCGGTGGAAACCGGCAGAAGTTTTCGCTGGCGCTGCAAGGAAACAGAAGAACGCTTGTGTTAGCAGAATTCGATTCATTTTCAGACAAGTCGGTGCCGGTTCGTTAATTCGAGACGCCGATGCGAATTTTTAATCAACGCACTGGAGCACTGCTGCTTAAGGGGAGATGTGTCGGCTTCTGAAACAACGGATAAACAGTCTCGGTGTATTGATATAGTTCGTATTTTGTGTGTGTGTTTGACGTTACCAGCTATGGATTCCCTCGTGCCTCCATTTATATTTACAGGAAATTAAGAAACTAATGCGAAAGGATAAAAAAAAAGAAGAAAGAAAGAAACAAGACGGACGGATCTGGTAGTCGGACAGCGTTCTCGCCATCATTAAGTCTGATGACTGCGCTGGCCGGTTGGGGGCGCAAAATCCTGCCTGGTCTGTTCACCGCATCTGAAATCACGTCGTTGCTAAGAAACGACCCTGAGCTAAAAAAAAAAATAATAAATCTATTGTCCTAAGAATAAAGTTACAAACTTTAGTTTAACTTCAAGACCGTGACAGGTCGTTTTTAAGAATCTGTCTCCCAAGGTGTCTACAGATTTTCTTTTGTCCACCGCATCCTGATGATCTCGGGTGAGAGATAAAAAGGTAAAGGTTATCCAATCATCTTTGCTCTTACAAATGAGGAAAGGGGCAAAGCGTGCACTATATGGATGCGAAGCGAACTGGTTGATTCACAAAGAAGTTTGACGACATGGTTTCGAGAGATTTCCACGATAAGCTTTCGCCGTGAGGGTGCGTAAGTTCCTGCCGGTGACGTGGGCTGGCAAAATCCCTTTTGGGGAGATACCGATTATAAGCAACCGTGGTAGCAGATTTTCGTAATACGTAACAATTTCTGTAGATGATTGTCTTACGATGTCATGCTATTCGGGAGTTTAAGGAGTTTTGTAAGTGCTTCGTTTTAAAAAAAAGGGGGCCCACTTCGGCAACAATTTATTATGGCAGGGATCGCTCAAGGGGACTCTGTTGGTACAGGTTTTTATCAGAAGACCGCGTTACTAAGCATTCGCTGTCGTAAGGGGTCATGTGGAGAATTCCTCGTGACGATAGGGGATTACCGTAACGCGTTGTTAAATTTGGATAAAGCGAATGGAGGCGCCGAGCTTCAACGATGGGCCGGTGGTGGTAGTGGTCAAAGGCGAGTGATATCCCGCTACTGCAACTAAAAAAAAATAAAGGGGGGGAGGGATCGTTGAGAAACTCTAATTTTCGGACCTGGCGATGAGAATGATAGCGTTATCTGGAAGTCTGCAATCGTAGGGAATGGGGGAAACACGGTTGTTAGCATCAAACGGAGAGATGCACTAAAAAGGCAAACAGTTATATATATATATATATATATGCAACGGTTCCGACTCCTTTAGATAGGTGGTGTCTGTGACGCTGTTAATATAACCATTATTACGCCTAGCATATTTGATAACTGTTTTCCATAAGCAGTTCCTTTGCTGGATATAACGTGCAACGAGATATCCGATTCGGGACAGACAGCATTTTATTTACAGAACAGGAAGTTCGTTACCGGAGTTTTAAATTGTTCTTGGCACCATGCTGCTCTTCAGTCGCCCACATTTGGCTACACGGACGGTGGCAGGCCAAACGTGCGATCGGTGAGAAACTAGACCGCCAGTTTTGACGAACTACCGAACCACTGTTAAGCTAGACGGCCGATCACTGATAAACGAAGTGCACGTTTACTGGAAAACTAGATACGACCACTGCTCAGCTAAACGCGTCATCTTGTCTAACTTGTGTGAATTATTAATAAAGGGGAATGGATATTTACCGGTATCCTTTTCGCATTATTACTGTTACAGAGCGAAAAGCTCTTCTCTGCGAGCTGGAGGCAATCATAAATAAACCAAACACACGATCAGTGTATGTTTTCCAAGAGCAACCGTTTCGTGCAACTATCGGCAGGCCAGATAACTGGTTGAAAATAGCTACACAAGATTATCCGGTGAGGTTAGACACTAGAATTAATTTCCATTTAGCCGCTCAACTACCTATTTACCGGCCAGACGCACACACTACTACGTTTATCAGTCTGGTCGGACGTTGACAGCGAGGACAGAATAAATGCATACCTCAATCTGCCCATCTAAATAACACAGAACGTCAATGACGTCCGATCGCAACAGGAAATCCAATATGATCACGTGTTTCCGTTGTTTCTTAGAAACCCCTTATTAACTTTAGCCGTTTGAATAGCGCTGTTGATTGCCTACTTTCGCAGGGCTTCCAGGAAACCTAAAGAAAGACCTTAATTTCCTATCTCCAACTTATGCGAACATATTCAGAAAAGGCAGGTCTAACGTCGATTTGCCCGAAAACTCTGAGCATGTCACGAGTTTCTGACACACACTGTTATAACGAGACCGTTCCAGGTGGTAACCGCGTGCATCCATATCAAAAACATTACCTACCTGCCGAAAGCATAGAGCGGATCATCACCTTTTATAAGAATAACTGGTCACAAGTTGCGAGCTCAATGTCCTCGAAAAATAAATGTTGGATCGCTTCCAGATGCTTCGTTACAACAACAGACAGACATTGCTGTGTTTATACTGCCGTCCAGAGTGGATGAAAACCAATCTTTCCTCAAAGGTATCAGTCTGGAGTTCTCAACACTCACATCTGGTACTTCAAACGTTTAGCGATGGCAAGATCTTCCGGCTCTAGACCGTTTGTGCAGGTGTTCCTAGTGTTTTCCAGTACCGACTTCTCACAGTTACTTTCCTTCTAAACTCTCGTAATTTAGACAAACGGTGCTTGAGTCTTCCTTCCCAACCTTCACTGTCTGAGTCGAAGAACTACTGAAGAGAAGATCCGCAAGGCAGCCAAGTGAACTGGTCTGATTCTGGAGAAACTTTTAGAAAAGTTTTCCGCGGTTATCTTGTCTAATTACCCAGCAGAAGTACTGTATTGATTCGCTCGTTACTGTGTCTAGTTCAAATAGAAGGAAGACAAAAGTCCAAGCCACTCGAGGTCACACACACACACACACACGTTCATACACATGAAGGCGTCGCCTGGCGCTGTCCCTAGAGGGTACTCGAAGATTTAGCTGCGACTCACGTCTTGTTTTAATCTTCAAGAAAATTGAAACGAAAACAGAATAATCACGATAGAGCCGATACCTTAACGATAATCAGAGATAATTAATCCCAACAGTTCTCTTTATATAGCGGTGTGTCCGTACAGCCAGGGAGAAGTACACTTCATGCCATAAGCTGCTGGTTCTTTAAAAGATTCTGGGAGAGTTCTTTAATTGTGAGAGTAGGGATTAGGGTTAGGGTTAGACTAGGCGTAAGAAAACATGATGGTCCACTCACTCCATGAACATTTTTCTTCGAAACAACTAAGAAAGACCTTCGGCAAACAGATTTCGGATCAATAATAATAATAATAATAGAATCAGGGTTGAATTATTTGATTTGAATAATTTGTGTACTTTTTTAACAAAGAGAAAAACCTCAGCTTTATTGTTATGTTTCTGGATAAGCAATCTACGTCATATGACAGCTAGGCGATGAATAATTAATATCGCTACCGCAGTTTATTGTAGTTTAAAATTAAAGTCCCCCCCTCCTTTTTTCAGCTGCAATACTGGAGTTGACTTTAAAAGTGTAAACCGATATATGTACGTTTGTCGGGCTGGGTTCTGCTTTTAACTAAAAAAAAAAAAAAAAAAACAGGTTTAGAATAAATGATCGATTTGCGGCTAATAGAAAAGGAAAATGGAACTGGACAAGCAAGAACAAAAAAATATTACTTCATCGAAAATATGTACAGCGGGTCTGATCGCGTGATCCGGTCTCCCTCGGTGCGTGTGGGTGGGAGGGTGTTCTGTCCTGCTACTTTCGCACAGTTCTCTCCGCCCGCCCCCCCCAGCCAAATCCTCCTTCCAGTGGTTACAGTACTACTATCTCTCTACCGCCTGTCACGTGTACTCGGATAAATCCCCTTCGTTGATTGCCGCATGTTGTTCATTTCACCGTCTACAGTCAGGTGGGCGCATCAGATGCAATCGACACGCGGAACACCCCCCCCCTGGGGAAATTGAATTGGCTGATTTGATTTACGCTTTGAATGAAAAGTCCGCATCGGGCCAATCTCCCATCGCACGCTCGCGCTCTTCCTCTTCTCCCTTCAGGGTCGTTACACGAACGTTAGGTGGTGGCACGACGACACTTTCATTTTCACAGGCGCGCACTGACTGACTGACGCCGGTAATCGAGCCCATCCCGATGATGGCGACACACGATAAATGCACTTACAGCAATTCCTTTCACCGTCACTCCGCTGGTCCGGCTCTCCGGAAGTTCGCTTCGCGCACTTCCGCTGACGCTTTGTCCCCTTTTTGGTTTACAACTTCACGAACTCGTGCCTGGGATTTTGCAAAAAAAAAAAAAAAAAAAAGTGTCGATGCGATTTAAAATAGAGCGAGAGATTTTAAAACCAGTCGCTCGATATTAACTGGGCGACCATTATATATATGGCGGGCTTGAGGGCCGATACCGAAAACGAGGCTGTGCTGTACACGTCGACCAGATTCCTTTCGGTGGAAAACTTTAAAGATGCCATCTCGTTCGGAACCTTCCGCATTTTAAAGCACCCAGCAAAAAAGAAGAGAGAAAGAATGTATTTATTAGTTTACTAAGTAAAACCAAGCACTTTCGATTAATTGTTGGAATAAGTTAACAAACATCTGTTCTGTTCTATGCTCCCTAAACAAAAAAGAGAGAAAATCAACCGTTTTATTATTATTATTATTATTATTATTATTATTATTATTATTATTATTATTATTATTATTATTGCATCCCTGGACAAGAACACCAGGTTAAACGTGATGACGACTTCATCTCTTTCTCGGTAACTGCCAACAAAATGGCGGACCTACGTTTGGCCGAACCAGTACTTGCGAGTTTACGTCCCCTGCGAGTTGGCGGTTCGACGCATGTGCAGGTGAGGACTGAACCCGTGCAGATGTGGGAGTAAACGGGAAGAAACCATCGCCGGTCTGGAAAGAAGTCTTGTTTTCTGAAGGTTGAGGAGGATTGGTTTTTAGACCAGACCGTAAGTTATCCGCCCCCCTCCCGAGCCCCAGATCGCGACCCTGGACCCTAATGCCGCTTGTTTCAGAAAAAACTTGGACTGGATTTGCAATTGGTTTGACTGCAGAAAATAAAACTGACTTTTGAAAAATTTGAATTAGCTATGCAGATTCCCCGCTCAGTCATCTGTCTTCACGCACATTACACGCGATCGACAGCTCAATTTACACCAATGTCTTTTATTTGGAATTTGAAAACTTTCCCACCAACTTTAAATTCGAGACACGAACGGCGGCGGGGAGAGAGTAGCGGGAAAACCAACTTTATCGGTCTCCTCGAAGAAATACTCTGACCCAGAACCGACCATCATCGATTGAAAGGGATTTCTTCCTACCAACCACCACTTATGGTTTTGTTTTGTTTCTTTTTCTTACTCGTCCTCTTTCTCTAATTCGTCAAAAATTCCAATCTTAGTTTCTGGGAATTCTGACAGTTTGATAGCGCATTTAATCAGTTTCCATTTTGCCGGGGCTTAGCCCGTTCCCGTTGACAGACCGAGCGGATCTCTCTCAGAACGATTAAAGCTGAACGGCAGTCCGTCTCTAACTCATAAGTTAAGGTCGGCCAGCCGGCCTCTGAAGAACGTTCCTGAATTGCAGCTGGGCATCAATTTCGCAAGAACTCGGTTTGCGGCGGATAGGCCCTGTACAGACAACTAGACCTCAGAGTGATGGGAAATGCGATCACGTGATTATCATGTGACTCCAACGGCCGAGTTAAAACTCTACTGACGTCGTCTCTGCTCCGCGCGATCCTAAATGGTAGACAAAAATTAGTTGTTTTTTTTTTTTCTTCTTAACCAACGTTTTAGCAGAAAATTTCATCGCAAGAAAACCTGGACTTTAAGCATTAAACGAAGTGATTTTACAAAAACTTAGATTCTAGCTGAGAGTTTATATTGCAGAACCCTGGACTCTAGCGATAAATATGTAACATATAATTCGATTATAGCAGAAATTATATTCCAAGAACTCACCAGTCAGAAATTGTTTTTTTGACCAAAATAAATTCAGCAGAAAATCATATTACAGATTCTTAGAATTGCACTCGGAATAAAATTTGGAAAACAAATCACTTATAACGGAGCCCATAATTTCCTATATAATAATTTCACATAAGAACCGGTGGAAACAAACGTATCGTATTTTAATCTGGCTACAAGCAAGAGGTATTTCTTTTAAAAAAATTATTTATTTATTTACCTTTGCATATTTAGATATGAAGTTACTGCAGAAAAGCAGCTTTTCCAGCAGACAGCAGCTCGGTTCTCCGGATCGATGTCTAGTGAGGGCGAGCGCGGACTGAGATAATCCAACAGCGACGGTGACTTTTCGAAATGGATCTGCAATCTTGGAAATCGGCTCTCCCTTACGTTGGTCGATAAGTGGCCGCACATCGATCAGACAACAGTCCAGGTGCGGGACCTGGGCGCACATCTACCTCCTGGCGGCTCTGCAGCAATGGGATCCGAAGGAGAGACTGGCCAGGAACACAGGTGAGAGAGAACCCCCATGGAGGAGCTCATCGTGCTGTGACGTTTCGGCCGAGATCTAAAAAAATCCTGCCCACATCAGGTTTGGCCACCGTTGGGGCAACCGAACCTGTTCGGAAGATTCTCTGGGTGGAAAGCTAATATAGGAAAGGTGAAGGCCGGATAGTCGCGGACCCCGAGTGGCGGAACGACTAAATGCGAGCGGATCTGCGGTTTCTCGGTTATGGAGACATCGTCCGAAGACCGTTCAAGTTCGAACCACGGGTTACTTCCCCCTCCAACAGATGATCGCTACACGTCGTTTAAAGCTCAGCGAAGAAGCAGAACTTCAACACTGAGCCCCCAACTTGTCTCTGAGTTTTCTGCATCTACAGGAAACCGGGCACCACCCTCAACCACAACCGGTCCAGTTATTTCCAGAGCGGTTATCACGCAAAAAACATCGTTGGGTTTGAAGCTTCACCAATAAAAAAAAAACAAAAAAACAGTTATCTCCCTTAGTGTGTCGTACAAATTATCTAAGGAAAGATAACTCGCGCAAGTAACTTCACGAGGTAGTTTGAAGAGTAATCCTTTTCAAACTTGTACTCACTAACTGTGGATAGATTTAATAAATTAAGCGATGATATCATATTTCACTGTTTTCCTTATATGGTTAAAAAGACAGGACGCTTTTATTTCGTATAGATCGCGAACGCTAAACGAAGTATGGCGGACTGATATAATGCATTTATCAAGCTAAATACAACAAAACTGCATTGTACAGGGTTAATCAGGGTTAGTGCCTTACCGGAAATGACCCTGGCTTGTTTTCCAGGAGAAATGCGGTGTCTGATCAGTCATAGCTGTGTTGGAATGATAGCAACATCTTGAAGTGCGCTAATTAACTGCTCGGAGGACACAGAAGCACTAGCGGGTTGAGGACGCGAGGTCAGGTATCGGTCCCCTTCTGCCAGAGCCTGCAGTCTTACTCGCCGAGCCACTGCTTCCGGATGCTGTTTTAAGGCTAAGAACAACAAAAATTCGTTCGAAAGTTCGGTAAAATTACGACGGCAGAATCATAACCAGGCACGAAAACCTTCCATCGTGGATTAGAAAGCATTCTGGTCCGTTTGCTTCATTTAAAAACAAAAAAACAAAAACAAAAACAATTAAAAAATTTTTTTTTCTTCTTATTTTTCACTTTCACGAAAGAAATGCGTCACGTGGTCACCAACGGGTTAAATCTAGGCCGAAGAGGGCGGGGTATTGCTGATGGACCGACTGACCATAGCTCTGCCGTAGGTAGGTCGGAGTTCAACAATTGAGCGGAGATTTAAGAAAACAAAGAAAACGGCTGAGCGAGTGATGCCGTCGATGATCCACAGAGTTATCGATCAGCAAAGATCAAACATTCGGTCATATCCGCTCCCCCCATCCCCCTCCCGGCAAAGAATCTCTCCTCCCCTCGGTCTTGTATTTATTTAGTTCCGACCGAATGGTTGCTAAGCACCGCCACGTCTTTGAAGATTACCGACTGGCGCAGAAGGTGTGTTTACGAACGCGCCTTCCGCCTCGGTCCTTTCCCCGGCCGTGATGATGGATGTCTCAGACCCTTGCGCGAAACGTTAAGCTTGCAGCTTCCTCCAGGAGCCACACACAAATGTTAGCTGAACCTCTCGCTAGAGCATCTTCCCCTGCCCATTAGAAGTAACAGGTTCAGACAGCATCAGATAGCAGCGTGTTTTCATTAAGGTGGAGTAGACCAAAACAGAGAACTCTGTTCGGGCATTTATTGGGCTTCTTCGTTAAGTGGAAGCTATGAAAGCTGTCATCGATTAAACAGCTTGCCACGTTCCTGGTTCTTCAAGCAACGCAGTGAAGCACCGCATAAAAAAATCCCATTAAATGCCAAAACTGTAAGGCGCAAGTCCTGGGTGCGAGGAAAACGGAAAAAAAAAACAAGATTAGCTCCGTGTTTGGACTACATGGCACCTGTTGATTTTAAGACACTCCGTTTTACTGTAGCATTTTCTTTGCTAAAGATTCAACGACATCTATCACCTAAGAATGGCGGAAATTATCAGTCACCGACTGTCTTCCTATCATTTGAGTCAATAATGATACGCGTTTTTCTTTTTACAAAAACTGTTCACAGGACACGGAAACAGTTCGTGCGGACAGTTCCTTCTACTAGCATACGCTCAACCAACCCACATTTTGTCTGCGTAGCTCAGAAAACCCAGGATTGTGGTGATACCCAATAACCTGTCTCCGACTCTTCAGGATGAAACCCGGGTTCATCGCCGTCGAACACGAGCGACCTAACTTTTTACTTTTGTGCGACAAAAATGTGGCTTCTTTGTGGTATTTCATTTATAGTTTTGTACTCAACAAATACCATTAATACGTACTTCCCTGACCCAGCGTGCTCAATTTTAAGGTCGTGCACACGCACAGAACAGCTCACCTTTAAGGCGGAGCACAGGTATAGAACAGCTCACCTTTAAGGTGGAGCACACGTACAGAACAGCTCACCTTTAAGGTGGTGCACAGGTATAGAACAACTCACCTTTAAGGTGGAGCACACGTACAGAACAGCTCACCTTTAAGGCGGAGCACAGGTATAGAACAGCTCACCTTTAAGGTGGAGCACACGTACAGAACAGCTCACCTTTAAGGTGGTGCACACGTACAGAACAGCTCACCTTTAAGGTGGAGCACAGGTATAGAACAACTCACCTTTAAGGTGGAGCACACGCACAGAACAGCTCACCTTTAAGGCGGAGCACAGGTATAGAACAGCTCACCTTTAAGGTGGAGCACACGTACAGAACAGCTCACCTTTAAGGTGGTGCACAGGTATAGAACAACTCACCTTTAAGGTGGAGCACACGTACAGAACAGCTCACCTTTAAGGTGGTGCACACGTACAGAACAGCTCACCTTTAAGGCGGAGCACAGGTATAGAACAACTCACCTTTAAGGCGGAGCACAGGTATAGAACAACTCACCATTAAGGTGGAGCACACGTACAGAACAGCTCACCTTTAAGGTGGTGCACAGGTATAGAACAACTCATCTTTAAGGTGGAGCACACGTACAGAACAGCTCACCTTTAAGGTGGTGCACACGCACAGAACAGCTCACCTTTAAGGTGGAGCACACGCACAGAACAGCTCACCTTTAAGGTGGTGCACAGGTATAGAACAACTCACCTTTAAGGTGGTGCACACGTACATAACAGCTCACCTTTAAGGTGGTGCACACGTACATAACAGCTCACCTTTAAGGTGGTGCACACGTACATAACAGCTCACCTTTAAGGTGGTGCACACGTACAGAACAGCTCACCTTTAAGGTGGTGCACACGTACAGAACAGCTCACCTTTAAGGTGGTGCACACGTACAGAACAGCTCACCTTTAAGGTGGTGCACACGTACAGAACAGCTCACCTTTAAGGTGGTGCACACGTACAGAACAGCTCACCTTTAAGGTGGTGCACACGTACAGAACAGCTCACCTTTAAGGTGGTACACAGGTATAGAACAGCTGCTGTTCGTTCTTTTCGTTTGGTCATGACAATTGCGCTACTTATCGGATAAATTTGGCAAATGTGACAGCACATTAGGGTGTTCAGTAGTAATTCATCCCTCTTTTCACCGAACGTTCCCCGTAAGTTTTCATTTTTTATTGAACTATCCTTATCTTTCTCTCGCTTTGATCTGAGCGACCGCAAGGAAATTTGGCTAAACAAGATCAGTAAGGTTAGGTATCTGGAAGCATTGTCGTCTTTTCCGAAAGTTTAGTGGAAGTGCCAGCAGCTTGTAGAAAGGTTAAATCCCCGCTTTTAAGGGATTTAACCAGTGTGTTAACGGTCGTCATAAATGACGAAATTTTTTACATCATCTTCAAGACGGTGATACGATAAATAGGCATATGTCATGTTATTCGTCTGGGATTAAAATGTTGGGTGAAATCTTTCGCGTTTTCTTAGTCGCAAACCTTTTTAAAATCTATTAAAATTTGGAATAAATAAACAGGAAAATACAGAAGAAACTAACCCATCTATTTATTTAGGGCGTTAATTATTATCTTTTAAAACACCCATGGTCTTCAAGTTATTAGCTTTGTGTGATATACAAGGTGGGCCAGAGATTGTATCCGATTTAAAAGTCAACTAAAAAACTAACAGCTTGTGATATTAGTTAATACCAAAATAAATAATAGGGGATACTCAAAATTAACACACACACACACACACACACACTACCAATCTGGCAATGCGATGGTATACAAAACATTTTCTAGAACGTATAATTTCCCGCATCTCTCTGTTTCCATGGCTACCAAAGTCACCAGATTTACACCCTCCCCCCCCCCAGCCGCCGCCACCTTAGATTTTTACTATGGGGTGGGAACCTTGAAGAAAAACTCCTCTAAGACAAACCAGGTACAGCTGGTGATTTTGAAGGATTTCCTATTAGAGCTATCACCAATATTGGGGCTGAGACACTACAAACTACAACCGACATCTGTGCTCAGAATGACAGAAAGCATTTTGAAAATCTCTACTGATGGCGAAGCCCACTTTTCAGCTGTCCCCATTATTCTGTTGGTTTTTCTTTTACACTAACATCACAATCCAATTTATTTGACGCTGAAATCGGTTACGTGTTTTTTTTTTTTTTTGGCCCACCCTGTAGACGAAAGTCGGTGGTCAGATATTAACCAGTAATATAAGAGGGATGGAGCGGGTGACGGACTCTGCTGGCTTTTCTTCGTGACATCTGGGGGGAAAAGGAAAAAATAAAAAATCAGACGGTTACGAAAATTCGGTTCTGAGAAGATGAAGAGGCCCGATATGGCGATTGAAGGGAAGCAAATAGGGAGAGGAGGGGTGTGTGCGTGTGTTGACAGACATCAATTGTCAAATCTTTCTCCTTTGAATATCAGCTCATTAAAATGATTGGAATCGGGTAACCGACGCCAGCCGTCAGACGAGTGGTCCGCATTATCCATCACAGCTCTGTAGTTCTTAGCCTGACAGGTAATTGCAGAACCCACGTAGTTAAGCTCAATTTCGTCGGACCTAAATCTTTTGCTCTCTCTCTCTCTTTCCCCCAACCGAAAAAAAAAGAACATTTAAATGGCAGCAAAGAATATGATTTTATAGCTGTTAATTAAAATCATCATTCAACTTTTAATAACCAATCAGTTGTACCGAAATCCTAATACCACTGGTTGGAGCAGAATCGTTTATCTTTTTAGTTCAGCCGTACAAAGGGGTGGCATCCTTTCTAAGAAACACCTGAACACCTGTCGACCTTAAAGGGGTTAACGCCAGTACTTTATTTACACTCGCTGCACCTATTTATAACACACGTGATATTCTAGCCATTATAGGGCCCAGTTTAACCTCTCAACTATCCGCAGAATTCCAGAACTCTTTGTTGAAGGAACTATGGTGGAAGGAAACATTTTCCAAGGTATCCTTAAAGATCTCAGCAGGGGGTCCGAGACTAACTCCTCTTGTCTAGAAAGAAATCTTCACGTTTCGAGGAGTCATTAAACACAGTAACGATGCTTATCTTTAAAAGACTCCTTTGCTAATGTTAACTGATAAAGGTGTTTGTGAGACACCTTTGGTAGGGATAACGGACGGTCTTAGACAACAGACACGAACAGCCCATCACCCGCTAGTCTGAGAGGGGGGGGTCGGCCACAAAGTCCTGTCTGGCTCTTCTCTTGTTTCTAATTTATGTTAACGAATTGGAGTTAAAATCAAAAAAGTGACCATACAATAGTAAAATCTGTTCTGGACTCAGCACTGAGCTGACAAATCTGGATAATTTATCAGATTTGTCAGTAAATTTTTTTTTTTTTAAAGACAGAGTTTAATTATTAAGAAATTGAAAAAGCATTCAACCAGACAAAAAGAAAACAGACTGTAATTATCGATCTTCTCGGGGCTAGTACATTTGAAAATGTCATTTCAGACAGAGCGTGGTGATTGGAAAAAACGTAAATGCCAAAATTAGCGCATTTCAATTGTTGATAGGATGCCAGGAGTGACTAGCAGAGCCAACCGGATGCCAGGAGTGATTAGCAGAGCCAACCGGATGCCAGGAGTGATTAGCAGAGCCAACCGAATGCCAGGAGTGGCTAACAAAAATTTCAACCGGATGCCAGGAGTGACTAGCAGAGCCAACCGGATGCCAGGAGTGACTAGCAGAGCCAACCGGATGCCAGGAGTGGCTAACAAAAATTTCAACCGTAAATAAAGAAAAATTTATCCCAGTTTTATTAATGGAACAATAAATAAACGGAATAAGCTGCCAGGGTTGGCCATCAGGACATGCGCAACTCAACTCAAACCCGTATGGACGGGCACACGTTTCTCATGCCTGGAAGTCAGTTAGGACTTTTACTCGCCATAAAAAAAACCAGGGCTAGACACTTGAGCACTGCGCGCGAACTTTCAAGATGGCCCTTCTTTCCGTTGGGTGCAAGGTGAGCAGCTCCCGACGCCACGCCGTCGTACACCGGCCGCGAGCGGAAACAGCAGGGCCGAAGGGTACAGAAGTTACGAGAACCGTAAACGTTCTACTGCGCATGCGCGCTCAGGTCGGGCGGACTTCTCGAAACCAGCTACCCACTCCCCCACCATTCACTCGTCTGCGCCGACTGGTTTTTAAGCCACACTCTATAACCCTGCCAAATTCCATGGCTGCGAACTCGCGATTTCCGCAGATACTGGCGCTGAATGGGTTTTAGATAAAGTTTGCTTCTCTCTTAACCTGTCTATAGAATTACACACGTGCGAAACCCGCCTGCTAGAGACATCATTCCCAGACCGGAAACAGTGTCAGGGCCGATTTGTTCCGGCTTCCTGTATTCACCAAACTATCCGGCTCTCGCTAAATATATCTTGACAAAATTGCTATTTTCCCTGTAAACAGTCGATTTAAGTGTCACAACTGTCTCGGTAAGGTACCACTAAGTAAAAGACTACCAATTTTATTGCCTGGTCTAAAGTGCTTTCGCACAGAATGCTGGGAAAAGAAAATTTTCCTTTAGGGGAGAACTGAGCAGGTAACCATTTAACCACACATCCCTTTCCAGCCCCCTTCAGCTGAGGGATGTCCTCGAGACCTCGGAGTCAGAACGAGGGTTAAAGACAGGATGTCTGTTATTACTAGATAAAAACGGTGGCCTTCATCTAACTATTTCACATTTTTACCATACACCTATCTGCATGCAAATGTGTATTAAAACATTCACAGAACAGATCGCAGTCACTGACAGCCATTAAGTACTTTAGATGCTTTCTCTGTCATTTTTAATGTAGATTTAATTAGAGTCGTTTAGACCGACGCTTTAATGTGCAACGACACTAAATTACGAGTGTTTATAAAGGTCGTCACTGTAAAAAGGGAAAACAACTATTAAGTGGGGCCGCCATCCTGAGTGATTAACGAACGGACGTAGTTTGAGAAATCAAGCATCTGGCGACTCTCTAAACGACGTCACGTGATTCCACCTTTGAAATGAGGACCAAACCATATGACGTCGATTAAAACTTCACCTTGCAGCTCATCTACATATTTATTTGGAATTACTGGTGTTGTGGGGTGTATGCGTGCTCAGGGATGGTTAGCACATCTGGTTGGGGAGGGGCCCCGTCGAATCCTTTCGGGGCCCAGCTCGCCCACCTTTGATCATCATCTCTCACCTGCTGGCTCCAAGAAGCTGTAGCATGCACAGCGGCCACACCCTAGTCAGCAGGCGGGCTAAAGCAGGTGAGAGTAGCCATCGGGTCTGAAACCCTCGGTGAGTTAGGGAATGTATATGCGAAGGCTGGTCTTGGCGGAAGAGGCCAACAGACGGTTCAACGGCCATTAAGGCGACTCCAGCAGGCCTTGCAAAAGATCAAGAACACGACACACACACAACCCCTGATCATCTGCAGCGGGTGGAAAAGACTCGATAGCTATGGCAAGCAACCTTCCTAGGAGGGTAGACAAAGCCCTTGCAGGCGATTGGTCTAAGCGAGGGACCCCTGATAGACGTCCAATGGCTGAAGACGGAGATACAGGACTCCTGTGGCCCCGAAACCTCTGCATCACGTTTTTTTCGCTTCATCAGCGTCCGACAAAGAAAGAACTGGTGTTGCAATAACCATCCCCTGCAACAACTAGTCTCGGTCTACCATACATATTTTTAAAAAAAATCAACAACAACTACATACTACTATAACAAGAAACGAAAGAAGTTTAGGAATAATTTTTGAATATTACAGTATAAATATTAATACTCTGAGATTCACTTTTGGTTAAAAGTAAAAAAAAAAATTTAAATACCCATATCTGTCACTGGATGAAGAGTAATTACTACGTCGTCTTTAATTATGGACATAAATAACCAAAAGACTATAGACACTTACACGGAATCTACTATCGTTTTATATACTTAATGTCATGTAAATATTACGTAAGCGCGGTTCTCTACGTCCGTCACTAGAGACAACATGACGACTTCTCATCCGGTGTGAATCCCGCTTCCCATGTAATTTAAAGCAAATTCCAGGTCTTCCAAACTATTTGACAGTGCTATCTATATTACTTTTACAGAATTTTATATCAAGTTTAAAATCCATTTGGAGAAAGAAATGGAAAATGTAAGGTAACTCTCGTTTAAAATAAATTTAATCTAAATTGGACAATTTCGTCTTCTCCATTTCACTTACTTCGGTGTTTTTAAAAAAACAGTTATCACATATAACGTTTCTGACGACTTAGCTCACTGTTTCCGGTAATTTTTCCTAATTTATAATCAAAAAAATGTTTCTGTCGATGATTTTGCTTGTGTTGCGATTTAAATATTAATTCAATTAAGCCTTATTTTCCCCGAAATAATTGCTATTTTATCATACTTTTGTCTCGTCTCTCTGTCGCAGCTCCACCTGTAGTCGTCATCTCAAATCTTAGCCTGGTATCCCGTCCTCCGTGGGAAATTTAGAAAATTATGGTTACCTGTCCTGTCCCAACCGTTTTAAAATTAAGAATCTTCCTTGGAGAAAGTATACAAACAACGGTTTTCAGTTATAGAACTGGTGGCATTCAGTAATTTTTTTTTTTTAAAAATATATGTTATCCTATATCACCTAATTCTTAACACTTTACTCTAACATAAAATACTCTTTCTAAAGTTTTTTCTTGTTGCCTGAATAAATAATGTCGAAGTGTCGTAGATTTTAGAAAAAGTTAATTTCATTTGTTCAAAAGGACTATGCTTAGAATAAACTTCTTATCTATGAGCTTCTGTTAACCACAGAATTGCTTTTCCTTAATAATGACATTGGGACTTTGCACAGCGAGAAAATTAACATAAATTGATTTTTTTTTTTAGTTGAATACATGTATAATATAATTTGCTCTACTATATTTTTGTTGTTGTTGGAGAAGCACATACGTGTCAAGGCATCGAATACATCTTACTCGGCTTAAGGCATTGAGCAGTTAGAACAGAACAACACGTAAAAGAATTTAAAGATATTTAGCTTTGGATGATGAAGATGCGTCGGGAGAAATATTTTGAATTCATTCCTCAGCGGATTAAGCTAAAAAAAGGCGGGGTGGTGGCATTACGGCGAAGCTAACTGTTGGTTTCTTTTTTAAAACTTGATAGAAAGCAAACTTACGGCGCTTTCTTTCTTATTCACAGAATTTCAAACCTTACGATAAAAATACAAGAGAGAGAGAAAGAAATGAATATTTGTAGCTACACGAGAGCCGGGCCATAAATTCATAGTCGATTTATCTACTCATCCCGGTGCTCCCAAGGTAGCAGGTATAACGTTGACCGTGAACGGTCCGAAAAATTAACAAATAATGGACCACATGAAGAACCGCTGTCCTCGAACAGAGTTTTTCAGAGAGGAGGAAAAGATGCTAACGTTGGCCAACAGGGTTGTTATAAGAACTAAATGGCGAGACAAGCTTCTCTTCCCTCCTCGAAGCTTCAACCAAATAAGACCCTTAGCTAAAAGCAAGTATATCGTGTGGTCGAGAGCGGCAGAAATCCGTTCAGTTTGGCGTACGGATCTACCCGATTTAGTTTCTTCTCCTCTTCTTTACCAACCGGCCGCCAAGGGTTAATTAACACACACATATATATGGCTGGATTGTTTGGATACTTTAATGAAGCCTTCGAAAAAATTAGCCAGGTGGGTATTTTCAGATGAGGATTATGATATAGATCCGGGGCGTATCTATCCCTCCGTCTCCGTTGAACTATAGCCAACCACCACTGGGACAAAACGATCCCAGGCTTCTTTGTTGTTTTTTTCTTCCACACTTCTCATGTGCTTAAGCTGCTGAGAAAATCGCCACCGCTAACGATCTGACGTAGTGTCGATGCTAACGTGGTGGTTCAGTTACCGCGGACTCTCAACAACCCGAAAGTCGCAGACACCTCCGAAAATAGTTCGTCATCCAAAGTTGACCATTATCATCCAAGTCAGTTTCCTCCCCGCATTTCTTCCGTTGTTCGAGTAAGCGTCTCTGGAGGAATGTTGAACTGCTTTATCTTCTGTATTTTACTTCTTAGTTCTTTTGTAACTTTGAGAATTTGCCTGGTAGTTCGCTTCATTTTGTTGTTGTTGTTGTTGTGATGCCGTAATGATGTGCGAATTGTTGCTGACGATGGTGTTGCATCAAAGGACAAGTCGCATCAGGAGCGAGCTATGCGCATCCTAAGAGAATAAATTGACTTATTTACTTTAATCGTATATCAAATATTCATAACTCACAAAAGGGCGCGATAAACGCCCTTTCATCATCCGACAATAAATTAGCAAACTAAATTAGCGCCATTGATGATCAGTGACTTATGGAAAGAAGTTCTCGGTTTCGTAACAAGCAGATGACAGACTGCAATCAAAAATCAATCATCTAATGTCAGCCGACGAGTTATAAAGATAAATGACCGTGCAATCGCACTTCCAGGACTAAAACAGTACCCAGACTTATTCAACTTTGAGTTATTCATGTTTTTTTTTTTGTTGTTGTTATAACTGGGAAGATAGGAATTTTGCCAGGCGTGTCGAGTTAAACAGTATAATAAAGTTATCCAATATAAAGTTATTATTTTGTTTTAATGTTATGCATACAGGCAGTCAGCAAAATTTCAGCTATTTCTGTAACTTAAGATTATTCTAATTCTCGTTCAAAGACCATACACCGAGGAGTCTCAGAACGTACTGGTTACCTAATCTAAGGGAAGTAACTTAAACAGCGCGAAGAGAAAATAGTTCACACATCCGGCCCAAGCATTTTGTTGGAATCTTTTTAAAGCGACATCCTTAGAATTTTCATGAGTAACAAAGTGTACAAGAGTTGAAAAGTTAGTCTGTAGTAGTTATTAACCTCTTTGTACTTGAAATAAAGCTCCTGGAGTATGTAGAACTGGGCTGCAGCATCATTTGTAAAACAGCCTAGTCAACCATAGAACCAGACTGAGTATTTCTTTCTATATTTCACGTTTGTTCCAGGATATCCTATTTATTTTTTTTATGCCCATTCATCAGAGTTGATCGTCAGTTACATCCAAGTATTTATGAATGTACGACAGATTCAAAATACCAAAAAATATAATAATAAAACAAAGACTGTAAGAAGTTTCTATGCTCTAAATATCCTGCTTGGTGAAAGAAAACAAACTGTTGACTTACTATTTATTTTAATACCTGTCTGTCTAATATCGTTCCACACAGCAGAAGGTAAAACAAAAAAGGGTGAGTGAGTAATAGTTTCACACTAAGCCGAACAGTATCAAAGCCAATCATAGAAAATGGAGGCAAAAAAAAGAAGAGGAGAAAACAACAATTCTCTTGTGCATGCTAGGTGGAAATGAAACCCTCACTGTCTCTGCCTGACAATCATGGATGATGGACTACGGAAAACAATCTGTCCAGTCCTAAATAAGTCATTTTGAGCAGAAACATTAGCAAGAAGCATCATTTTGCAATGAATTATAATGGGATATTTTTTTCAGATAACCTCACCAAGCCACTCATTAGCAACGACATACTGAGCTTCGGTACAAAATAAAACAAAATAATTAGAAATCAAATTAAAATGTTTAATGTGCACATCATATCCATTACTAAATAATCCCATGTATCATTATGCATAATGTTCACAAGCTAAATAAACCTAACCAACTGACCAATGTTGACATTGTAATCTACTAAGTGTCATTTAACAGCAGCTTGAATGTCTTCCCTCTTGTGTGTGCCATCACAAAATGGCCTCTTGTTGGTTTGCTTACAATTACACAGCCAATAGTCTTTTGTTTCTTTCACCTGGAATTTTATTGGACTGTATTTTGGCATTGTCTTCTTGAATGCTGTGCCTGCCAATTTTTTGTGCCAACCATCACACAATGGCTGAAAGAGTAATGTTAAAGTTGTAAAATGTGAAGATTTCAAATCAAATTATATGATAATCTGTCGTTGATGTTGCGTCCAACACCAGTCTTATAAACAATGAAGATAACTTCTCTCTCTCTCTCTTTCTCTCCACCCCCCCTTCTCACAAGAGAGACAACCCTGGTGAAGGACCATAGTGCCACAGTCACCCACTAGACAGCATTAGCTATGCTGCACCATGAGTGGCCTAGCACTTTTGACTGGTAGCAGAAATCCCTACTGGAACTTTTTATTCTTAGATGTAGAAAGTAACCAATGTACCTGGAAAAATCCCACTTGACTGGCCGGTGAGGAAGAGTGAAAAGAAACCCTGCCAGGAAGATAGTACGCCAAACTCAGACCCTGAGCCTTGGCAGTCCAGTAGGCTAACAAATAGACTGCAAATCTGACATTTCAGACAGTAAAAAAAAAAAAAGGAAACAAAACAAACATATTTTAATGCTTCTATCCATCAAGATAATTTGTTTCGTATTCAGGTAATTTCTTTAACTTCTCTAAATATGCTGTATTACATCGGTTTTATATGTGATGTGTGATGTCCAACATACACCAGAAGAGACTTCAGAGTAATAATATATAATGGCTGACTCTCAATCATTATCAGATAACCAAATAAGAGATTTTTTTCTTGTTTAATATTAAATAAACAAGTGTTTGTTAGTAAAATATTCCCTAGATGTCAATAAAAGTTATTTATGCATCAATGCATAAAAATAATGAACATTAACAGGAGAGAAAAACATTCTAGGCATTTTAATGTTTTAGCAAGGGAGATCAATTATGTACTTTCCGGAGGAATTCACATCTCTGATTGCCTCCCTTTATAAATGGTATATATTAATATATTTAAAGAGGAACATAAACATCACCACCTGTTTGAAAATTCTTCATTACCATACGCTGGGCAAATAATTAACAGTAACTGTTCTATATGTGGAGGCCCCGTGCCATGATTAAATACAGAAAAGTAGAGCAGTAACAAGTAAGTCTCGTAACATTAGGTACTATTCTCAAAGATTCTTATATTACCATTTAATAATTAAAATACATACATAATAAAAACAATGACTAATATTTTCAATTCAAAAACCCATTTTTTTTTTTGTAGCAGAAAATTTTATAAACTTTTGGAAAATGAAGGGGGTGCAGTGGTTAAATTACTGGACTACTAATGGATAAACCTGATTTGGTATACCTCTTTGGCATTGTTCCTTCCACATGTTAAAGGATTCTAGCAGAGACTTTTGGGTGAGACTATCCTGAAAAAAAAACCAAGTCTCCCACCAAGTGCTACTTCTGCCCTGGATGCGATGCTAGAGCCATCTTTTCCACAGCAACTCATCTATCCAACTTATGAAAAATTAAAAAGGATGATATTTAAGCATCACATATCCACAAAATGATGTGGTAAGATGCAAAAGATAATTCAATGACTCCCTGTTTGGTACAGTTTATATGAAAAAGCTGATTAATAATATGTAACCAAAATGTTTAACTGCTTACATGGGGCACAGTAAAAAAATAACCAATTTATTTAAATTCAAACTGTCACTAAACCAAATTCTAATTTTACCAAATAAAATAATCTTTTAAACCTTATGTTTCAACTAAAAAAACAAGCAATCAATCAACTGTCAGCATAATTGTTTAGGAAATACAATCCTTAAATATAAACTTTATAACTCCATCCTTTTCTGGGTGAAAAAATTAAAGACTGCAAGAGGATGGTAGCTCCTCTATACATTTATCTTCTTTTAACTATGCATAAAACACTCTTTTTGTCTTCAAGTATATTAATAAAACATTACGAGTATTTTAAATGCCTAAACCACATGTACTAAAGAAATGAAAATTCAACAGTGATATGGCTAACTATCGTTAGCAAATAAAAGAATATCCTCGTATAATACATATATGTAATTTTACTGTTTATTCATATGCATAGTAGAGATGTTCAAATGAAGATTTGTTGAAATACCATCAATGTAATGGTATCTGAACTGGTTTCATTTGAAGGCCCCTAGTAAGTGTGAGCGTGTGTGTGTGTGTGTGTAAATATGCACGAACACACACGTAGCTTTGTTTACCTGGGTTTTACTATGGCCGCAAGAACACCAGAAATACCACTTATCAGCTTCCAGGCTCAATTTGAATGGTTTCTTGTCGTATATCCTACCTCTTGTCGGTCCATCGGGTTTGTACTGGTTGGGGAACTTTGGAGTTTCCGGGTGAGGCCTGGGCTCACGTTTCAACGATTCAGGCTTGAGAAATCGAACTTGAATCTAGTAATAAAAGAAAAAAAGGCAAGAATGCAAATCAACAGCAGAAAACCAAGAGACAAGGGAGATAATCTAAACAAGATTATCTCGAACGAGAAATTTTGCATTCGACTTCCAGCTTCCCTCCTCCACCCCTCCCGCCCCTCCTAACCCTCGCACCTTTAAATTTTCCTAGTTTGATATATATATATAATGAAAGATTAGGCAAACCGCCGATAAACGCCTTCAATCCCGTTCACTACCTGACTTTCAGCTCTTAACTCAAAAGTAAACGTGCATTTCCTGTGCTACCTGACCGGGCTGAAACCAACTAAAACAGAGCCACGGAGAGCGATAATTCTACAAGCTCCTCCGTAAATGGCCTGCCCTAGGATTACTGGTGTCAGTTACCAACAAACCTGCTTGCAGATGCCTGAGAGCGATTTCAACAGTCGGAGCCTCCTGCCTACAAATTCCCCCCGGCGAATCAGCGCCATGACAGAAACTGTGACCTTCCGAAGGTCACTTCCTTGATAACTATCGGTTAAATCAAGGAGATTATGTACAAATAATATGCAATGCGGGTAACTTAAATAAAATTAATGAAAGCTTTTTAAAAAAAAAAAGAATTGAACCTTTTTTTAATTTTAGAAACAGGAAAAAGAAAAATAAAAAACATTTTTTTTTTTTTTTTGATTGCGGTTACAACCGGAAATGGACGTTGCCTAGCGCGTCGCCATAGTAACGTTTATATGGCGGAGTCGATACGCGGACACACATCTTCTGTGGCGAACGCGTTCAGAAGCGAATAAAAATGAGCCAAAGGCAGATTCTTCAAGGTAATTCACAGTTCTTCTTTCTGTTAAATTCCTAGGTGGAGCTGGCACACGGCGAACACGGCCTCTTCTCTTGGAATGTGATGGTCAGCTGGACCAGAGCTGGAGGGACGGGCAATGTCTGGGATGGGAGGCCGAATAACTATCTCCGGCGGATATGAGATCCTCCTCTTCTCCAGGCTGATCCAGATGGTGTCGAATAAGCCAGACAGGGAAACCTGGCCAACTTTCTAATCTTTCTTCCAAATAACAGTCCACCCTCCCCTTCAGTTCTCTCTCTCTCTCTGTAATTGCAGTGTTTGAGCAGTACCAGAAGGCAGCATGGGTTCATTCAGTTCTCTCTCTCTCTGTAATTGCAGTGTTTGAGCAGTACCAGAAGACAGCATGGGTTCATTCGGTTCTCTCTCTCTCTCTCTGTAATTGCAGTGTTTGAGCAGTACCAGAAGGCAGCGTGGGTTCATTCGGTTCTCTCTCTCTCTCTCTCTCTCTGTAATTGCAGTGTTTGAGCAGTACCAGAAGGCAGCGTGGGTTCATTCAGTTCTCTCTCTCTCTCTCTCTCTGTAATTGCAGTGTTTGAGCAGTACCAGAAGGCAGCATGGGTTCATTCGGTTCTCTCTCTCTCTCTCTGTAATTGCAGTGTTTGAGCAGTACCAGAAGGCAGCGTGGGTTCATTCGGTTCTCTCTCTCTCTCTCTCTCTGTAATTGCAGTGTTTGAGCAGTACCAGAAGGCAGCATGGGTTCATTCGGTTCTCTCTCTCTCTCTCTGTAATTGCAGTGTTTGAGCAGTACCAGAAGGCAGCATGGGTTCATTCGGTTCTCTCTCTCTCTCTGTAATTGCAGTGTTTGAGCAGTACCAGAAGGCAGCGTGGGTTCATTCAGTTCTCTCTCTCTCTCTGTAATTGCAGTGTTTGAGCAGTACCAAAAGGCGCAGGTTCATTCAGTTCTCTCTCTCTCTCTGTAATTGCAGTGTTTGAGCAGTACCAAAAGGCGCGGGTTCATTCAGTTCTCTCTCTCTCTGTAATTGCAGTGTTTGAGCAGTACCAGAAGGCAGTGTGGGTTCATTCAGTTCTCTCTCTCTCTGTAATTGCAGTGTTTGAGCAGTACCAGAAGGCAGTGTGGGTTCATTCAGTTCTCTCTCTCTCTGTAATTGCAGTGTTTGAGCAGTACCAGAAGGCAGCGTGGGTTCATTCAGTTCTCTCTCTCTCTGTAATTGCAGTGTTTGAGCAGTACCAGAAGGCGCGGGTTCATTCAGTTCTCTCTCTCTCTCTCTCTCTCTGTAATTGCAGTGTTTGAGCAGTACCAGAAGGCGCGGATTCATTTCGTGCAGACAGTGGCCGAACTGGCGTCAAGGCCACAAAATATCGAGACTTTACAAAACGCTGGGGTCATGTCACTGCTTCGACCCCTTCTTCTCGATGTCGTCCCCACCATTCAGCAAACATCCGCCCTGGCGCTGGGCAGGCTGTCAAATTATAACGATGACCTGGCAGAAGCTGTTGTCAAAGGAGATATCCTGCCTCAGCTCGTCTATTCGTTGGCTGAGCAAAACGTAAGTTGCCGCAACTCAGTTAAAAAAAAAAAAATGAATAAATAAATAAATAAAATTGTCTGACTGTTCTAAGTGATACGTGTGTAGGGCATGTGTCAATCAGATGAGTTTTCTTCAGAGGATCCTGCTACTACTAGAAAGTGTAGTAGTAAATGTCTTGATCCATTTACCTTCACAATGACTGGTCCTTTGATTCAAAGTTCCCTCTGTGCCATAATTTCCTTTTCATTCAGGCTAGAACTATTCACAATGAACATAGTATACTGTAGTTACTGAGAAAAGGTACATATCCCCATCAGTGTTTAACAAAAGGTTTGTCTTTGGTCTGATTTTAACGTTCTTGAAATTGTACAGCATGGTAATCATCCATAAATTTGTGATTAACTCCCTTTAGAGAAGTATGAAATTGAGAGGCAATATTACCTACTGTAATTACTCATTAATAATTTCTGCTAAAAATCTGTTAAGGCTATTCCTCAGATATACATTAACATAATCATAATTTTTTCTTTTCTTGTAGAAATGACTTAAGAACAAAGTTTTCAGAATTAAGAAAAGAATTATAGATGCATTATGACAACAGGTTTTATTTGTTGCGAAGCACATTTAAGTTTGTTTTCAGACATTCTAAATCGATCATTAAATTGACCTATGGAATGAAAAATTTTAACAAAAACTGATCTTGTGATGCAAGTATATGTTGGATATTATATTTTTTAATTTTTGTTTTTTTCTGAATTTATTATCAGATTCTTTGCTTTTATTCAATTAAAATAGCTTCTGGAAATTTAAAAATTAAGAGTGAAATAGTATTTTAACTTTAAATCAGTTCACTTTTAATTTTTCAGTTTTGTCTTTTAAAGTTTGTTTATAAATCACTTTTTGGGATTTTCTGCTATTCTGAAAACATTGCTTTCATGATAATCTGTATTTATACTTCTAGAAAACAAAAGTTAACTGCTCCGTTTCAAGAATGTATTTTATAGTGTTTATTAAATTTGTGTAATAATTAACCATAATTAATTAATTTTCTTTGGCTTTTAATAATTAAAACAGTTGAAGTTATATCAATTTTTTAGAAAGTTATTATCTAAATATTTTTTTCTGTTCAAAATAAAGATTTCTTGCTTAAAAAGGCTTTTATTTCAATTAAAGAACAACTTATTTTGCCCTTATTTTTATTAATATCATTTGCTGTTGTTGATTTATCATTTTTTGCTGTTTCCAGAGATTTTACAAGAAAGCTGCAGCATTTGTTTTGCGAGCTGTAGCCAAACATTCTCCTCAGCTAGCACATGCGGTGGTTGACTGTGGTGCCTTGGATGCTCTGGTTATTTGCCTGGAAGAGTTTGATCCAGGAGTCAAAGAATCAGCAGCATGGGCTCTGGGCTACATTGCAAGACATAATTCAGGTAAAGAAACTTTCACCACTTGTCATCTGCTGTAAAGACAAAAGGAAAGAATTAACCAAGGCAATTTGTGAATAACCTCTCATTCCTTACTTTCCAGGACCAAGCAGATAACTGAAATTTTACTTTGCAAAGATAGTTGGCCTGTGTGTATGACCTTGCTTGAAAACTAAAGTTATTTGAAATTAAGCAGGGGTACATAGAAACTGAAAATTTCTATCAGGCAATACATATTCTAAAAATCTACAAAGCAATGCTGTGGAAGTAGAACAGACAAATTCTCTTTTTCTATTTTTTCAATAGTGCATTGCATTTGTAGCACCTGGGATCTGCATCATAAATCCTACTATCTTTCTGTTGGCAGGCATCTTTTAAATCAAGTTTTTCTTCTACCAAACAGCTTGTTGGTTATCATAGTATTGCAGCATGGGAACATTTTCTTTAGCAGATACAGGTTTTTGTTTCAGACTCCATGCACTTCCCAGGATCAGTGAAATGTGTTAATAAAGACTTCATTAATTCCATTACTAAACTGATCCCTTCTTATTTAATATATCATTATAGCAGGGAATTTGAGTAAAATTAAACCTAGATATTTTAAAATAAAACTTGTATAGGCCAAATCCACTTAAACAGTTCTGATGTAATCACTACTTTTTTCTACTCTCACTGCCAAAGAGATCAAAACATGAGATGGTGGTCTCTGAATTTATGCACATATCTAATAAAATATTTCATATGCATTTGTCAATTTGTATTGAAATAGCAGTGATATGCAGTAAAAACTTACTTATCTGATATCTGTTCTTCCAACACTCCAGATTATCAGTCACACATGTTGCAATGCATATACAACTCAGAAAAGACACCATTCCATTTTAGCTACAGAGAGAAGGGAATGTCCAGAGCACATTTAAACCCTTTTACTTTTAACAGAGCTTTTCCAACATGGAATCACTGAGTTGCTGAAAAAAGAAAAAAAAAAGGGGGGGTATCCTTCAGAGATAAATTGGGGGCTATAGGGATATTGGATAATTTTACTTTATTTTAACTGTATTCTGAACTTCACTGCACAGACAGTGTGTTTCCAGAGAAAGACTGCTCATAACCAGGAATTTTTGTTGGCTGGTCCAATTCAAGTGGGATAAGTGAGTTTCTGCTGTATGTTTAAAACTGTACACACTTAAATACTGTTTTACAGTAAGGGTTTTCACCTGTTTTTGGCTATCAAAAGTTCAGTAACATCTTCACCATAGAATTACAAAATAACATAAGCATAATATTTTATTAAAACTGCTAAATAAGCTCACTCGTAAATGTTCCTCATCTTCCTTTGACTAACATAGAGAGACCTTTATCTGGTATTTAGGTTGACCTACAGTGGTCTTTTGGTTCTTCATGGCAAGTAATAAAGATGACTATCTAGTGCTCCTCTAAATAGATACATTCACTGTTTCTTCATCTCAATAATTCAGGTGTCTTGTTGGAGATTAAAAAAATGCAGTATTGAGAAGATTACTGCATTATGTAGGCAGTTTGCATGTGTGTATGGACAATAAAGGAAGGTGAATGAGAGAACATGAACCAGTGTTAACTTATGAAAGCCCTTGCTTCTTTGATTTAGAACTGGCCCAGTCAGTGGTGGATGCAGGAGCTGTGCCATTACTGGTTCTGTGCATACAAGAGCCAGAAATTTCACTCAAGCGTATTGCTGTCTCTTCTCTCAGTGACATCTGTAAGCACACCCCAGAGCTTGCTCAGACTGTAGTTGATGCTGGCGTCATAGCCCACCTTGCCCAAATGACTCTGAATCCAGATGCTAAACTTAAGGTAAATTTCAAAAAGCTTTTGTAAACATTAATTTTGGCTTAATTTAATTAATTAAATTTATTTATTTGTAGCAATTTATGCATCACATTATTATTTTTACTTAAAATATATTAATAAATTTAGGAAAACAGCCATTTGTGTTTGAAACACCACAAACCCATATTAAATTAAGGTAAATAAAACCATATAAATTATTGAAGGACAAAGAATGAATCAAATTATTGACAGGCAAGTATTCACAGGAAACATGCTTGTTATCTCCCTTCTTAGTATAGCAAATGCCAAATTCATTTGAATGGCACACCATAGTAGCAGTCATGAATATTCATAGATTAGCATCACTAGCTGTATAATGAACACTTAAAAAAAAAGCTTGACATTTTCCCTATCAATCACTGCAAAACAGAATCTATTGTTTTTTTTTTCATTTCATTGTGTGCATAATAAACACTTAAAACTTAATTTCACATCAGATAGGAAACAAAAGTTTTTTTAAAAATCTATCACTGATATATGAGCATTAGTTAACTTTCCAATCCTGTACATGGGTCAGCAACAAAATTTAGTGTTATTTTATTACCACTGTGTGTCACATAGAACTCTTATTATAGAATAATCTGGCTATAAGGTAAACTAGAGGAACATATAACAAAAAAAAAATGGCTTAGCCTTTTAAAATTATGCCCACCCACAGCCTTTGAATCAGCAATGTGTTTTAGGAAAGCTGAGATTTTTGGGGAGAAGCAGAAGAATCTTCAGGAGTTACATTATGCAGGCACTGCCTTTATTCAGTATCTAATTTAAAATGAATTAATGATTGCAAGTAAATGCCTATGTTATAAACAGCCTAGGTAGTGTAGACAAGTTTTTTGGTTTGAGTTTCTGTTGTTGTTGTTTTACCTAGAGGCAGGTGTTCTCTGCTCTGAGTCAGATCAGCAAACATTCTGTGGATCTGGCCGAAATGATTGTGGAGGCTGAAGTCTTCCCGTCTGTGCTTGTCTGTCTGAAGGATCCAGATGACTACGTGAAGAAGAATGTTGCAACATTGATCAGAGAAGTTGCCAAACATACACCTGAGGTATGGATTAGTTTTGACTAAATAAAACTAAATAAATCCTACAGTAAATATGCGCAATTTACCTAAATGATCTGCAAGGAAGAAATTCTCATTAAGATAGATAGAAACTAGACAACGCCCTCCTCTCCCTCTGCAAGTGTAAATAATTTTGAGGTACATGATAGGCATAAACTTAAAAATCTGATCAAACTAATTTTCTCCAAAAGATGTCTAAGTGGTATTTAAAATTAAATAAATAATCATGAGGTTATAAAAAAGTTTATATGATGACTCTATTGTCTAACATTGAAGAATGATGATTTTTACTTTTGGATGAAGACCCTCAGAGAAAATTTAGCCTTAATACAAATTTGAAACATTTTAAAATATGGACAAATCATAAAAAATTTATAAAGGGTGGTTACTCTGATTAGATTTGTGTTCCTTTTTTCAGTTAAAATGTAAGTTTGACAATGTTTCATCAATATTATGCTCAAAAACATCTTATCAGCTGCAGTAATGGAATCCATAACAGTTAATGTTACTTTTCTTTGTGCGCCAATCTATAGTACACTGAGAGATTTTGACTTCTTTTGTCCTATAAAAAACAGCTTTCCCAGTTGATAGTGAATGCAGGAGGAGTTGCTGCCATTGTGGACTACATAGGGGAAACCCATAGTAACATCCGCCTTCCAGGAATTATGATGCTTGGCTATGTTGCTGCTCATTCTGAAAACCTTTCCATGGCTGTTATTGTGTCAAAGGTAAGAAATGTGATACCACCCTATTTTACTTATGCTTGTTTAATCATCATACATTTAAAACTCAAACTCCTGTACCCAGAATCATGTAACAAGGATTCTACAGGTTCCTATAATGGCTGTCATTATTCCTACAATGTACAGTAGCTGCCAATTTTGGTGTTCAAGAAATTTTTTAAAATTCCAGTTTTCTTATAGTACCACTACAATTAATTAGTATCTTTAGAATTTGATGAACAAAGTTATCCTCATTTTTCAAGTTAGATGATATATATTAGAGAATTACTCTGCAAAATAAGTTGTTCCATAGACCAGGTATCGGGAGGATATTGCTATAATCAGCAAACTTACAAACTATCAGCAAGGTAGGAACGGATGTTTTCATCCATGCATTTGAATTTTAACTTTAAACCTAATCCTTTTTACAAACTGATGAGTTTATAAATTAAGATATTGCTTGAAGATAACCAATTTGCTTGTGAGAGGTTTCATTCATGAAGTACAAGTGTTGTGCATAATTTGTGGAACTGCTCAATCTGTGGATTATGCAAGGTAATTGCCACATTCCCAGGAACAGTAATCCTGCTTGCTTAATCCATGGAACAGACACACGACTGTAGTCCCACAGAATGAAGCATTTCATATGGATTTTTATGATATCATGCAGTCAATTAATTTTAAATTCTAATATCACAGATGAGTACATTTCAGTGTAAAACATTCTGGTATAATAAATATCAATCTGATAGCACATACACAGCGGTTCATAATGATGTCTATTGCTAAAAATATACATGCAGCTAAATCAGTGGCAACCTGAAACATTTTGGTATGGTAAAATCCTACTTGTTGGAACAATTTTTTCCTCCATCCTGGGGCTACTGTCAAACTAATGTCATTAAACACATAGTGAACTTAAGTCAATCATCAAATAAGCTTAAGGCATCATTGTTCACTCCATAGGATTATGCAGATTAAGTGATTGCCCAATCACAGGTAATGAGCAAAACTCATTGCATAATTACTTGGCTTTGACACGGTGTTGTGCATTCTTGGAAATTACAGACTTCTTTGTGTAATCTGCAGATTCGGCAATTCCATGTTTGGGGCGCAACACATATGTAAAACAACAATAATATATTAGTCAGCAGTAATTTGCATTTTTTATCCTTTTTTTTAAACACACTTATTCAACCATGTCCTACCAGTAGCACAGCTGTCTACAGAACTGTTCTACGATATTTATTTAAGATCACTAACACATTTATTGTAGATATGATGATTCACTGCATGCAGTCATCTTGGATAAACAAATGCATTGTGGGATAGTAAAAAAAAAATATTTGAAAACTCCCTACACATTGTACCTTAGGGATTTTAAAATCAGCAAGCAGTAGGTAATACAAAGATGTTTACTACTAGGTTCATTCAAATAAAACAAGATCAGACAATTACAGCAATTCTATTACAACAGGGCTTCATTTGAATGCCCCTTATACATTATTTCTACTAACTGTACTAGTATTTCATGCCACATTCTCTGGAACACAAGTGCAGTAGGACAAACTAAGGGTAAAATATAGGGTTTATATTTCAGAAAAAATGTACACACAAATCATGAACTTTGTTTCATGGCAGACATTAATACTTTTGCAACATGTATTATTTTGGTATTATATGGTGGACTTCAAATTTTTTGTATGGGCATTCATTGGCTGTTCACATCACTGTTTCTTTTACCCACTAATAACCACATCAAAAATAAAATTGTCAATAAGCAGAGCAGCTACAACAAAAATTATGGAAATTATACCAAAAGGTTAATATTATAATCAGGAAGAAATGCTGTTTTTATTTATGCATGATTAATGCATAATAACCAAATAAGAGCCTAAATATATTTTGATTTATCATTCATGGGAAAATACAATACCTCAGCTTCATGTTCTTGCTCCTTTCTTAAAACTGGCTCCCCCCCTTATTTGCCTGAAATCATGAAAAAAGGGATGAGTTTAAATTTCAGAAGGCCCCTAATCTCTTTGAATGCTACAGACAAGGGTGTTTATACTTCTGAGGATATGGTACTAAGATTTTGCCTTTCTTTAAAATAAAAAATGAAAACTTAATTTGTAAATGTATAATAGATAGATTCACCTAAGATGATTTCCAATATTAAGACACATCATTTTTGGATACTTGTTGTGGTTTAAATTTCAGGGTGTGGTCCAGCTAGCCATAGTGTTGAATGAGGAGACTGAAGATCATATGCAGGCAGCCACTGCCTGGAGTCTGGGACAGATTGGCCGTCACACTCCTGAACATGCTAAAGCAGTGGCTATGTCCAACATACTGCCAAAGTTGCTGCATGCATTCCTCAGAGCTGATGCCTCAGAGGATCTACAGACCAAGGTACATCTACCATCATCTTTCCTCTGTTGTACACACAAGTAATAATAATAATGGTATCCTCCTCATAACTGAAGATGGTCTTTGTGTAGTAGCAGTCACACAATCAGGCAGAAGCAGTGTATCCCAGTGTCAAGGAACATATGAGGACCAGACAACTTACCATCTGTTCTCCACAAGTATACAAAAACACCTTACTAGAAGTCTTTATTTTTAGATGTGGGAGGAAATTGGACTCTGAAGTGAGGAGACAAAGGAGCAAGACCAGCTGTTCACTGAACTGACAAATTCTGAACCTCAATAGGTTCAGTGTTCTGGCTACTCAGTTAAATCATTTCAACATGAACTGGTTTTTCTTTTAACGAAGTAACTAACTGAGCTTTCAATCTTTATGGAATCCATCAGCTTCTCCAATTTCTATCAAAAACCTGCTATTTCAGAAGATAGTGCAAGATTTAAAATACTCAACTCATGTTGCTCACAGCAGAGCCAATGAAAGCATTCACTCTTATTTGGTGTTTTTTTTAAGTAAAGGAATTTTCTTTGGAAAGTTTGAATCTTTTGAGGGGCAGCTTAATATCACTTGATTTGACTCAAAACAATGATATACTGGCTTAACACAACCCCCCCAATTATAATTATAAGCAAATTGCTCTTTTTTTTGTGCAAAATATCCAAATGAATAGATTCTAACCTTTTCCAAGTCTTAAATTAAATTTTTTTAAAACTTTCTTTTTTTATATGTAGTCCCTTGTCGGAGTAAGTGGCTTGGACGGCTGCTGCTGAGACGCTGCTATTACAAGTGGATCTCTAACAGATTTTTAGATAATTGCTTTCAGTAACTGCCGTAATATCGATACCTGTCTGACTAATGTTATGAGTGTTGTTCAGTGAAATCAAAGTGGAACACCTTTTTAAGGATTCAAACATTATAATAATATTAATATAAATGCAATACCAGTTGGTGGGTTAACCCTTTTTCTAGATGCACAAAAAGGTACTTACTAAGAGTTCTAGCTGACATTGTCAAATGAAATACTGATGCTGGATAATGAAAGAGAATCCTTTTTAGCAGGGTGATGGAGTGTTGTTGGTTCCTATATATTTCTTGAATCTTCATTTTTGTGGTATGTCACTGTTCCTTTGGAACTGTGGATACCAATGATATTGTCTTTGTGCTGATGTTGTTTCTGTGCATGTATTTCTATGTTGCCTCTTGCTCTTTATACCACATCCATCACAAGATTGCACACCTGCAGGGGAGGCCCCTCAAGATTGTTGGACAAAAGCCATTTTCCATTCTGCTCTTTCTTGATGAGCAGCAGCTTACCTGCAACTTAAGTGCTGTGCAATCACCTGATGATTGCTCGTATGCTTGCTCAGTTGGCCATAATTACATGTGCATGCACATTACATCTGTATATATTTGTATGTAAAGATTTTAAAAGCCTAAATTACTGATATACAAAAAAAAAAGGAATACAAATATAAAAAATTAAAGAAGTATAAACATATATACACAAGAAAAATGTAATTAAAATGCATTACCTAAAATATCAAAAGGTAAAAAAAATTTCAAAATGCTTGCTAGATTATTTATTCACCTTCTTATATGTACAACTTTATATTTATATATTTATATGCACATCATTTACACTTGTTCTCAACAAAATAGCATTTAAAAATTCTAGCTTGCAAGATTATGCACTTTAAAATGGGCCTTTAAAACTATTTTAGGGAGAGTTATCTTCCCTAATGCCCCTCCTCTGATCCGTTAGTTTCTAATGTATTAGTTGGGCACATGATCCATAGTCCACATTGTACCCTCTAATCTTTCTCTCTTTCCAGTGCAAGAAAGCATTGAAGAATATCCTTCAGAAATGCGTGCATCTGCCCGCCCTGGAACCTCTACTCCATGATGCCCCACCAAGTATTCTAAAACATGTAGTGGGTCAGTTCAGCAAAATTCTTCCCCATGACCCCAAGGCACGCCGCCTGTTTGTCACTAGTGGTGGGCTGAAGAAGGTACAAGAGATCAAAGCAGAGCCCGGGTCAGCCCTGGCTGAGTATATAAACACAATAAGTGGCTGCTTCCCTGAGGAGATTGTCAAGTAAGCAGCCAGTGTTTTATGTTACTCCCTCAGATGTTTTCCCCTACAAACCATCAAATTACATTAGGGATTTAAGCATTTAGTTAAAACAAGTCTACTCCTAAATTTTTTACATTTCTGACTTTGAAACAAAGACAATTTTCTTCTTAACAGGAGGCACACAATATGATAATAACACTTTCAATGACCCTCATCTCTAAATAATCAACAGAATCATGTTTTGTACTCACCATTTTGTAAGAAAATACTTTTTCTTTTAAACACACCTGTCTGATTAAAACATTTGGAAATTCCTGAAGAAAAGTATTCAGATTTCAATGACAAATGGTAAGCCAGGTCTTTCATGTGCATATAGCCAAGTAAACTGTCAGTAGCTTATTACTGATCTTATCTCTTATTTTCTCTTCACAGGTACTATTCTCCAGGCTACTCGGATGCTCTGTTAGAAAAAGTGGAAAGTTACCAGCCAAAATGATAGAACCAAGTTTTGTGATATCAACTTACTACATTTTTCCTAAACCTGTTCATTCTCTTTTGTGTTTAAAGTTCTGTAGACACCAATAGCTTTATTGCATGGACAACTGTGTGAAGGTGAAGAAATAAAAAATGTCTTGTTTATAAGCATATTTACTGACACCTTTGATGCTGCAGACTACGTTTGCACATCGATCATTTCGGTATATTTATTGTTAAAATTTTGTGAGAGACTACACTCATTGACCTTTAGATAATAATCATGATTCAATAAAGTTTCTTAACATTTATCAATAAGCAGAAAACAAAGTTATTAACATTCTTGCTGCATCAACAGTGTTTCCAGGTAGGGATAGTGCTGCTGTTCTCTTGCTGAGGCTGCAGCTTCATGTCTAGCTAATATGGTTTCTCTCACTCCTAGCATGTGTGTGGATCCTCCACCTTCTAAATCAGAAGAGTTCTCTTATGGTATCTGGAGGTACAGGATCAGTCTTTGGCATCCCAAACAGAGGACAAATCACACAGTCTATTGATGACAGTATAAGTACTACTGCCATAACTTGGTCTGGATTTATTCCCTGGGAATGCAAATTATAAGGAATTTTGAAACCAGAGTTAACAGTTTGTCACTACTCACCTTGTCAAATTCTAGTTTATAAAAGTAACAGTGGTATTGTTATGAAATTCTATACATACATATCACTTCAGCAGCAAGATTTTCTACTCACAACATATCAATTCCAACTTGAATCTGGAATCATGCCATCCATATTTGAGAAAAGATATTTGAAATATATAACAGAATCCCTAGAAATGTTCCAAATAAGCTGAAGAATTAAGAATATCAGACCTACCTCATTTGGGTGCTTGATGTTCAGGGGCAGATTTGATTTCAAAATAATTAAACACAGAACGAAAATTTATCTATATTGACTGATGTAAAGAACCAAAAACCCACCATTATGTAGTATTTACACATCAGTGTGTAAATGTCATGCAAAAAGCATGTAAATCTGGTCTTTATATCAGCCAATAAAGATGAAGTAAAGAGAACTTTTCATCTAGTTTGTGTGGGATTTTGATGCAGACACACTTGCAAACAATACACTGGCTGAAGTATTAGCACAGCTGAACAGCAGACAAAATAATGGAGTGAAGCAATTATAATGGAATATTACCAGTGGTATTTTTTAATAGTGATAGCATGAGCCAGTTTCCATCATAGACTCTTGTTGGCTACCAGAAACTATGCATAAGCCATAATTGGTATGTGCCTCAATATAATTAGTTTACAAACAGTAGGATGAATCAATCACGAATACTGTCCAAGGAATTGCATCTGACAGGCAGGGTTACCATTTCTCATAAAAAATCTGCTCCTGACTTAGCCCATACTGCACCAGGTAGTTAACCAGGGTTTTCGCCATACCAGAAGGACCGCAAAGGTAGCACCTGGTGTTATTTTTACCAAGAGCTTCCAATGCTTGCTCTAAATCTCGTTTTCCAATTCGTCTATCTGGAATTCAAAAAAGGCAAAGGGATGATCAATGGTTCACTTTTGACGTTTAGTGCAAAACTGTTGTTTTTAACTAAGTATAATTACACCAGGATTGATGAAACCAGCGAAAATTTTTCGCTGATGTATTTTAAACAAACATTCTTTAGTCAGACAACACTGGAAAGTGAGCATTTACTGCTGCATTACTACTACGTAGAGACATCCCCACACGGAATTCAGTACAATTGCCCTGGGAATACTGAAACTGGCTTTATTGTGCTAAAAAGACTTCTTTGTTGTATACCTACAGTGTAAGTTACTGCTGGCACCTTTCTGTTTTGTAACAAAGTATGTACAAGTGATCCCTTCGTGCTTGGTCGCCATGTGATCCAGCTGTTTCTGTAAAAATAAGAAAAGGAATGAAAACTATCTACCAGCATTGCCATTACAAAGATGCTTATGGTGCTGAAGGTCCCACTAAGTTGTTGCAACAAAATGGAAATCTCTAAATGTAAACTAAGAAATTATTTTAAAAAACTAACTTCGTTTGTAATCTTTGAACACATTAGCTATGGCTGCTCAAACAAGGTCTGCTGTCCTGCTGTGTCAAGTGTGCTGAAAGAACGGTGGATAGCTACTGTAATCCACGGTTGCTTTAAACCCTTTCAGAATATTACATTCCCTGTGATGATTCAAATGCCTTAAAGTTTTATCAACCAGTAACTATTTACGTGCCCACATTACCATCTTACCTTAAACAAAAGCTCATCTTCCACAGCTGCGCTGAAGAGAAGCACGATACATTCTGGCACGCCTCGGCTCAGCCTAGTATCTACTTCTTGCCAGCTCTCATCAAGCACACAATTGATAATGGAGAAGAGTGGGTTGATACCAACACCACCAGCAAGCAGCAGCAAGCTTTTCACAGCCCCATCTGATTCGTGTGTGAAAAAAAAATCCCCTCCAATTCTAACACACACTTCATCTCCAACCTTGCACTGCCAGTTAAGAAAAAGAAAATTAAGAATTTATGCAAGTACAGTTGAGCATGGACATCATTTATGAAAACAGAAGTTTAGTTCCATTATGGAAGTTCTTAGTTCATCCAGATCTTGAACAAGCTGTGCAGATGTAGAGACCTTATTTAAGACTTGGAGTAACAGACATTAATTTACTTAACTGCTTTATCAAAATGGTCTCAAAATCAATCTATTACATTTAACAAAGAGGGAATCAGCCTGCAGCCTTTTAGGGTAAGTGCACATGAAAACTGGTAAAGGTGTTAAAATGTGGGTGCCATTAATAAAATTCTTTTGTATGTAAAGCAAATTTTTGGAGAATCAACACTTACAATAATTTCTAGCAAATTATAATATTTAACTTGGCATCTCTGGAACCAGACTAGTTTACCATTAAAAGAAGTGTTGATTCTCCATCAGCTACAGCTGTTGTAGTGTGGCTCAAATCGCAGCATTCATACTGTAAAAGATGGGGCCCACTTTTACAACACATGAAAATTCTTAGCTACATCAAATAACTTTTCTTTTTTCTTTCAAGTGATCCAAAGAAATCAAAGGGCCCCATGTTTCCATAGTCAATACCCTTCCTCAAAAGGCAGTGTGATAATTCTAGATGGTGCTACAAGTTATTTTCCAGTAATGGAGGATTCAGGTGGTTCTCTTCTCTTTAAACATGTCATTCACTGTAGCTGAACTAATTTTCCAGATGCTGTGCTTAAAAGAAAGTTTCTTTGAAATGTTTTGTTGTATTCCTTTCTTTCCTTCATATTTCCTGGTAACCTGACAATTAAAGCGCCATGCATGTGTTTATGCTGCACCTGTGTGTGAACCCAGTAGGTAGGCGGGTGGGAACTGTACTTAATGGCCAGGTCCAGAGTCCCCTCTTTTGCCAGTTTCAGTGGAGATGTACACATGGAGTAGCCACCGACTCGATCCACGTTTGGAATAATCAGATCCAACCTACAAATAATAGAATTACTAAAAACATTACTGAGACTGCCAATTTACGAAGCAAAAGGAGATTAAATGTCTAGTATATCTGCATTCTTTGCTCCTTATTTTTGCTCTGCTAAACAAAAATAAACAAATTCTGAAAAACTGTTTCTAGATAACCTCTGGCCCATTCAACACCACCACCACCATGTAATGTGCACCTGGGGTTGCCAGTGATCCAGTGGTATGCACTGACAAGGTTGAGGGCCTGAGTTCAAATAGTATTTGGGGACTGGCTCAGTTCTGTTGTACCTCCCAAGCATGGTTTCTTGATCTTCAGCAGCCAGCCATGTGGGTTTCTCTCCCTAATCTGAAAATTAAGAATCTAGGTGGTTTGTCTGGGTACATGTAGCAGAAGTTCCAAGAGTAATTCTTGAACACTGCTCAAGAGAACCCATCTCAAAAGTCAGGACAAAGTTTGAAAAAAAAAAAAAATGCATCTTTAATTTAGAATTTAAAATATAATAGCATATATTTAGTTTATCGATTGATTTCACCCCTCAACTTGATCTCAATATCTATGCATATTTGATCTGCTGCAGCTGAACCAACTTGAGAATGCTGAATTCAAAACACCCTTCTAAAATCAAGACTGCTAATGATTAAAAAAGAATTGTTCATGTAGCCATGGTGAAATCAGATTAATGCTGTAGATGCACGCACACATCTGACTGCAGTACTTACTATAGACTCACTTTACTATAATCTCCTGCCTCCTCCAAATAATTTTGCTGCCAATAAAGATTAATTTAAAGTTGAACAGTTCAACTACAGACTAAACTGCAGCAAAAAAACTGTTATTATGAATTAAAGTTATAAGTATAAAACAAAATGCAGTAGCAGAGTCTCAGTTTACTGTGCTTCCCATTTGGTGCAAGCAGTTTTATCATGTCTTCCAACTTTTGTTTTAATTTTGCCAGGGTTCTAAGTTATTTTATCTTTTCTATTTTAAAATGATTATTGTTGATTTTTGACAATTAGCAGTTTATCAGATTACCATATTATTGCACTGGCTATATTTTCGTAGTAAAACTGATTTATTGGTTTTTTTCTATACAAATAGTAGATTAGCTTTATCTCTCACTGAAGTAACCTATTTCATCTACTTCTGATATCGTGCAGTTGCCAAAATACTTATGTAAGTTTAAATCAGTTAGTCTCTCTCTCTCTCTCTCTGTTACATACTTCTTTAGTCAAACAGTGAAAAGATTACTGTAGAAGCTGTTCTTTGAGCTATAAACTACAGTCAGTTACATTCTTCTGTTGTAATGAACTTCTGATAAAAGAATATTTATCACAAAGTATCACAACAAAGCTAGAAAAATAGTTTACAACTGGCATTAAGAACAAGTGGATTATAACATTTACATAAACTTACCACTGACCAGCCTTGAATGATAGCTGCCTGTCATGTATCTTTAGTGTCAATCCTTTCACTGTGGGGGACTCTTCTCTGATCTCAATCACAGTTGCCTTGGAAATGGCCTTTAAAGAGAAATCAAAAAAAAAAGGGGGTCAAATTAGGTCAAAACAAACTATGTTACTGCCCTTCAGCAATAAAACAGGTATAGATTGCCAATGAACATTAGTTAACATAGTTAAATGCTAACATCTGCTTAATAAGATTAAATATCTAAGGAGTCTTGAGTTTTGATAATGTAAACTGATGCAATCAAATTTGATCAAACAGATCAGATGAAATGGATCGGGTAGCCAAATGGTAAGGGAATAAACAAATGTGCAATCAGGCTGGTTGCCTCACTACCAAGGATGCCAATCTAATAGTCTGTTCAGTGTCATTTCACTTGCTGCATTTCTGCACTCACCAAAATCATTGTGATCAATGAAATTGATGACTTCATAATATGCGGTTCTCTGACCAGCTCTGCAGTGTTAGATGACCAAAATGTTTGTTTTTCGGTAATTGTGGTAAGTGTGGCTGCCATAAGTATTAAGTAGTTCCCCTTTGTTGGAACTGTTCCCACCCATTCCATTTTGTTTACAGTAGAAAATGACATCATTGATGTTTTCCAGGAACACCTTGATCATGCTGTCTCCTTGTATCAGAAGCAAGTGTATGAGTACTATATAGTTACTCAAAATGAAGCGACAACAAAAACTTTAGTTGCTATTTATTTATGGCAAAGATATCTCTTTAAATATTTTAAACAGGCTTAATTAGGTGCTCCTGTGGCCACACCCTTATGGGAAACCACCCATGAAATAGAGACACTAAACCTAAATGGAGTGGAGAGGGGTATGGATTTTTCATTACCATATCTACCTGCATTTTTGTTCATTTTCCAAAATATGTTACTGTATTTATCATCATCTTGTTTTTTCATCCAAACATCTTCAAATTCGAAATGCAATGCGGTCCAACCATACCATGTCAATTTCATGTCAGATGAAAATTTTTTCATCTATTGCAATCGTTCAATTGAAACCGGGCTGAAATAACATTACCACTGCAGTATCTGGTTCCTGGATTTCATTTGAACATCCTAATATACTATTTTTCAAGTTTTTTTTTTTTGGGGGGGGGAGATGTCAAATTTTGTGATTTGCAAAATTTTCAAAAATTAAGATGCCTTAAAAAAAATTTAACAAGTGAAAGATTATGCAAAATCCTTGATGTCGCATTAAACCAAGTTAAGAACAAAAGATAGGGACAATTACTCACTCGAATAGTCAAGGGAAAAGGAAAACTGCCAGTTTCTCCAGATGTTCAGTAAGCTGGGAAGTTTACCATGGCATAAGACACAGATTAAAGAGTTGTAAACCAATGCCATTCAACAAGAGAGACACTGATGGAGACCTTGTCTACTTACTTCCTCACGCTTGTTCTTCGCAGTCTTCTGCAGGTGATTCTTTATCTCACTTGCCATTCTTCTAAATGATCTGAATATATATATATGAGAGTTCGAATGAAAGCACTGGCAGAAGGTACCAGCGTTTATAACAGAAATAAACAATTAGAAAAGCAAACGGAGACTGTTTGTTCTAACGTACGTCTCGGGGTGTGGCCAGCACAGCCAACCCCTGGCCTTTGTATAGCTGGTGCCCCGTTCACGGGGCGATATATCGTGGAACGTTTGTTCAAATGAAACCCGGCTGAACTAGCAACGCGGTAATGGTATCCGGCCGGGTTTAGTTTGAACAGTGTCCCTGGTGTCATGCGATCCGTTGGTTATGACCGACACGATGAGAGTCCCCTGGGTGGCTGATATACAAGGGCCTCTCCCTTCCTCCCCCCCCCCAAACCCCACCAGCTCTAGATTTCAGCTTTGAAAATTACAGCAGACAAACAAAACCGGATATCGCAGGCGTTGAATGGCGGTTCTCTCTCCCTGGTCAACCAATTCGAGTCAACCCCTCCACCCCCCCCTTTTTTTTTCTTTGCTGGATATGCTTCAGTCGGAGACGAGTGAGGGGGGGCCCACTGACACTGGTTAAAGGGAGAGGGAGGGGGGAGGGGCCCAGTCACACTGGTTAGAGGGAGGGGCCACTGACACTGGTTAGAGGGAGGGGCCCACTGACACTGGTTAGAGGGAGAGGGGGAGGGGCCACTGACACTGGTTAGAAGGGGAGGGAGGGGCCCATTGACACTGGTTAGAGGGAGAGGGGGAGGGGCCCATTGACACTGGTTAGAGGGAGAGGGGGAGGGCCCACTGACACTGGTTAGAGGGAGTTAGAGGGAGAGGGAGTGGAAGGGGCCCACTGACACTGGTTAGAGGGAGGAGGGAGGGGCCCATTGACACTGGTTAGAGGGAGGAGGGAGGGGCCGCTGAGTCTAACGTCTCTGTACAGTTCGCCAAACTGGACCCTAACCCTGCCCCAACTCGAGACTCTGAAAACGCCCGCACCCACTAACGAAGGGGATTTCCTCCTACCTTAGACATGACGCCTGTCGTCTCATGGTCCATCCTCGCACCCCGAAGAGACGGCGGACCGGACCGGACCGGAAGAGATTGTCTGCGGGTGCCTCGCAGTAATTAAAAACCTGTTACTGTTCAGAAAAAGTAACCGGGTCCATAGGTAGATTTTATATATAAAAATATATATTTTTTTTTAGAAAAAAAGAAAAATTTATTTACATCGGATTTGGTTGGATCCTGAGGAGGAGTCTGGATAAAACTCTGTTTATTATCCTCGCAGCCGTTCGCTCTCGTTTCCGGTTTCTTTCTTTCTTTCCTCGGATCGTCGCCCTCGTCGTAGATTTTTGGTGAATAAATAAAATCTACCCAGGAAAATGGGGAAGGGATTCAATAATTACATGACCAAGAAGTTCTTCCACCCTGCGAGCAAAGAAAATATAAAGCGGGTAAGAGTGGTGCCCTCCTTTGTCTGCTTGTGTTTGTTTTCTGTATCGTCGTCGCCATCATCGTCGTCGTCATCGGCATCGTCATCGTCGTCGTCGTCATTGTGAATCGATTCATTAATTATTGTAATGAATTAAACTTTAAGAGTTTCATTACACCCCTGACTCTATTCCGAGCAGTTCTGATCAGATTCAGTGAAACTGGAAAATATAATTCTAATTAAATTTCCTCCTCACTGGAGACAAATCTGTTATTATTATTGTTATTGTTATCGTTGTTGTAGTTATTGTTATTATCGTTGTTGTAGTTATTGTTATTATCGTTGTTGTAGTTATTGTTATTATCGTTGTTGTAGTTATTGTTATTATCGTTGTTGTAGTTATTGTTATTATTGTTGTTGTTGTAGTTATTGTTATTATTATTGTTGGGTGCTATTGTTGGTGTAGCAGTTATTATTGTTGTCATTGTTATCATTATTATTGTTATTTTTGTTATTACTATTGTTGTTTTAGTAATTATTGTTATTATTGCTATTGTTGTAGTAGTAGTAGTTATTGTTATTATTGTTGGGTGCTATTGTTGGTGTAGCAGTTATTATTGTTGTCATTGTTATCATTATTATTGTTATTTTTGTTATTACTATTGTTGTTTTAGTAATTATTGTTATTATTGCTATTGTTGTAGTAGTAGTAGTTATTGTTATTATTGTTGGGTGCTATTGTTGGTGTAGCAGTTATTATTGTTGTCATTGTTATCATTATTATTGTTATTTTTGTTATTACTATTGTTGTTTTAGTAATTATTATTATTATTGCTATTGTTGTAGTAGTAGTTATTATTATTATTGTTGGGTGCTATTGTTGGTGTAGCAGTTATTATTGGTGTCATTGTTATCATTATTATTGTTATTTTTGTTATTGTTATTGTTGTAGTAGTAGCTATTGTTATTGGTGCTATTTTTGTAGTAGTAGTTATTGTTATTATTGTTGGGTGCTATTGTTGTTGTAGTAGTTATTGGTGTCATTGTTATCATTATTATTGTTATTTTTGTTATTGTTATTGTTGTAGTAGTAGCTATTGTTATTGGTGCTATTTTTGTAGTAGTAGTTATTGTTATTATTGTTGGGTGCTATTGTTGTTGTAGTAGTTATTGGTGTCATTGTTATCATTATTATTGTTATTGCTATTGTTGTTGTAGTAGTTATTGGTGTCATTATCATTATTATTGTTATTGCTATTGTTGTTGTAGTAGTTATTGTTATTGGTGCTATTGTTGTAGTAGTAGTTATTATTATTGTTATTATTGTAGTAGTAGTTATTGTTATTATTGTTGTAGTAGTAATTATTATTATTGTCATTTTTATCATCAGTATTGTTATTGTTGTTATTGCTATTGTTGTACTAGTAGTTATTGTTATTGCTATTGTTGTAATAGTAGTAGTTATTGTTATTATTGTTGTTATTGTTATTGCTATTATTGTTGTTGTAGTAGTAATAGTTATTGTTATGATTATTATTATTATCATCATCGTTTATTACTTATTAAAATTTACATCAGAGCTTATTGATGGAGATCAATCTAGTACGGGATACGAATGGACAAGTGTCATACGATTGAATGCAGCAGCCCCGTCGTGTCCATTCTGATCCACACTTAATGACCTGAAAGCTCACCCACCCGGAAAGACTTCCTCGCCACCCATTTTACTGAAAGCAACGAATTTATTCTTAGATTTAAATAATCCGAAATGGTGACCTTCTTCCTGTCAATGGAAGTAAATCATATCAAATATTGTAAATGCTTATCTTCTCCCCCTCTCGCTTGTTGGAGTGTCCACACCTCCAAACTATCTATACCTTTCTAGACCAGGGGCTTCCAACCTGTGGTATGCATACTAATTCAAAGTAGTACACTAATATACCAGGAACATACAAAACTCTCTTTCTTCCATTGCCAATGCTAATTAATAAAATGAATCATATTATTTAAAATTTAAATTGTAATTAAGTTAGCATAACTTTATATTTCACGTTTATCCATTTTATGCATTATTTCCATGCAAAGTTGAAAAAATTTTTTTTGGGTGGGTCCACCTAGCCCCCTAACACAACCCAAACCCCTACCCCCAATTTTCTTAGATCATCCACTGTGGTGATGCACTAAGTTTTGCTTTTTTTTTTGATTTGGTGGTAAAAAATAAGGAAGGTTTGTAACTCCGTCCTAACCACTTTGAATGATTGTATCAGAACTATATCTAACAATGTGTTTAAAAACATCTAGGAAGCTTAACTTGATATAAATCAAGAAAATTACAGTGGGTGAAAAAAATGATAATTTTTTTTTTAAGTGCTAGCAGAAGTAGGTTTGATACACTTTTGTTATTTTAAGTGAAAAAACTTTTATTAAATACTTGTATTTATGAAAAATAACAAAAAGGTTTAGTTGACTTGCAAATAAAAGAGAACCCTTTTTTTAAATAAAAAAAAAAGAAAACAGCTTCTGAATTTAATTTACAAGAAATCAGATTTAATTTAATATTTTAGTAGGCTACTGAATTGCTAAGGTTGAGGGCCCAAGTTTGAATCCTGGTTAGGATTGGCTCATTTTGCCATACCTCCCTATCTCTATCGTCACCAGCTTGTTACATTGGTATCCTCTGGGCCCTTTGGTTTGCTTCCATTCTGAAAGTGAAGATGTTTAGTGGGGCCTCTTACTCTTCCACTTACTGTGACTCCATGTGAATCCCTATTTTGCAAGCAAGATAGAGATCTACAAGTCCTGTAACCGGAGACACGTACAACCACTGACTGAGCAAAACAATATAGAGTTATTTTTTATGAGATCTTGCACGTATATTTGTTGCCTTGGCCACTGTAAATGTTGTATAATCATTTAACTCTTTCTCAACACAAGACTGACTTAGTTTCTGTGAGAATTCTATTGCTTCAAGTGGTGTGTGTATGGCTCTTTGCCTCTTGGTGAGGTGTACCCACATAAGTAGTGCACACCATGTAGTGCTTCAGTGATGGCTTACTGATGAGTAGCAGTATCTAGCTATGGTTAGACTATGTGCTGGAAATAGACAAGTATGGTTGCTGAAATTGGTGTTACACATTGTTAAAAGTCAATTTTGACAGATACAGAGTGACTGATTCATTTCACAAAAGACTTGGCAGAGTGCAGTACTGGTTATCACATTAACCTTTGCATCACCTATCCAGCTGGATATAATTACACCATCTCAACATGGTCCTTCTGCCAGGTCTGTGCTACCCATATCTCTGACCAGATTGTACAAAAATCGGCTACATTGCTAATTTGCTTGCTAGAATCTAACATTTGTCATACCCCCTCCTTCAGCATACAGGAGGACAAATTGGAATAGACCAAGACTCATTTGCACTGTACTTTGGTAGAAAGGAACCAGGTTTCCTTCTCTAATATGAGTAAATTCACTTTGCTGGTGGTCATTTACATGTCTGGAGGGAAACCAAACCAGTGTAGTGCTGACTATAATGTGTTAGCTAGAGAGAGTTTTTCTGTAGGAGGGGTAGCCAGGTTCCAGTCTTGGATGCTGTGTTCATGTGACCATAGAGTGAACTGATTTTCTTTGATTAAACTGTTACAGGTCAGTGTTACCCGGATGAAGTTATTAGATCTATTGTTGTATCTTATGTACAAAATCATAGTAATTAATTCACCTTCATGGATAATAATGTAAGAGCGTATTTTACAAGAATAGTCAAAAACCATCTTCAAGAACCCTTGTGTGGGATAAGTTCTCTAGGTACACTGGATAGTGACCATATATACTTCTAAGACCATTCTAGAACTATGTCAAGTTTTTACGGAAGAATGGAATGTGCTGCCACAGGACTGCATGAGACATCTGGTGGACAGTATAAGATACCGATGCAATTCTGTACTGTGCAGTCATGCATGCTACTGAAGGTCATTTGACTTTAGGAAGTGTAAGCATGACTACGTGTTGTCAGTATGGCATTGAATGATGTCCCGACAAATGTTTTACCTTCAGTAAATTTGTACAAATTATATCTATCATTTTAATCAGTGCAGTTTATATTTATTTTCCAGGTATGGATGGCAGAACAAAAGACAACTTATGAGAAGAAGAAGCAAGAAGACTTACTGGCTCAGTATCAGAAGGAGCAAGAGTTGTATGGTAATCGGTAAGTACTATGCTACTTAGTTTTTAAAGACCAGGAATTGTGAGCAAATGTTAAGCTCTCAAATCCAATGAGGATATATTGTAAAACAGCTGAGAGCTACAACAAACATTAATCACGTTCTAAGTTTAGAATATTCTTAAAGTCTTGCTGTTTATTTTATTTTTTTTGTTTTAGGTTTGGTTAGAGTTATAGAAGTTTGTACCTATTGCGTAAAACCTTTTTTTTTTCTCTTAATTGTGCTTTTGGCACATTTTAAAACCCATTTCCTATACTGCAATTCCCAGCAACACCATTGGGTAAGTTGTTGACCTTGTGTGGAATTACCTGAGTGTAGAACTTAACAGCTTTTATTATTCTCTTTGTATTTTACGACAAGTGTAAATCAACAGAAATCACATCTTATTTCCATTAGTGATTAAGTGTTTCACTTAGATTGTCTTGTAATAAAAGACCCGCCTAGTTATTAAGGAGTCTTCAGGGGCTCTGAGTCATTAAATCAGGTAAATCCCAAAGCAGGTATCCTTGGACAAGACTGCTCGATTTTGCTATGGCAGCGCACCTGAGTAGAGGAAATATGGACTTGGTATTATGTCTGTCTGTGTTTTCTTGTTGCATTTTCCCAGATATTACATTTTAAGATATTCATTATTTTCCAGCTCCATAACTTTCGTGTTTGTCATCTAAATCTTCATATTTAACCCTTTGAGGAGAGGGATTTTGAGCTCTTTGGTACACCAGTAACCATTCCTTTACAAAACTTTGGAAATGTTTATTTACAGGAGTGCAATATCAGGATCAGTGCCCACTTCTTTTAAATATGTGGACCTGGTTCACAAAGAGTTAAAATGCAGTCTGACTATAGCGTGTCCAATAGTGTCATAGAAAATTTTTATTTTCTGTAAGTTCTAGATTAGTGGCAAATTTTGTGATTTGCACAATTTGAAAATATTTTAAAAATGTGTGAAAAAAAATCCACATGATATTGTATTCAAATTTTAAGGAGGTCAGTTTTGATGAATAGTTAATGAGAAAGTGTATGCCAAGTGTTTTCATAGATTAAACATGGCAGGTTGCCACTATATACATAAAAAGTTGAGAGCCTGTGAATCTTAGGTTGAATCTCAAGTATATTATGTAACTTTTTTTTTTTTCTGATTTGGTGTCAAATGGCAGATTTGAGTATTTCTGTGAAGACACTCTAAGAGATATTTTTCTAACCAGTTCAATGAGAATTGAGAGTAAATGCTGCAATATATTTTCAGAGCCTTGTTGGGTGATGAGAAGGCAAAGCTTGGATTGAGTTTTATGTATGATGCTCCACCTGGTTTGAAGAAAAAAGAGGTAGGCTTCGTTAGCTTTGAAATTATTGGCGATGCGGAGCAGTTATACAAACTGCTGTGGTTAATGGTGGCACTGAACTTTGGGCGGCGGCAGGAGAGATGGTAGAATCGTGCAAAGAAACAGAAATCTAATCAAAACTTATTATTGCAACATTATGACACGAAAAAATAATGGTTACTTTGAGCTTTACCCCATTGCCACAACTAACCTGATGAGGCTGTGTGCCTGGGTTGCTTCTCTTTTGCTGTTGTGGTTTCCATTTGTTCTTTTGGACTGAGCGTATGTCTTGGTCTTTACTCGAACCCATGACGTGTTGGTTTGCTAAGTTTTTGTTTTAATTTTTTAATGATACTTCAGCCCACCAGGACAGTCCGTCCATCTTGTCTTTTGGCGTCTGCTTTCAGACAGTCACATTCCCACAAATTCTTAATTTTAACATTTTTCCATTTGCTTGAGAAAGAAAAGTAGAAATAAACCCAGAGCATGTAATTTGCCTCCAGCTTCCAGGCATTTTGAAGTCTTTGTTTGCAGAAAAGAGGTTTCTTTCCAAGCTGAACATTTCTCTCAAATCACTCGGTCTCTACGGTAAGAAACCTGTACAGAGTTCACAGAGATTATCAGGGGTAAAAATTGCTTGGCTCTGAAATGAAATAAATATTGTTTACTTGATGGCCTGAGAAAGTTTCCATGTAGTAGATGTCGTGAAACAAGGTGTTGGCGTACACGTCAAGGCGTTTGATTCCTGTTGCCTAGATGCCACATTACACATCTTGCCTCAGTTTGCCCTTAAATCTAAATGCAAGAGCTACCTTTAAAAAATGTCATATTTCAGTAGTTCTCGCATTACAATTGTAAGGTAATATTAAAATATAAAATGCCTTAAAGATGGTTTTTATATTGTTTAAACAGAAAGCAGTGGTTGTGCGATTATGCAAGATTTAAAAAAAAAATTTTTAAGTCTTCAAAGAAGGTAATTTTAAACAAAAAGAAAGGAATGATATACAAATTAGAAGATCCATCAAATGCATTTCCAACAGTGAATGCGCCAGTTTTTGTCAGGCAGATAGAGAGATTCCACTTTCTAACTGCATTTATCCATGTCTCACAATTTGGTACCTTTAATTTAAATGCCATGAGGAACAGAAACTTCAGAAGCTCCAGCTTAAAGGATGCTGCAAAAGGTCACTTCTGTCTCCGATAATGATCAACATTAACACCAAGTAACCAAGTACGTATTATGCTTATGAGATGAGCATAGCTGGTGGGTGTTTTGACACATGATTAAAATATAAAAATAGATTAATTTTTGCTATCTATAGAGTCATGCATATACTAGAGATATTCAGAGGAAAACCATAACAGCCAAGTTTCATTCGAGTGTTCCTAGTATAGATATAAAAAGTATTTGAGGGATAGGCAATTTTAACATTGTCGCCTAGTTCCTTTACAATATTTTAAAAATATTTTTGTTTTCTCCTCCTCCAACTAGTTTTTGGTTCACTCTCTGTGATAACCAACTATGGAAATTATTCTAAGATCCGGTTATATCCTTCTGTTAAATGTTCAAAAAAAAGAGTGGTAACTTAGCGTTGCTGTCTCTAATGGTTCGCATTATACTGAACAGGGTGTGTGCGTGAGACATCCAAAACCCTTGTTGAGCGCTTCCTTCCACTGGTTATCAGTAGGTTGTTTTGAAAGGAAACTGATTGTGACAGTTGGTTTTACATGCTGGCGGTTGGTGTTAAAACTGGTTATTCCTTGTTCATTCTAAATCGTTTGGCGGCCATGATCCACCTGCCGTCTGTTGAGGTGGCATGCCACGTACAGCTGAGCAAGCCCTGGTCAACAAAGAAGAATGCACAATCGGAAGTAGCCTTTGTGGAGTGTGGACAGTGTGTGGGTGGAACGTTTGTGAAAGCTAATACTCAGCTTGGCGCTGGTGTTACACCTTTAGTAGGTTTTAAAAATAAAAGCAACACATGGAAGATAACTAAGTAAGGAAGAAATATGAAAGTACCCCAGACAAAATCTGTTTTGTTTTTCCCTATGCTGTAGGACCTTGGCTTTAGATGAGGTTCACTGAGCTAAGCTTCTCTTTTTTTTTTGGCATTTTATTTTAAAAAGATGAATGATGTTTATTTTCTCAGACATTAATTTCAGTTACCAGTCTTAGTTTTGGTGCCACCCTACCGAATAAATTGCCCAGCTGGTTTTATTTATCCCTCTCTCTCTCTCAATTTCAGATAGAAGAAAATGAACCAGATTACAAGTTTGAGTGGCAGAGAAAATACAACGCTCCAAGAGAAGCGTAAGCTTTTGGCAGTGACAGTTTAATTTTTGTTCAGATGTTTCACAATTTATCTGTACCCTTTATGTGATCCCTTAGAGGCTCCGACTGCCTTTGCAGTTTATATTTCTATGAGGGTTGATGGCATGGTACATTAGCACCCCTGGCTAGACAGGTGATTGTGATGCAACACCTGGAACCCCTGTAGAATTTAAATGTTCTTTGATAGACACCAGTTCTGTTTTTCCACCATGCTAGTTTGCAGCCCACACCACAATTCTCCTGCTTCCATATCTGGCTGTTGTTGGCTAAAGAAATTTTTGGGGTGGAAATCCTTATCAGGTTCTCCAAACCCAGGTGCAACCTCCGGATGTGAACTGCTATACCCTGTACACAGCTCCAATACTCGAGGATCTTGTCAGACTTTTCAAAGCATTTTATTTCTTTTGGACAAGGAGAGTTTTTTTTTAATGTACTGCAGTGTGATGTGACACTAGAATTCTCTTTGGCCCATCTCTGTTGCATGTGTAATGTTGACAAGGGAATCTTGATTATGTGTACGGGTGTGGTGAATAATGTAATGGGATTTTCTTGTTGTGATTTTGCTGTTGAAGGGCCTCCAGATTGCTTTGCAGTGTGGGGTGACATTTGTCTCAGTGAACCCAGTGATAACATTGATTATAGATTCACAAGAAACGTTGAGATCTTTGGCAATCTGTTGTTGACTTTGAATGGCTCAAAACGCAACCTTGAGTGAGCAGAGAAATGTGGGATCCACCTGTTTTCACCTTGGTGATAGTGTAAACTGGTTTCCTGGACACCTGATAATTACATCTCAAATATGTACATTATTTATAGAGGTTACTATACTAATATGACAGGGCATTGTATAAGTGGGGGTTGGATTACTGTAGGAAACTCATTTGATGAGAATGTTAAAACATGTCTGAAACTGGTTCTAACATGGAGCTGTACTGGATTTGGTCTTGTTTGCTTGTAACAAATTATAACCCAGCTTATGCACACACAATCGTTCTAGCTTCATCCAATTTGACAGTCTTATGATTTTTCCTTAATCAATTAGGTTTTATAAATATATATGGCAAGACTAGCTAAAATCAATTAAAAAAAACCAACTTTTCCTCAGTTGAAGATAGAAAGAAGAATTCTAGTGGTAGCCAGAAGAACATGTTGAACTGTCGGCAGTAGTTTTTCTCTTACATGAACAGCTCATCTACAACTGGACGTATTTGATGAGGTTGCATAGTGCTACTGCTAACAAGCTTTGCTACTCCTTTACCTCATAAGATCTGGCTTGTCCATCTTCAGCAAGAATAACATCCCTACTAGATATCTTTGTCTACTTGTGAAAGGAAACCAATGGTATGGAAGGTTTGCCAGTCCAAGATGGTCTCCAACAAGGATCAAACTCAGGCCCTCTGACACTGCAAGCTGGTTTGCTGTGCACATGTCAGCAATCTTTTAAATGGCCAGTCAGGCTCATATACATTATTTTCTCAGCTATTGCATACAAATTAACAATTTGTGGGCAGAGAGTATTTTTGTTTTGTTTTTGTTCACCAGTCTCTACAAGGAAGAGTAGTGCCATGCCTATTCACTAAAGAGTGCCACAGGGGGCCTGGCACTGCTGAGTTTGTTTTCAGATGTTGGAGAAAACTCTCACGACTCGTCGATGAAGATCGAGAAAAGGCCATGCCATTGAGGTGTGCTAAACCAAGCCGACACTGACCTTTAATTGAACTTTGGTGCTCAAGCTTGGCAGTTCAGTATCCCAACCATTTAAAGATTTAATTTTTTTATGATCCTCATGATCTATTTCTCTGTTATGTAGACTTCCCTATCACTCACTCACTCATGCATATACACTTTTTTCACAAATGTTGTATTATGTTGAATATTTACTATTTAGATGCTGTACTCTAATATAGTTTCACTTCTTGTGCTGCACAGCTATGCCAAGAACGATGACAGTATCAGAGACCAGCCATTTGGCATTGAAGTTCGTAATGTGAGATGCATCAAGTGCCGTCAGTGGGGCCATGTGAACACTGACAAGATCTGTCCCCTTTATGGAAAGAACCTGACAGCAGAACCACCACAACGTAGGTGCTAGTTTTAAATTAGTTTACTTTGTCCTAGTTAATATGAAAAACAATAAAACTATTTTGAATAGTATATTTAGATGATGATGTTATGGTGAAAGGGTGCTAACTCGAGTTGGCCAGAGTGCAGTTTGATAATTTGTTGTGCACATTTACTGTCAACAAAATTCCAGTAGTTAAAGCATAGGCCATTTGAAAGTACTCGTGTAGCGAGATATCTGTAATTGTGCCCATGTTGTTGTCATTTCTATTTGTTTTAACAGCGGAAAGTGGAGGCATGTCTTTGTTGGACAGCATGCAGGAGGATGGGCTAATGCTGAAGCAGAGTATCATTGGAAGAATGGTTGATCCAAATGTGGATGGAGAGGTAAACGGAAACTTCTTCCTGTTACATGGATGAAATGTTATCTGATTGCCCTGTAACTGTTTTCAGAACTTCAGTTTACCCCTTTTTTTTTCTTTTTGGTATTTTTCTTTTCTTTTTCTTCTTATGCTGATGTTCTAAGGGGTAAAGAGTTGCATGAAATATATGATTCAAAATGCTGACTGGTATATGTGTAAGTCACCCCCCTGGGGGGAGGGTAGTGGAGGGGCACTATCTGTGGTCGTGAATAGGATTTATAGCCCAGCTATTTTGTTTGAAAATAATTGTTAAAATCTTTTTTTTAAAGCCTCACATAAGTTTCTTTCATGCCTCATGTAGTGGATAATTCTTTGAATCAGGCTTGTTTCATTTTGGGATGTTAAATCTTACACAACCTGGATTAACTTTCTTAGTTCTCGGTGAAATCAGTTTTATCAGTATCACTTAATGGATAACGTATTTTCTTCATTTCTCTTGTTAGTTTTTTTTTTTTTAAATTAGCTGGCTGTTCTGTTTTTCAGGAGTTTGTAGGTGATGAAGATGACAATGATCCTGAAGTTCAGTTTCTCAAGTCACTCACGGCAAAACAGAAGAAGAAGTTGCTGAAGTGAGTAGAGCCTGACTGAGTTTCGTCGAGAAAAACTAAAGTTCGTAGTGATCTTAACGTAGGCCTTTAATGACGGTCACAGCACAAGGTGAACTGTCGGATCTTGCACTGAGGAACTTCACAACAGGCAACAATCACCTTTATTACACTTTCAGTCACTAGTTAAAGAGTTTGATCTGTGTTTATGTACGGTTTTTCTGGCTTTGAGCAGGTGTTTCAATTAAGACTTCCTGTCTAACCATTACACAACGAAAATTTGGGGTGTTGTCGGTTGTTCGTCTACCTGTTGAGAATTATCGTAAAGATGTAGCATTGGAGGATCACGAGTTATCATCTGTGGTGGTCTTGGTCTTTTTCATTTAAAACATTCCAAATTATAACAGTACTTGTATGTGACAGTTCTTATGGTCCTAGACATGCGCTGTCATGTCTTTCGTTGCCACCGACCCCCTTTTTTTTATCAGCACTGTAGAGAAAACACTTCATGCCAAAGGTTTGAGGCAGGAAGGTGCTTCCTTGAAGCAGGTTTTTAGCCTGTGCCTCTGTTAAGAATTTCCTGCTGGGGCTTTGGCAGTAGGGTAGTGTTATTGGCAGCATAAATTTAAAAAGAAAAGCAATAAAGAAAGTAAGGATATTGGGTTTTTGTTGTTCTGTTTTTTTTTTTAAATTTAAATTAAAGCAAGACATCTCAGCTCTCAGTTTTCCACAACAGCTATTTAAACTTCACAAGCTGTTATCTCTTTCTCACTTGTTTTCGTTTACCAGGCTCCACTGTCTGTGTGTCCACACACAACCCGCCGTTTCTGTCTAATTACAGGAAACTGAAGAAACTCCAGAAGCAGCAGCGGAGTGGAGAGTCACCGCCAGCCAAGAAGAAGAACAAAGCAAAGCAAATGAAGCACAAAAGAAAACACCGGCCTGACAGCTGCTCCAGTGAGTATTCATAGGTTGTCGTCAGTTGTGATAAGTCTGCAGTTTTTTTTTTTTTTTATTCTTTCAACTTCTGGTGGCAAAAGTTTGGTATAAATTGAAAATTACTTATGATTGTGGTCAACTGGTTTGGGAGCTCATGAGGATTGATGGCAAGATTGGAAACCAGGGGACAGGTTTGTGAATGGATTAGTCCTGGCTGCACATTCTGAAGGAGGCCAGAGATTTACCGCTGATGATAGATGAGATCTTTAGTTAAAGTAGCCTGGGTGGTTGATGTGGTTCTGATGGTGTGTTAGATAGACCTCTGGTACAGTGTGCCATGCCACTTCACTAGAATCTCTCCCTATGACAGGTTGGCCGAGACAGGATCACTGCTTCCTCTTGATAGCATCTAACAATCTGTTCGCTGAAGAGGATTTTATGGAGAAACTATGCCCTGAATGATCTACTTGAACATCACTTGGGGCACATGCAATATTTAAAAATCCCTTATCTAAGTAGAGACTCAGCAACCCTTAGATGTTATCGAAATTCCAGTACCTCTTTAGTAGCACTGCTCTCACTACATCATTATTTGCAGCAAGATGCAAAAATGTCTATGACAGAAACTTGATTCTCCACAGAGACAGCTGGTTTGTGCAAAATGCGGGTAGGAGGATGTACTGTATATAGTTTGTCCCAGCCATAGGTAGAGAGAGAAAAAAAACGGTTGATGCAGAAATTTACAATGCATATATATACCAAATTAGTTTAAGAATCGTATTGATGGATAGAACCTTTAGTGGACCATCCTATCATCTCCCTGTGAAAACTAGACTAAATCTTTTATCTCAATTTGCAGTTATGAGACAGTAAAGGCTTTGTTGGTTTTAAAATTTGATTTAATTGTCTTTCAGATGTGGAAAAGATTAACAAAAGGAAAAAAAAACACAGAAAGTTGTCTAAAGATCAGTCAGCATCTGATTCAGCGAGTGAACGGGCAACTAATTCCTCAGAGGATTCCCATTCTGGTTTGTAACTTGACTCTAGTCTTATGGAATCAGCTGATTGTTTAACATCAGCATTTGCTTGAACTAGGCCTGATTTTCTTCTTTTCTCTTCCCTCTCTTCAACCACCAGAATAAAAAGCAGCTTTACAGAAAAAGAAAGTAGATGAAATAAAAGCTAACTGCAGCCAGGCTGAACATACAACTGGAATTTACTAAAATTAACTAGTTATTTTCTTCGTTTTTTGAAGTGTAAAAGGAGATACTTCTATGCTTTGTTTTTCACATTTCTTCCCTTTAGAGTGAAGTAGTAAAAAAAAAGGGGGGGTGTTGGTGGGGGGAGGGACAAAAATATTATATCTAGAAAATTGACTTCTAATCCTCATTTTGTAAGATTAGGGATAAACAGTCCTCACCAGATAGTATTAGTTTAGAATGCAAGTTGACAAGAGTGATTTTATAATAGGTTGCTCTTGGTAATATTCATACGTATTGTGTTATTTCCTTTTATGCTTAAAACAGACAACAAAACAGCTCTCACCTGAACCAGTATTTCTGTCTGGTCTCACCGCCAGCACACCGTTAGTTATTGTATCGTGCATCAGTCTGAGCATCTGAGATAAGCTCGCTGTCATGTTGCGTTTGACTGCTGGAGAGCACTGTCTGCTCTGGACCGTGAGGGGCCCAGCAGTTTCAATTCTGGCAGGAAGATCCTTACTAGAAGACAAAATTTTCTTTTTAGATTTGGGAGGAAACTCACATGCAAGCACTGAGTCTTGTATTTTCTATAAGAGCTTTCATATTTCTCTGAAGCTCTCCAGTTGATATTCCTAGCACTAGTCCACCATGCAAACCTGAAAGTGCATACATATCTTTTGATGATCCCTGTATTACAGGGTTTGTTTCATTCTAATTAACTCATTGTTTGTGTGTTAATGTCATTGCTTTACATTTTGTATGTGAAATTATGACACATGACCAAAACTGAACCTCCTGACGATTAACAGATGTTTTTTTTTGTGTTTTACATATGAATGCATCATTGCAGGTACATGGTATATTACTAGAGAAAACAGCATCTGACTTGTGTGATGATGTGGTAGTGTCTCGATCAGTATGGAGTGATTGCTGCATAGTAGTTCAGTTAGATTAAGTAGAATGCAACAAAGAGTGGCCGTTGTGTTGAGAACAAGAGAAAATTCCTTTCAAAAACCACCTCAGATATCTTTTATGGACTTTATAAATAGTAAACCACCAAACAATAATAGTATATGAATAGTGATAAATATAGAAGTAACAGTTTAGGAATCAAATCCATGCAGTGGTATGAGAAGCAAGCATCTGAACTCTGCCTCTGCTCCTAGTAGGATTCTGGTCTCCTTAGTGTATCTTTGCTCTTTGTTGTATGTGGTTTCAGTAAAATGGATACTTACAGTTCATATAGCATCAAACTGACTCAGTGGCAGAGCTGCCTGGATTAAGTTTTTTCTCTTAATTAATGAAAGTAAAAATATTCTATGAAACAGCAGATTGTGAAGAACACCTTTAAGCTAGTCAGATGATGTTATGGTGATGCCAGGACTGACTTACCTTTTGCTATTTTTTCAGTTAATGATTCAAGGGAGAGAGACGTGAAGGTAACAGAAGAGTGGAAGAAAGAAAGGAGTGCCACTTCATCCTTGGTGAAAGCTGGTTCATCAGCAGGTGAATCATTATCAGATTTTCAAGATCAAATTAAGGAGACTGGATCTGAAAAGCCAAGGGCTAAAAAGGTGGATGGGTTTGACAAAGATGGAAAATCTGAGGAAAACATTCAGAATTCTATTAAACAAGAAGGGAGCTTGTCAGAAGAAAAAGTGGGGATGAGTGCAGATAAACAAGAACATGAAGTCAAGGCTGTCATTGAAAACATTGTGATTGACAAAGGTGAAAGAGAATGGCTAGACAGGAAACTGAGTCGAAGTAGATCGAAAGGTAAAGAGAAGAAGATGCGGAGCAGATCAAAGGATAGCCTACATAGTCAAAGCAGGTCAAGTGAAAGAGAAGATAGAAGATGCAGGGACATGTCAAGGAACAGAGATAGTAAAAGGCGCTATGGTAGAAGTCAGTCTGGGGACAGAAATAAAAGACAGCACAGTAGAAGTCAGTCAAGGGACAGAGATAGTAGATCAAGAGACAGGAGGAACAGAGATTACAGAGGATGCAGCAGGAGCAGATCAAGGGATAGAATTTATAGACGGTGCAGCAGAAGCAGATCAAGGGATCGAGATTATAGATGGCACAGCAGGAGCGGACCAATAGATAGAAATTATAGATGGAACAGCAGGAGCGGACCAAGGGATAGAAATTATAGATGGAACAGCAGGAGCGGACCAAGAGATAGAAATTACAGAGGGCGTAGCAGGAGCAGATCAAGAGATAGAGGGCGTAGCAGGAGCAGATCAAGGGATAGAGGACATAGCAGGAGCAGATCAAGAAAGAGAACTTACAGAGGGCGTAGCAGAAGTGGATCAATGGATAGAGGGCGCAGCAGGAGCCGATCAAGGGATAGAAAGTATAGAGGGCGTAGTAGGAGCCGATCAAGGGATAGAAAGTACAGAAGGCGCAGCAGGAGCCGATCAAGGGACAGAAGGTGCAGCAGGAGCCGATCGAGGGATAGAAAGTACAGAGGGCGGAGCAGGAGCCGAACAAGGGATAGAAACTATAGAGGGCGGAGCCAATCAAGAGATAGGCGTTGTTCCAGCAGGAGTCCATCAAGGGACAAAATTTACAAGAACCCCAGTAATGAAAGGAGGTCCAGCAAAAGCAAATAAAAAAAAAAAAAAATTTTAAAAAAAAATTTTTTTTTTTTTTTTTAAATTTTTGACATTGAAAACTTTTTTCATTGATGATGGCAGAAGTTTAAGTTGCACACACTAAAGTTGATTTCAAGTAGGACGATTTCACCCCTCCCCGCCCATCTTTGATGACTCCACTGCCGCTACAGCTCTGGGAGAAACTACCTCTTATCTTCGGTGCTGGTCTTGCAAAATACTCATCGGCCGCTGCCAGAAGGGAGGAAGACGAAGCGCATGGATTCCTGAGCTGAGCTGTCTGTGGGGGACACTTCCAGCGAAAAACGTTGCACCATCTGTTGATGCACTTAACAGTTAAAAGGAAATTGCCAGCACCTTTTAAAGTTTATCCCTCAAAACAAAATTACTACTACGCTGAGCTTAACACGGTAGTAAAATGGGCTTTGTTTAACTCTATAGTTCCCTTAATTAAGATAGGTAGCAGCAGTACTGGTGTTTCCATGGTGAGTTTTGATGCGTGTTGTCTTTGTTGTGTTTCTTCACGTTTGCGCTCAGATCCATGGCACCGATTTGCAAATGCTTTTGGCGCCTGCCAGTAGAAAACGTCTTTAATCTGAAACGAGTTTCGGATGCTCTTGTGCCTCGAGCTCATGGAGGAGAGATGTAAGGCTTAACAGAATTAACTGTTTCTGGAAACACACTAATTTCTTTCAGGGTTGATTAGGTGTAGTGGCTGTCCCTCCCCCTTCTTATGCTCTCTTATTTTGTTTTTTTTTTTTATCTAAAATTATTATTATTTATGGCACAGTGGCTTGCGAGTTCGCTCATCAATCCTTGTGTACGTTCTGCTGATGAGGACCAAAGGCACAAAACGGCTGTACAGCTCTCCTCTGGATGCTAACATTTACCTTGACTCTCAACCTGGAGAGGGATGGGCTCTGCCAGGTTGAAATGACCCAGACACACCTCTCGAGTGACGACCCGTGGGTTATGGGACCAGTGAATTATTATCTGTGATGCTCAGAGCATGGCAATGTTTCATGAAATTACTATTGAAAACCAAATGGAGAAAGAGAGGAGCTTCAACCCAGGGTTGCCATATGATGATTGTAGATAAAAACTCGATCAATAGCCAAAAAAAAGTAACCAAACGTGCATAGTGGTAATGTGTCAGGCTTGCAAATCAAGGTTCCATTGGAATTTTGGCGCTCTCAGGTACTCTACTAGGAGTGGAACTGCAAGAGATCAGTGGAGTTATAAACAAAAGGCTGCACTTCTGGTCTGCTACTCCACTTTGCCACTGACATCAGAGAATCTCTCCTCTTATGGCCACTGCTCTTACGTCTATTGCTGTACTGCTACACTCATCGTTATTTAAAACTACTTAGACTGCTCATCATTTCAAATGAGATCCTCCAGGATTTGAACGGGTATAAATCCTTGTTCTTTATGATCCTACCTAGGTTAGATTTTGAAAGAAAATTGAAATTATGTAGAGATGTGTGGAATCTTACTGACACTTTTTTTTTTAAAACATTCATATAGATGTTTTGTTGGGCAGTTCAAACAAGTGATTAACCTCGAGTCGAGTGGCACGAAGATTGTTCTCTTATCTAGATGGTGCTGCAGAACCAACCCTCTCGCATTTCGAGGCAGCACCTTTATCAGCTGATATGCAAGCTAAAAAAAAGCCCCATCTGTTTTACATTACAGATGGCTGTTTCATATAATGCTATCTGTTTTGATGTGGACTGTTTATAGCAACCTCTGAGCCGGATTCCAGTCAGTCACCAGTCTAAATTAGTTCTTAAAAAAAAAATAATTTTGTATACAAGCCAAACAGGGGAAGTCTTTCTGGGAACTAGCAATGAAAGATGATATTCCCTAAAGTTCCACTGTGGACTTCTTTAAGGTTGTTTTAAACTGAGAAGTCAACTAAGGGGAGATAAGAGTAGGTAACTGAGATAAAATTCTTGGCTGCTGGCTGGACCAGACTAGCATTTCGGGAGGGCATTTGGACCCCCTGTGCAGTCTCCACCTCGATGAGAGGAACATTAAACATGGCAGCTAGACTTCTGAGGGCTGGAATTAAATGTAGGGTATAATTTTTGCATTGATTTTAATAAATTTCTACACATTTATTCCTGTGAGTAAATTACACTTAAAGATGATATTTTTACAACAATGGACAATTATATTTCAATAACTCCAAAAAAAAAAAAAAAATGCATTTGGGAGTTTAGATAGTAAATGTGTTTAAAATTACCATCTTCCCCTCCAAAATTCAGGCACAACTTTTCTACTTATTCTGTATCTCTCTAGCACTCGGCTCATGTCAATCACAAGCTTCCGTCTGAACTGATCCGTGTCACATGACACACTGTGACTACTAACAAGCGATTTCCAGGTGCTCTGGTTTCACATCCGGGCCCCTCGTGGTGCAGGATAAGCAATGATCTCTGGTGGTTGTCTCCGATTGGGGGGGGGGGGAGAGAGAGAAAGCACTGGGCAAGAACAAAAATCTTTATTCGCCTGTTTGTGTCCAAGCAATAGCTAGGAGGAGGAATAAGACGAAATTAAACTTTCACTTATTTAAACAGTTTATCCCCTCAAATGACAGCAGCTGGCAAGTAGACAAAATTCTAAAAAAGAGTGAAGCTGGGGGGAAACACGCAGTCACAATAATTGATGAGAATATGCTAATTACAATCGTAACATTTGTCTCTACAATGGAAATAACCGAAGACTGACGTTTATCAACGATTGATACCAAAAAATTAAAAGAAATGGCATCATCATACTGTACAGTAAACAAAGAGTTTATTTAGATACAATTTGGCAGTAGAGATTTCTGGACAGGTACAAGAAGCGGCGTTCGATCTGGGTTCCTTAAAGTTTTGTCCATTCCAAAATCATGTATTCTTCGACATGGTCTTGAATTAATGCTTGCACAGTCCAAACTTTACCTAGTTTGGCTCGAATGAAAATTTGCCACCCTCTCAATCTGTCAGCAGCAATGAATACCTGGATTTTAACTTATGCAGTAGTGTTTTTCTACTGGGGTAACTTAATTTCATGTTCTCGCTCTACATAAGTTTTGTGAAATAAGTTCATGCTCCTACCTACAGATATCCTGACTGAAGCCGGTATTTTCCCTCCTTTTTAGTAGCGCCAACTAAAACTGCTGCTGCCATCATTTAAGATTCTTTTGGTGCGCATTGATGTTGGTTTTCTCTGGGTGTTCATTTTTAACAGTATGTGGTTGGAGCTGGTCTTAGATCAGCTATGTATTAGTTTTTTTGCCAGTGACATCTGCTCGGTTAGTACTTTCAAGTCATTAGGGGTACCTAGAATCTACCGACAACCAACACTACTACTGCTCTGTGTTGAGTTCTAGAGCCATGTGGATGCTGTCTTTTATGGTTGCGCTGCTAATTTGACACTGATCACCATCACATGACCTTGTATAATGATTCCACCCCCTAACCCTGGACCTCTGTTTTGCCAATGTGTTTTTACCACAGGAATAAAATGATCCGCCTGGGTCTCGCTTTCGGGTCAGTATTAGCTGATTTCTTTAATGTCACTTTTTCTTGAACGACTTCGATGTTGGATTCCTCGCAGGCCAAACGTTTGGAAGTTCCTTTAACGTCAGAAAATAAATCAAAATTTTTTTGTTGTTGTTGTTGTTGGTTTGTTTGACTCTACTGCTCTTGGTCCTGTAGGAAAGTATTTAACTACCCAAGTGACGATTTCCAGTTTGTCAGGCAACCAGCAGGACCTGGGTTCAAGACCAGCTGCAGCCACTTGTGACATCCATCAAAAATCGTCGTCTGTGCACAAGATGGTCCCTCCCCAGGACTCGGCCTGGATGGTGGTGGAAAATGACCAAGACTAACAATCAAGTTTCTCCAAGTGACTCTGCTCTCATCTATTGATATATATATATATTTTTTTTTGCCTCAGGTATCAATCCCAATCGATTACTTTGGAAAGTTTGCAAACATTTACATATTTAAAAAAAAACTTAAACCCAGCTGAGTCTGGGTAAATGTTCCAGGATACATAAACTCTAATATTTAAAACTTTCTAGAAAAGAATGTTCAGTCATTTCACTTGTAAAATACATACATAGTAAATAAAGAAGAATGGGATTGGTGACATTAATTACCATCTGCTTTGCAGGTGCAAAGCTGGATCAAGTTTCCTGCATGACAAATAAAGTTTACAAGAAAACACTGAAAGTTTCAATCGAGATTTCAGCACATTTGAACTCTCCGAATCCGGTTCTTTTGCCCATTATTTTGTACTTGATAAAGAATTGTTCAATCATCTCGGCAAATATTACATCATGGAGCTTTGATGTTCCCCATCTTGCTGCATGGTGGTTGGCAGAAATCTTATATTCCGCTTCTAAAACTTCACACTCTGAACTGCTCTTCTTTGGCAGTAGAACATGGCATGTCTCTCTATCAGAATTACATTATAAAGCAGCATACTAAAATAGAAATAATGGACTTACACAGCTTATCTATTTTTTTGTGGAACCTTAAGTATTATGAATTCTGAAACAATCGATTACAGCCAACATGATATGGAAGTACCTACAGCAGAATTCTCTAAAATTAATGAAAACACAGCAGAACATGTACCCTGTTATTTAACGTAGAAGTATTCTTAATTAGATATTGGAAAACTTTCTAAGATTTTTTGTTTATATATTTTGGTTATGCTTTAAAGTGTGCGTGCATTTTATGACATGGAATCAATCATTGGATGTTTGTCCTCTAAGACTGACATTCCAAATGTAGTTTCATGTCACCAGACATTGCAAACTCTCCAGTTGCATGTCATCAACAGTCACAGGTGCCATTCAGTCCTTTTGGCACTTTCAGACAGCAAACCGCTATTATTCCTTGTAGCCATTTTCAATATTACCCATAATGCCTTTGCATTGCCAAATAACAAGTAGCGACACCTGTTAAGAAAATCCTACCATAAATTCTACTAAAGTAAATTGAGTATACTTGTAGGAAGACTGCATGCATGATTTCTCATGTGTAAAATTCCCCTTAGAGGAAGTGGGGATGAAAATTTGCTATTTTAAATATGTACACACACACACACCGGTACATCAGTACTTGGTACTGATACTGAAAGAGCAAGCACACGAAACTTTGGAAACATTTAGAGGATTGCTCTGTTTGGATAAAAACAGCCATACTCATCAAAGGGCTAAAATATGACCATGCCACTGGAGATGTGTGAATGAAAGTCAACTGGGTATCATTACAGGAATATTATTTCAACCAGGTTTTACTTGAATGTCTCTCACATTTAGATAGACCAGCCAAGCCAGGTAATAAGATTAAAAAAAGTTCAACAGGCCTCTGAGATTTTTTCCCTATATAATAGTTTCAGCATTCTCTCAATATTCCCTTTCCTCTGATATGCTCTAAAATAGTTTTTATTTTTTTAAATGTAAAACTTTATTTATCCCATGCAAGTCATTAGGGAATGAAAACGGTTATTTGGTTAGGGTGAAAAATAGCATCCAGTCTCCACGCTTTATATGAAAAATTTGAAGTTTGAAAAACGAAGATTCTCAAGGCTTGGGTTAGGGTTGTGAACAAGAACACAAAAATTGAAAAATGATTCTAATAGAAAATCTTGGGTTTTAACCAAACAAATGATAGTAAATATATAAAATGACAATTTAGAGAAAACCAGGATCATCTCTGATAGGACAACTGTATCTAAATTGTCTTCATACTGTTTTAATGTTGAGATGGGATGGATAGTGAAAGTAGAACATGACCAAGTTAATACTTCAAAAAAAACTTAGGATTTCACTGAACTAAGGAAAGAGCAGCAAATTTACTTCCAGCCCAAGAGGGAAGATAACTCCTGTTCAACTGCTTCATATACCAGAGCTGAAGATGTTAATTAAAGGGAACTTTACATGAGATTATCTTAAAAGGTTTTTATTATTAAACTATTTCCATGTTTTATATATATATATATATCTGATCAGTCTCTTACTTAAAATGAACATTAAAGTAAAATAAAAGTTAGTTAATTCTCTTTTTTTTTAAAGAAAGATAGTTCTCACAAAGTGATCTGATCTTTAGTTACTAGGGGAACATGCTAACATGGAATTTTTAAAGTCGCCAAGATGACAAAATCTATGGGGTACAAAAATCTCATCCGGTACAGGGACAGAGAATGAGAGCAGAGTGAAAAAGCACAGAGATGATCTTAAATACACCCAGTAATTATTACATTATCTTCTTTTTAATACTTCTGTATTGGCTGTTTAACATTTCTGTAGCATTAACACCATACATGTGAGTTTTGGTTTATATGTACATCCACAAATCATTTTATATTTAGCTCTCATGTATCACATCTTTCAGTCAGTCATCTACTCTACACAATCAACAACTGTACTAGGAACTCTGAGAAAGACATTTTTTTGCATCTTTAACAAATACTGTTTTTTTTTTACACATTTACTTAGAGACATCATCAAAGTGTTCCAAAGATGGACAATGATGAAAGATTCTATTGAAATGAGGATGTAATCTTGAAAGACGACTGTCTGATGCAGCACAAACATCTGCTGGCTGAAGCTTTCTTACCTTCAAGAACCCTGAGCAGTTTTTGTTAAGACATGTGTCACTTTGAACAGCTCTCGGCAACTCAAGATTTAGCTCTGGAAGCCATTTACATAAATACTGATCAAGGCTTCTATTCTGGTACTGAGATAGCTCAAAAAGGTCATCCGATGATGCTGAAACTGCTTTCTCTACATCAGTCAGCAACAGATGGTTGATGGGTAAGCCTTCAGCAACAAATACGCTGTCTTCAGAGCCTTCTGATGAAAAAAGGTCAGACTCATTTTCTTGGATGTCCATATTTTCAGTCACTTCTGGTAGATAGCCCACTTGACTCTTTAGCTGATCCTTGAAACCACTTGCCTCACCGTTTTGGGGTGTAAAGGCATGTTTGAAATTACCTGGAGGGGGACTGGGGTTGGTTTTAATCTGTGGCGACATGTAGCCATCTGGGTAATAAACAGGACTCTTTGGATTTTTCATGCTCAACTTCTGCTGACGAATACAGACGATCTTTCCTTTCTTCATCAGGACAACTGACCCATCTCGCTTGATGACGGAGTTTGCTTTGGATAATGGTAATTCAGAAGATGTGAAGTTTCTAGGCATTGAAACAGCACTCTGAAGACTGGCAAAGGATGCATGCGATGAAAGATTTGACTCTGAGCCTTTTCTTGCTCTTGACCCAAAGAGGGATGTAAAGCGTCTGAAAACACTGGGCGATTCATCATGGATCGTCTCTGAAATAAATAAAAAAATTTTAATTTATATAATAATTTAAGTTGAACAACATCGAAAACATTTCTGTCTTTCTTTCCACTGTACCGTCACATTCATTATGGATATCTTTTAAATCAATTACAGAAACCTACTCCACTTCCTGAAATAAAAATGTGATCTATTACATTTGGAATTATCTCCCTTGAAACAAACAGACAAAATATACTTTAGTTTTAAACAGTTACTGGTATTTTTTTGGTCCGTATTGAATGACTCAAAGGAGGGATATAAATAAAATAATAAAAGCAATTCTCAAAAAATAAATCTTATGTTAATGTTCTTAATAAATTTAATCCCTATACAGTACGAAAGTAGAGACTGAAAGCCAAAGAAAAGTTGGGGTGGGAAGAGGATGAATGCTGCATTCCAAACTTCCAGCTAAACCCTGGGATATTAAGTACTAGAGATGTTCACAGGAAACCCAGCTTTAAAGATGTCTGGCCCCCCCCCCCCACAGATTTCATGGGAATGTCTGTAGCTCACCAGACACATAGCGGTAACACACCCAATGTAGAAAAGTAAACATTCACACATTTAAATACAAACTGGACTTATATTCGTACAGATCTGTTAAAAGTTAAACACGTCACGATGGCATTGGGTGCTTTAATACACAAAGGCCCTGCTACAACACGGACCGTGTCGCAAGACAGTGCTGTAACGGGAGACATTCAAAAGCACCAAAGTCAGTGGCCAGAATAAGGCGGCGGAGCTACACATTAAAACAGACTCGTTAAATCGATAGATGGGTCAGTTCTCGCTTACATGGATCAGACAAAAATATCTCGAGAACTGTAGCCCATTTATTGAATGCATGTTGGAGGAACCAGTGATTTTCAAATGTTTACATTTTTTACTCACCGCTGCTTTTTGGCTAGACATAGGATGGTGGTCTGAAGTTGTGTCACACTTAAGGCAATTAATTTTTTGTTGGCTTCCAACCACCTCAATTGCCAGAGGCTGATATTTCATCATCTGTCATTGTCTCGTTGGTAGTTTTTTGGGGTCATGCATTAGTGTCATCAGTATGTAATTTGGCTCCAAGTATATATACCTATTGTTGTTTAGATTGTGGGCATTGAATCTGTCATTGTCCACAATTTGATTCTAGCTTTCATGCATTTCTTCAGTAAAGTTTTCAATATCGTCGCCGTTGCTGTTGGTTTCTGTCCTGAATGCAGGACCAAGGGCATATTTCCAGCAGATTTTGATAAAGTTGACCGTAATTTCTTGCCAGGCCACAGCTGTTTATGTAGATTCCCTCTCACGTCGAGCTTCTTCAGGAAAGTTGTCACATCGTCCCTATTAGCAACCATTCTATCGATCAGTTCTCTTCTGTAGTTATGTTTGAAGGTCACCACCATGACGCCTTGATCAATGGGTTGAATCTTCGAAGTCATGTTTTTTTTTTGACAGATAGATGCTCCAGGTTCTCTGATGGCAGTGGGTGTGCAGGGAAGTTTTCGAGCAGCAAGATGGCCTCCTTTGGTTGTTCTGTCCAAGGTGCTTTGGTATGAATTCATAATGGAACCAGTCTCAAAAACTGATGACTGGCACTATTGGAGTATTGGCGTGTAGTGATTTTCGGTTCAGATGATGGAAGCAGTGTGGTTTGGCAATGATGAACGGAGCCAGCCTGTGTCGACCAGTTTCTTTGCAGCAGAGGACTGCCAACCTCGTCTTTATCTGTTTGAAACCGGGCATTCTGCTGCTGCCAACCTTGTCCTCTCCACTAACAACACTGTAGTATGGGGGGGGGCATCTCTTCGCTTTTTTGTATATCCTCCTCCGTCTAGAATCTTCCTTAATCCAGCAAGAAATGACGTTGTGACTGGGTCATCTGTGGACCGTTTTTCTCTTACAGCAACTTGCGAAATGCTGCGCTGGTTCTTTGATCTTGCTGGCCTTTCTTTCACCGACTCCAACCTGTACTGAAATGCTGGCATTTTCCTTCATTTGCTGGCAATACGTTCTTAACCTGGGCTTGAACAACAGTCCGGATACTGGTCTGCTGTTGGATCTCAGACCTTCTTTCCTGCTTAGCCACCTGCATCCACCCAAGTCGACCCTAAGAAAACCTTACGTACCTTTAAACCAGCCCTAAATTCAAATAACCTATCAACCCTTAGATCTGAATTATTAAAACCATCACCAACGGTCACATGATCTCGCTTTAGTATTATTTAAATTACTGAAGATAATAACAAAAATACAGTCCCCGCCTCCAAACAAATCTAAGGAGCTTAAAATCACATCATAAAAATACATTTCTAAGAGATCAGTATCCTTATTCATAAAAGGAATTTGATTTTTAAATTTTTTAAAGTCGAGCATAGATTTGATGGAATGACATCAGAATTTAAGGATTTATACTCAGCAATTAAAAATATTAAAATTAGTTTGGATCTCAGACTTTAGGAATGGAACCTGACAGCTGTGTTCCAAATTTTCTGGCAAGCTACATTTGCTCATCTTCATGCCATCCCAGCCTCAATATCTGGAAACTTTTTTTGGAAATTAATGGAATAAAATACTGTCAACTGTAGTTAATGAGGCTAGTTTTTAAAATGATTTATGCTAAGATAAGAAATTTGCCTTCCTGCCTTTTAATTACTAAAGTGAATCAAAACAATTAGTTACGCAGCAATTCTACTGGCTGATGCTACAGAGAATGGGGCTAACACTACACAGTACACCAGGCGTTGTCTGACTATTCACCCCTTCTTGAGAACTGGTAGCCTTGGCATCAATGTCACATGTGAGCACTTTGACAGCTAATTACTGACGAAGAATTTCCTACTGAGCGTGTGGTAAATTATTTTCTAGTAAAATTATGCATAGGCGTATTCATTTGTATGCAGGTGTATTCTAACCACAGCATCACCTTCACTGAAGCAGTCTAGCCTCTGCATCACTGAAAAGTCACACGAGTCAGAACAGGTAACTGGAGTCACACATTTAGTGAGCTCTGCACCTGTGTTATTCATATTGTAGATGACATCCATTCTGTCATAAGGACATGGTGGTGTGTCAGGTCTAACATAAAAGTGTACTGGCTGTTTCAAATCTTGTGGTCCACTTGCTATTGTGTTTTAAAAAAAACGTCTTTAAAAGATTAATCAGATAAGTATTTATAAAATATTGAAAATTAGAAGATAAATACAAAAAACACTGGCAGCTATTTTCATATGTAGCTGTCATCACTGTTCCAAACCTTTGTATCTGAAGATTATTTTTAACCTTTAGAAAAACCCAAATAATCCCATTCCACCACCAACAACAAAACAATGAATGGCTTTCAGTTAGCGCTCTTGCCATATTTTATCTCTCTATAACATCTTTGTTGCCACCTGAATTACACTGGACAGAATAAATAATGTTTCATCTGCTACTGAGGTATATGCAGGTGTCCTTTATCAAATCAAGCAGCTGATTCAAAGTCTGAATTCAGGATTTGTAACTACAGACAAATGCCATTTCCGGTCCTTGCTTATTAATAAATCAAGCACACCGCAAAATTGCAAAAACTAAATTCATTTCGCAATATAAACACATTGTATATTGTATGGTAACTGTTATCCATAAGCTCAAACACATCGTATAAAGTATACATTAACTGTTTAGGAATGCTTTAGGTACTTGATTTTATGATAGTGAATAGCAGTGGTCTGTCTCTGAAGAAACCAACAACAGTCCCCTATCATGCTGGAGTCGAATCTCCCCTGATAGTGGGTCTCTGTTGGTGGAACCTCTCACCCTCTGCTCATCGCTCACAGCTACAAGGTTGGCTGGGAAGAAATCCAAGTGAGCATGAAGCAAATACAACTTCAGCGACATATGGCAACCCATTCCTTCAAAGACTTTTATCATGCCTTGAACTCACTCGGCATAGTTGTCTGCTTTGTGGTTCCCTAGGAAACTGGACGAACAGTTTGAAAGCCTCCCATGCAGCCAGCTCCAGTGGGTTAAGCCTCGACTGGGAGACTGGATTGGAAAATAAACCATGAATCTGTGGTTGGACAAATATTCCAGCCTTCAACTGGCATCAGTTAAAACCGTTCCAAGTTTTCCTTTCAGATAGAAATCCCACACCTTCAACACCCATCGCCTTTACAAAGCTCTTCATCAGGCCCAGCTTTATATGCAGTGGTGGAAGAAATATTCTTTGCGGATGACTGACCAGTGGCATGTGTTGCATACTGAACTTTCCTGATGTGTGGTCCGTTCTCGATGGCCATTCTTCGATCTTATAGTGATTTGCATCATCTTGGCTATTCCACAAGCACAAGGAGCACGTGTGTGTACGTGCACGCAGGCAACCACGTGGTTCTCCCGTGTAGCGCACAGTGTGTACACAGTACTATAAAGAACACTCAAAACATATAACATCGGATTTGATTTACATTTATTTCTGTAACTGGAAATCCTTACGTGTTTGGGTTAATTCTGATTTCAGATCTGAAAACAGCTTATTTGAATTAGTCTAAGACACATACCTTTATCTCAGTGGCAAACTGGTTGTTGGCCAGTGTTATTTGTTCATAGAGCTTTCTAGACAGACAAATTTATTTCCATGAGCTTCTTGGGCTAAACAAATCTTGCTCTATATACGTCTTTGTCGTCTATTTTAGATGTCATCATTGTTGCGCCGTTTGTTATGCTCTGTTATTTTAGAATTTGTTTCTGTCTTTTTTTTTTAAAACACGACCTGAAGTTTCACAGTACAAAGTGTCCCCCTAATCGGCAGCACGTCTAAGCCAAACGAAAACGCGCACAACAAGTTAAGAAATACGGCCGATTCCTTTGCCACCCATCCTTGTTCATCCATTTTAAAGTTATGAGAAAATGGAAAGAAAAAAAAAAACAACAACAAAAAATTTACAGTTTGGGTTATTATTATTTCACCTATGATTCGAAAATTCGGATGTGTTATAGACAGCACATCCAAAAACACCTTTTAATTAGTAGTTTTGAACTTTCCTAAAACATATGTACATATACTTTAATAAAGGGAGACTATTCTGGCATTTCAGCCATATATATATATATATATATATTTCATTCCACAACAATATTAGAAAACCACAAATTCTTAAAATACTACTACTACTCACTTCAGTGTGTGTCTCACTGAAACAAGATAAATAAAGAACTGTCCAAATGCACAGTGCAATAGGAGAGAGTGAACTCCTCTCTTTTCAGCTCTTTCACAGTTAGCCCGCATCCTCTAGATTCAAAGTGCTTCAACTGTGAAGTGCGCAGTCCCTTATTATCAAGCATTTAAAAGGCTTCGACAGACAGACAGGGTTTTCAGTCTTAACAGCATGTGAACCTTAATCACACAATACACATACTTGTGCCTAACATGTCCTAGATACCTAACACGAGAGTAAACAGTAGCACCAAGAATAAAACAAGTGACTGACACACAAACATAAAGACCGGCGGGGAAACAACATGACACAAATAAGTGGTTCTTTTGTGCAATTTTACATTCCCTCAGTACCCCCCCCCACCACGACCAGCCTTATTGTTATTTAAATGAACCTACCTGTCCTCTGCAGGGAAATAGTAAATCTGGAGTTAGTTCTATCTGTAAGTTATATGGACAGATTATGTGTACAGCCTTCACAAACTAATGAGATTTCTTTCCGAGGCGGAACGCTAAAATGCATCTATTCTGGTTAGCTGCCTGTCGCTGCATTCTGTGAATGCAACACTTCATAAGATAAATTAAAGCTGAACCATCACAAATGAACCAAACATTGCAAAGCAGTTGCTAAAGAATACATATATAATTCAAACTGCCATTTTAAAAAAAAAAACAACAACAACAATGACAATTAGCAATATTTCCTATATGCATAAAAAAAAGACTCCCCCTATTTCCAAGAAAGGGATTCGGGTGGTACAGATGCTCGAAAAGTTGAAAGTCAACATGCTGCCGCTAAATAATAGCAGTAATAATTTGAAAAAGGAAATAAGCGCACTTCCAAAAAATTGGTACACATAACAACATCAATAAAACCCACCTGAGATTACACCTGGGTACTGAGAACGTCTATAGAAGAAAAAAAAAAAACATACAGAAAAAGCATTTAAAATTTCACAACAAACAGCACATAAAACTGTTTATTTTTTAAGCATAACTGTAAACTAGAATGTTACATTTTAATTACCAGACCAACTAAGTTAACAAAATGTGGGACTGGGCTGCGTGAGGTTTGTCGATGTTACTGCTGCTTTAAACCAGCCAGACACATTGCATTATAACCACAGTAATAAGTAGCCCTGCCAGACAATTGTTGAAAGCAACGTGACGGCCAGAGACAGTTCCACTGCTACACCAACAAACCATCTGCCATCAACACGAAACCACACACGAAAACAAAGTGGAAAAGGATCGTTATAGCGAGTAAGAGCCTCACAAATTCTATCCATCTCCTGAATATCACCCACTTCCATCTATGCTGTTTCATACTCAAATGTTAAACACACGAATGAACATAGTGAATGATATTCATTACGTATTAATCACCTCTAATAGGATCGCACACAAAGAAAGCCAAGGTATGCAGGTGACATTAAGGCGGTCTTTTTTAACTTTCTCCCTCCAAATCAACCACTGCTCAGCGAGAAACACAGTTGTGAAGGAATTGAAAACAAATGGGCAGGCGCTGTGATGAGGGATGAGCTGATCTCAAAATTGGGCAATAGCGTGCATCAATCGATCGTGGAAATCCTGCTTGCCTGGCAGTTAACTCTATCCCACACAGCTTTCACAGGAAGCGTATAACACACAAAGAGAAATCTAAACACAGAGCAGACTAGAAAATTCTGAGTGTCAATTTACATCATACAGCTTCAGTGAAGCGTGCGCATTACTGAGCTTTGTTGCTCTACAGTAGCATCTCTGCAAGAAAGGACATACACTTGGGTGGTCTGGAATGGAAGACATGTGAGCAATTGGCTCTATCATGTTGAAAATACATTTTTAGAGCATTGAACACATAACGAACACAAAAAGTAAAACAACAGAATAATTTTGGCCGCAACTGTATCTGTTAGTGAAAGAATAACTTATGAGAATTAACTTTCCATTAGATGAGTGATTTTTTTCAATAATTTCGTCTCACTCAGTTGGCTTTACTATGTACCAAATAGAATCTAGAACTCCTGGCAGCTGGTTTGTTCTAAGATTTTTGAATGGTCTGAAACCTGATGTTTGAAGAGAGTGAGTGAGTGTGAGTGTGAGTGTGTGTGTGTGCGTGCGTGCATGAGGGAGAGAGAGAGAGATTAGGTGAGCTCTGCTGATAAAGAAGAAATATTTCAATAACATAATTCTACTAAAGCTGACCCAGGGACTTCTCAATTCTTCTTCTTTTTTTTTTAAATTGTAGATAAGACAAATGTAGCTTCCAGCATCAGTATCATTCAACATTAGCCTGTGTTTTCCAAAGTCATCTTTTAGCCAAGCAATAGATTGTCAGCTTTTTGTGGAATTAACAGCAAGAAGAAACTTCTAAAATTAAAATTAAGTACGTTCATTAAAAAAAAAAAAAATGGCAGTGCCAGAGAAGCTTAAGAGATTATGGTCATGCAAAGCGAAGTCTTGCATCTTCCACATTACAGACAGTGAGCTACATATATATGGAGAGAGAGAGAGAAAGATCTGCGGCACATGTAAACTGATAATCTCAGACATTCTCATATGATGCTGGGAGTCAGGCCTCCATTAAAAGCAGTTCGTTCAGCAAGACAAAAAAGAAACACAGTAAAGAAAAAAAAATATTTCCTTCTGTTGGGGGGGGGGGGGGAGAGACAGAAACAAAGACTGGTGCAAACTGAAGATTAAATATAAATAAAAATGACCAAGAACAAATATATTATTTAAAAAAAACAAATAACAATGAAACTAATATTGCACAAACAGCCATGATGAGACGCACTAGCTAAAATAAATTATCGTAGACATACTTACAGAGTCTTGTCAGCTATGGGTCCACAAAACCTCAAGTTGAAAATAAAGTTTGTTTAGTTAAACATGAAGAAGTGGGAGATTCTACAGAGACCAACTGACGAGTCCTTGGACATTCTGACAGCATGCCTAACCTGAAAGCTCTGTTCGTATTTCTGTCCTGCGTATGCAATATTCCACAAAACCGACATTTATTCAATAAAATAAAAAAAATAAAAAGGGGGGGGGGTTTCAAAGAAACTTGCACATTATTATTACGATACTAAAACATTCCTGGAAATATAGAAATCTCTTTTGTCTACCATCATTGCCGTTATCCAGTGCTCTTATGCTACCTAGAGAATTTTTCTCTCTTTTTTTGATGTCCACAATAAGCCAGGTGCCAAAGCATCCAGACTGCCTAAGGATGAATGTTATGTGCAGACTAGATATTTAATACATCTCTATCAGACCAGAAAAACTAGTTTCGCTTTGTCCCCTTTTGTTTCTTTATATACATGAAGCATAAATGATGCTGGGTCACTTTGCCATTTTACTACACTAGTCTTCCTTCTCCTCCTTTTCTATGACCAGAAATGTTTTGCCAGATGTTTGCGCATCCTTGGATTGATGTTGGTCCATCACAAGAGAATGAATTTAAAAAAAAAAAAAAATTACTATAACAATGAAATAATGTTAATTAGAATGTCACCAACATGAATTTCTTGGTTCCATGTCGAGGGATCTTTAATTTTCTTTTTGAAGGATTCAAATTTTTAAAAAAAAAAAGAAAAATGAAGAAAATAAAGCAGGTTTACTAGTTAGGTGAGAGACGTACAGGTTTAAATCTCAATTAAAAAACTGCAGATGCTGCCAAAAGCATCTTAAGTTTGAAGTTAAAGGTTAGGAGCAAATCCCTGGATACCAAATCCTTACAGAAGATTAATTATTGCCGACTGCAGCAGCTTTGGTCGGAGCATGAAGTTGGAAGGTCTCAAGAAAGGGTACAGCATCTTTGTTGCTCCACCATTAGAGACATCTTGTAACCAAACATGGGTGTTATCCCCGGATGAGCAAGTTTGCTTATGATGTAAGAGTCGCTGCTGCTTCTTCAATCCACACTCTCTTAGATAATGTGACCTGGAGTCAAGGAATATCCAGGATGACTGGACAACTTCCTATCGTTGCGCAACTGGCTAGTGAGCAAATAGCAAGAATCACCATGCCAGGGGAGGTAATACTGAGCCTCAACCGCATCTCCATTGCTTCCCTTTCATTTTAGTTTTTTTTTTTTTTTTCTTATTCATCCTCATCTATATCTTAGTTTGTTTTAATTAAAGTTTGTATATTGTTAAAAGATAATTTTCTTAAAATAGCACTAGAGTCCGTCAGTTAAATGTTACTGCCCAGGATATAGAAAGGATGCGCAGGAAGTAGAGCAGCACCCAAAATAGGCATTTAAACACTTTCTTTGCACAGAGGTAAAAATAAAATGTATGCTTCGCGTCGACACCTGAGCCCCTCCCACGCAGAAATTGAAACTGATTAATTTTTCGTCGTCGTTGTCGTCGTCGTCAGTGTGTACATCCAGCAACCCTGAAGCACAATGAAGACCATCACAAGCGATGGCAAGGAGGGGAGTAGCAGTTCTAAATAGCCGCCGACGAGTTTTCTGCTCTTCTGGGTTGTGTGCATGTTGAAAGATGCGGACAAACGTCAGCCATTCTCTACATCATCAGTGTGGTTCGGCCTGGCCCGGATGTTTCGCGTTCCCACTTCTCTTCCCTGACATCTCTCATCCGCGTTTTGGTCTGCACACACACACACACAAATATTGTTAGCTGTTTTCATCGGTATGCTAAATCTGCAGACAGACAGACGGGTTTCTGATTCTCCCTCTCTAGCCGTAACTAACTTATACTGCCCAAGTCTTTCAACAGCCCGTAAAACAAAAACCAATCAGTGTTGAGGGGGTTAACATTTTATGGGTGACATTTGAAATCTCTTGACGCTGACTTCTAATAATCAGTGTAAAAAACAAAATCAAAAAACACTAATTACACAGTTTTTCTATAAACTGTTCATCTCATTCAGAACTCTCAATGTTTTCAACCTAGATTAGTTTTTCGTTTTCTAATAATTTAGAAAGCCATCCCACAATGCAATGCTATGGAAACTCACAACTGTCCATAAGTAGATAAAATGTCTTAAGCTCTTCAAAAGCAGATCGGATACTCAATTTAACGCCGTCATACTTTATTAGCTAGGTGCTTCGTTCAGCACAGGTTCTTTCCGATAAAGTTTTGCATTTCCTTTTCTCCAAGTGTTTTTACTTCATCTGGCCATCGTGATGCAATAGCTAAGTATTCAGAACCATCAGCGCTCCATCATGGAAAGGTTTTCTAAATATTGGCTGATGAAAATAAACCATCTATTTCCAGATTGCATCCAGGCTGATTTTAAACGGCGTGGAAGCCACAATACATTTGTTTTGTCATTTCACACCTATACTAAAAATAAACTATTTACTTACATACATCATATGGCAGTCAGCCTTCTAACCAGTCACTGGTAAAGTTGTTTAGGCAACAACAAAATCCAACTTTTTTAAAAAAAATTATAACAGTAAATTTCTCACTAGCAGTTTGTCAAAATTGCTCCCTTTTCTCAATTTTGTTTACCATAGTCGTCTTCTTTTCAGTGTCATTTACACTGGTAGCCACAATTATAGACTAACCATCAATATATCCCAAAATGTGCTAATGCATATTTAGCAGGATTATACCCACAAACTTGTTGCAACTCATTTTGCTAAGTATATAATTTCTAACATAGTCATATCGTGCACTAATGAATTAATTATATACCACATAAATAAAAAATGCCAAGCAGTTTGCTTTAAAAATTCATCGTATGTCATTAATTACAGCATTTAATGGGTTAATGACTGAGAAATGGATATACCACAAACCAAATTAAGGTTAAACACTCAATCACTTTAATAATGTACCAGGGACTAATTAGTGCATGCATACTGTGTCTGATACTGTAGAAAACCTGTCTGTGTCCTGGAGAATCTTGTCATTGTTCCAAACCATACAGATCATTGAGCATTTTCGATACATTTTGATAATTGGAAGGAGTCTCCCAAAGATATCCCACATCCCATACGTATTCAATTCATTTTTGCTCTATGGATTGGATTTCTGGTATCACCTGATCTCCCTCTAAGGCTCCAACCCTGGAGCATCCCAACTAATCAAGCTTCACTTTTGCCAGGTGCTCTCAACTGAATCTAATCCAAAAGCGATTATTAGACAGTCTGACCATTGCTACATCAAACCCTGTCAACACGTGTGAATCAAACCATTCCCACCATGTGGCGCCCACACGCGGTACCAGAAGTTTGTTTTGCAAGAATCAGCCAAATGCTTGCGGTTCGATTCAGAACAGACCGTAGAATATTCACGTTTCATAATCGTGGTAATTCTGAAGACTTCTGCACTGACAAAATCTAATGCCACAACAACTCCCCCCCCCCACACACACACACACACACACACGGTCTACGTGTGTGTGTGTGTGTGTGTGTGGGGGGGAAACGGTAAGATGGGTCAATAATAATTTCCTTTATTAAATCAGCTTTAACAGCCACATCCACCAACAGTTTCTTTCGTGTACCGTTAAAAGAAAAAAAACGGCACAGAATCTTATTTACAGTCTGTGGCGATCGTGCGGATTCCCAGAGAGAAATTTTATGTCGTGTCCCTTGTTCACCTTTTTCAAGTCTGCAGCAAGGAGATAAATCTGTGGACATCTTGAATAAACTAACAGTGCGCGACAGTTCTGATCACACACACACACCTGCGGGAGTAATAGTCACAACTAACTCTCCCCCTACAACCCGCCGCCACTTGATCCCATGGTTAAAGTATCAGCACACAGACACATCACTGCCGGAATTTAAAAAAAAAAATTAAAATTAAAATTAGATTAAAAATAAAAGAACCCAATTCACTTTGCACAGGGGTTTAAATCCTGCTTGTGAAATTATGCATATAGACAGGCTAAAGTTCTGCACATTCTAGAAAGATACAGCAAAGAATGGTCATAGAAAATTCAAATACTATTACTTTGCAGAGATAATCAGAAACCATCATGTTGTTTTGGCATTGTACGGCAAGGTCTACAAGGGAACAGTGCCACAGTTGTCTGCTAGAAATAGTTACCAAGCCTTCACCACAAAGAGCCCAGCACTTTCCAGTTCAGCAGGGAAATCCCTAGAAGAACTCTTCATTTTTTTTAGAGGTCTGAACCTGCAACCTAGCAAATCCGGTCTGTTCTGTTCATACACAAGTACGTCTAATGGTTGCCATTAATCAAGGTGTGGTATGTACTGGTGTTGTAGTAGCAGGTAAGATGGTGAAACTGTGAAGTTTAATGCAGACAGAATGCATTGTACAGTCCAAGGCTGCAAATCAGAGCTGATGAAAACACAAAAACCAATAAAGGTACAAGTCTTTGGTGATTCTTGCATATATGAGAGAGAGAGAGAGAGAGAGAGAGAGAGGGGAACAAATGTACACAAATGTGAAGATAGTAAGTAACAACATACCATATTTAAAACAGAAAAGAATTACAACTTTTAGCATGCTTGTTATGTATGGAAACATAAACACACGTCTCATCATAACTCAAATTATTCACTAAAAAATCTTCATGAGTAAAAGAAAGTTTATTAAATAAAATGCAAAATGATTTTTAAAAAGATGACTAGCAACTGTTGCTAATCAAGTAATTAAAATGATTAGTGGCTGGTTAATTTTATTAGCAAAAACTTTTAAAATTATTTGCAATTAGATTAATATGGTGCAGAAACTCCTGTTCTGAGCAAGAGAAATTTTCAAGAATTTTGTAAATGAGACAAAAAAAGATATAAACTTGTGCACATTCAGCTGAAAAATGAAATTGAAAATTTCCAGGATTATATGATGAGATGAGCTTTCATTGGATGACTGTTGGACTGCCAAGCCTGAGGACCCAAGTTTAATCCCCCAATTTGGAGTCTCTCCCTGGCCTGGTTAATTCTCACATCTAAAAAGGGAAGTTCTGTTAAGACTTTTGCTGCTGAAATCATAAAAGATAGGCCCCTTGTGGTACAGGACATGCAACATTCTCTAGTGGATAACCAGAGCACTATGTTTCCCACATCAGGGTTGTCTCCCTTGTAGATGTCAAACAAACAAAAACACACGGCTCTCCATTCTTTGGCCAAGTTAATAAATTTCCTAAATGAACCAGCTTTCCTCATGCTGCTGGGGTGCAATACCATCAGAATGTCAGCTGCAACAAGTGTAAAGCACTCAACAAAAACCAGGAATGAAAATACATGCCACCAATGTTCTGTCCAACATAATCAGTAACCATCCACAAATTAATTAGTATATTCAAACAAAAACTCATCAACTCCACTACACTGAGATCAGCTGCCACTACCTGGTTTCCAGAACGTTTCCTGTCTACTAATTATTAGTCAACTCGTTCCAGAAGCCATGCACAAAAACCAACGGATGCCAACACAATCCAACAATAGTCACGACTAGTCAAGCCTACACAAAGTTTTAGAACACATGCATTAGTTGTCCCTGATCCATACATTTGTTCAATAAAAGACATTTAAAAAAAAAAACAAACTTGAGACAAGTCAGGTGCATTGATTTCCTGGTGTTCCACAGTTACAAATTCAAAGTTGCTCAAAGCTGTCTAGCAAAATGAAAAGATAATGGTGCTCTTTATTAGAACTAAATTAAAAAGTCAAGATTCATGCAAAACACATCCAAACCAATTCCAGTTATGAAATCCAGGGTAGATGACCTCTCATTTGGATTAGGTGAATAAACAGATGCAGCCATTAAAAACAAATCAGTATAACTATGTATCTGTGGCATGTGGAAGGTTGGATCTGGATTTTTCATTCCTCCTGTTTGTAGGAGACTGGTTTATGCTGGAACTGGCAATAACATTAACTCTCACCACCAAACCAGAGAAAATAAAGTGGAAAAAGAGATTATGATCTATCTGAGCTCTTCCATGCCTGTGGTTCTTGTATGCCACATGACATCCAACCATCTTCACGTTCTGGTTGAAGATTAGCTGCAATTTGAGAGAGGAAACCCAAGCACAACACTGCACATACAACACATAATGTTACAATCATCTTCTCTGGAAACGAGTGGTCTTTAAAACTCACGTGCAAATCGCTTCATCCATTTAATCTCTGTGTATATTTGCTTACGACCTATTACCATTTCCCCTATAAACTGGCCAAATGTGGTGTAAGTCAGTTTAGAATATGCCTAGTTGTCATTTAAGTTAAAGTAAAATGGTTGACACTATCAGGATGGTTCAAAAAGCGATGATGCAGACTTCCATTGGTTACTAGTATAATCATCAAATATAGTATCATTTCTAAACAACAACAGACTGGTCAGTTCATGGAAAAACCTCATTGAGATCACCCAAGAGTTGCAATATATATTATTAAGATTAATTTTCATTTTTAAACTCAATTAATCTATTTGACAAGAATTGTTATATTAAAGGACAAGCTAAATATTCCTAAATAAATAAGATAAAAATAACAACGCACAGGAAGTAGAACTTCATTTATCTGAACAATGGTCATATACGAGGTGTAGTCAAAAAAGTATCTGACCTTGAATTTGTTTGAAAATAATAATGCGTGAGCAAAATCCGCATGGGTATTAGGTGGCCGCGTCCTTCCTGAGCATGTGCAAAAATTTTCGTGTCTGTAGGTTGCGCCAGTCGCCCGCAGTGACGCGTTGAGTACAGATGTGAAGAGTGTGCTGTGCGATTTTTCTTTTTGAGTCAAGATGACCGAGTGCATTGAGCAAAGATACTGTATCAAATTCTGCCAAAAACTTGGTGATACGCAAGCCCAGACTATCGAGAAGATTCAGAAGGCCTTTGGAGATGATGCTATGGGAAAAACACAAATAAAAGAGTGGTGCAACCGGTTCAAAGATGGCCGCACCTCAGTGGACAGTGAGCCACGTTGTGGCAGATCATCGACTAGCAGAAACGACAAAATGATTGCAAAGGTTCGAGGAATAGTCTAAGAAGACAGTCGTGTGACTATTGAGGAGATTGTTGCCGAAGTTGGAATCAGCCATGGGTCAGTTCAGTCAATTATAACAGAAGATTTGTGCATGAGGAGGGTGTCGGCCAAATTCGTACCAAAGTTGCTGTCTGACCAACAGAAAGGAAATCTCCCAGGACATGCTGGAGTGTGCTAGCCAAGATCAAAACTTCATGAACACTATCATCACTGGCGATGAGACATGGGTGTACGGCTATGACCCTGAAACAAAACTGTAATCATCCCAATGGAAGCATCCATCCTCGCCAAGACCAAAGAAAGCAAGACAGGTGCGCAGCAATGTTAAACTGATGATGACCTGTTTTTTTTGACTACAGAGGTATTGTGCACCATGAATATGCACCACAAAGTCAGACAATTAACAAAGAATACTACCTGGGGGTTCTTCGTCGCCTTCGTGAAGCTGTGTGGCGAAAATGACCCGACCTGTAGGCAGCAAAGAACTGGCAACTCCACCATGACAACGCACCCGCTCATTCCGCCCAAGCATTCCTCGCCAAGCATAACACACCACTTGTTCGTCAGGCTTCCTACTCACCAGACTTGGCTCTGTGTGACTTTTGGCTATTCCCAAAGCTCAAAAAACACTCAAAGGGAGAAGATTTGAGTCAACAGAGGACATTAAGCAAAATTTGACGGCATAGCTCTACAGCATCCAAAAAAGTGATTTCTAGAAATGTTTCCAGCAGTAACAGGAACACTGGCAGAAGTGTGTAGACTTCCAAGGCGAATACTTTGAAGGAAACTAAATCAAAATGGTGAGTTTTTTAATATTACTTGTTTTGTTGGCCAAAGGTCGGATACTTTTGACTACACCTTGTATATATATCTCCAGGTGATACTTAAATGGGAACATGACAGCAGCAATAGTGCAAGTTTCTAATGGTTGTTGGTTGCTTGTATTCATTCATGTTAAAAATACTTTTAAAGGACAAATCTTTCTATAAACTGATAACAATAGCATCAAACAAAATGGCATGAAATTACTTCATTGTTTATTGTATTTTTAAAATATGTCACAAATTTATTTTGGGATATGAATGCTAAATTCCATTACCACGTTCATCAAGTATTGGCTTATTTGGCGTCAAGTAAGAGTTATTCACCCTTGTGTCAACTATGGAAAGTTCAATTATCCAAACCCACTACCTCTCAAAACTGACTTCCAGAATAGTGTAGGGTTAACAATGATCTACCGTGCCTGAAAATATGTTGTTAGAAAAGTGAAAATGTATTTTTATTTACAATTCTTTCTTATGTAAGCTACAAAGAAAAAGAAAAAAAAAACACATTGTGCATTCACTGGTGGTAAAGGCAAGGCAAAAAATAAGGGCTCAGGGTGGTGCAATATGTGGGACATGCTAAAAACCAGCCAATACAGATTCATATTGTAAAGCATGCGGTGCACTGGATGAGCAAGTCACCTGATAACATAAGGGAAGTCAACATTGCTGTCGGCCCGGAGAGTTCCACGCCGCAAACCGACGCCTGAGAATCAAGAACAAGTAATGGGTTACTGCAACGAATGAGGAAGGCCACTTATATTCTTAAATCCATAAAAAAGTGGGGTGGGTGGGTGGTTATTTCTATACCACCTGAGGACTTTCAAATTCAACAAAAACAATTGGAATTCTTGCAATAAACAGTCAAAATAGCACAAGGGCAACATACAACATTTCATACAGAGAAATGAATTTTCAAGGTCTTCAGGGTAAAATATATTTATCTGTCTAATGGCCCCCCCACCACCACCACCCACTGAATTATTATTAAATTGCAAAGAAAATATTCAGGACAGTGTCAAATAATAACAAAAGTTCCAAGCTGTAATTTTATGAACACAAACATAAATTCCAAAATCAATATGAAGATTAACCAGGGGAAGAGTTTTATCGTTGTTTTAGGGTTATTGGCTGGACTCTTCTTTCTGCATCTTGATGCTGGGTGTAGGGCCCATCCACACACCTCTTAAGTTACACTCATCTCTTACCTAGACCACAGACCAAACAAAACCAATTTATTTCCATTATTTCTGTTCTGCGCAGCACAGTGCAAGTATCTCATTAATAAAGTTAAAAAATTTATGATCCCATTTTATTACCAAAAAAAAAAGGGAGGTGCTGGGGCCCCCTTAAAAAAGAAAAAAAAAATTTGTAACAAGAATAAGGGATATTTTCCAATGTTTTCAAAAATAAATTTATTCGTAAAAGGGGGAGCTTGAGAATTTAATTTATGATATTCATCTTTGACAGTTTTCCATAAATACATTTCCCACAGAAGTACTGTAGGGTCTAAATTCCATTTATGACTAAAAACTGAGCCAAGTGTGACAAAGTACCGATATTTTGGAAAGGAAGATCAAATAGCATCATCCTTTAAAATATTGTACGGGAAAGAAAATGTCACTTGATGTCCTGGAAGGTCGATTGTTTGATGTTTAATGTCAAAAATATCAAGCATAACCTTGCCTTGTGCGAATGGTTTTCACCCCTTGTACTGCTAACAAGGTGTTTAAATGCATCTGTGGCATTCTCTACTTCCCCTACTGCAAATCCTGTGCCGGTTTGGCATTATTCTGAACAGGGGAATTCCTGGTTCTTCCCAAAGATACCCTAGTGGGTTTTAGTCCAGACTCATGGTAGGGGACCAAGGGAAAAACTCAGCTGCATTCCTCTGAACATACTGTACCACTGCAATAACACTGTCCATAGATATTGGCCTAACAGAAAGTGACAAATGAGAAACAACAACAGGTTCAAGAATTATTTTATAGAACCTATTGGTATTTGAGTTTCTAGATGGAATAAGGCTTACAGTTGTAAGATACACTTCCACACCACGGTGAATCTAACAGGACAACAGTGCTACCTTAATTGTAAGTTTGCCTCCATCAACCCCTCTGTGCCACCAAACTCTCATTTGAACAGAGTCACAGTGCAGAAGAAACCAACTTTCATTGAACCAATGTACCTTCTTATGTCTTCAAATTCCACCAAAAACGTTGACTGGCTTAATTAATTCTAGCTTGCTTATGCCAATCTGACAACCTTGAACATTTCACAAAGTGACGGGCATGACAGCCAAGCTCATTTAGTTTCCTAGGCACTGTTCTGGTGGACTCTCTGTAAATTCTCAGACCAATGGGATTGATGCAGGCTTTATGGCTTCATGAATGACTGCCTGGTCTTCTCTAGAAGTCACTTCATGACAATGTCCATTGTGTGTTCTATCAACAAGTGTTGTGAATACATTGTTCAGCAACAATGCTACAGCCAAGTTGCTTTCCCCATGTCTTTGCAGACAAATGGAATGACAAATGCTGGACTTATCTGCCAACTATGGGCTTTTGAATAGCATACTTGTATACTTCAACAGTTTCAGATATGCAATACCCCAAAATTATACTGCTTAGCATATGTACCAATCAGGTATCATCCTTTATTTTTCGGAAACACAATCAAAGTTTGGACATGATTTCAGTAAACCGTGAAGATGCTTCATTGCTGCAACATTTTACTTTTGGTTAATATGAAAGGAAAATCGTATGGTGCTTTTTTAAATTCTATACAGAAAGTCTAAAACCCGCTGAGAATTTGCGTTTTAATTCCCTTCACTGTAGAGATAACTAAAAAATAACTTTTCTGAAAGAGGCACCTTTTATAATTTTAAAAATAAATCTGCTCAAAAACCGGCTTAGAGAAGCCAATATAAACTTATTTACAATTTCTTAGGAATTCGGTGCCAAGACTGATAAACGGAAACATTCCGCCAGAGCGCCACTGACCGCTGTTCTATATTCTTCTTCAAGATGTCAGAACAACACAATGTATAAACTCAGGACAATATTTTTTTTTTTTTTATATATCTGCGCATATTTTTGTGTGCATGACAAAAAAAGCCAGAAAGTGAAAGTAGGGTTTTGGTCTTCTGTTCGCCGTGGCGTCATCACTCCACGTCGCTTCTGGACTGCGCGGAGGAGCTTTAAGAGTAACTTCCTCAGATTTCAAATCTCCCCCCCTCAGTAAGGTCAGGAGAACGAACCCTTATCGGGAAAAGGCCCTCCCCCATCCCCTCGCCTGCCCCCTTTTTTTACAAACAGATTCAGAAACTACACCTTTAACAAAAAAAAAAAAAAACTGTCAACAAAAGAGCTGCCTGTGTACAGAAACTTCTGCCCCCCCCATTAACTAACTGAGAGGATGGATGATGATCCCGCTGTTTGAAATTCCTTAAAATAGAAGTAGAAGCTCAGAGTCGCAAAAAAAGAAAAGAAAAAAAGAGAATCGGAAACAGCAACACGACAATCAAAGCCAATTAACGCTGATCCCTAACCCCAACCCCTTGAACTTGCACAAATTGATCCCTCCTCCCTTCCATGGTGCAAAAAAAAAATTTTTTTTTAAAAAATGAAGTTAATCAAATCTTGTTCATTTGGCATTTACAGTCACGTTCGAGTCATAAAACTTCCAGTAGATACAAAACAAATGACGGTGATGCATCAAAACCAAAAAAGGGGGGGTAAATTCAGAATATTGTGGCCACTACCTCCTACCAAGTTTTGTGCTTTTAAAAACTATGTTGTGTAGGTGTGTGTTCGAAATATGCATTATAAAGAAAACCACATAGGCAAATTAAATTTCCATAATAACGAAATACTGATATGATTACCCTATTGTTGAGACAATGTTCAGTGGTCAATGGCATCACCCAGAAAACCAAGAGGGCATTTTGGGAAATGATTTGAAATGTCCTTCTATGTTGACTTTTGCCCTCTAGATAACGCAATTGATATGATTTTCTTTGAACTGTTTTACTGAAGGACATTGACCCTATCTATTCAGTTTTTTTGGCACATCTAGTTAAGAAACAACCAAACTTACAAAACTAGCCTTTTAAGGAGAGTGGGGTTTTTTTTTTTGTTTATCTTTCACCTTCTAAAAAGCATTCCCACATATTTATGGCCATCACTGGCAAAGTAATCTTGTAAATATACCTTTCCGAGGTTTTGAAGCCTCGTAAACATAAGCTACTGGCCAAAGGTTTGGGAGAAAACACAAATACAGAGACAATTATTTTAAAAAGGAATAGTGTAGCCAATTTACTTCTCGCTATAACATAGTGTAGCCAATTTACTTCTCACTATAACATAGTGTAGCCAATTTACTTCTCACTATAACATAGTGTAGCCAATTTACTTCTCACTATAACATAGTGTAGCCAATTTACTTTCACTATAACATAGTGTAGCCAATTTACTTTCACTATAACATAGTGTAGCCAATTTACTTTCACTATAACATAGTGTAGCCAATTTACTTTCACTATAACATAGTGTAGCCAATTTACTTCTCACTATAACATAGTGTAGCCAATTTACTTTCACTATAACATAGTGTAGCCAATTTACTTCTCACTATAACATAGCATAGCCAATTTACTTCTCACTATAACATAGTGTAGCCAATTTACTTTCACTATAACACAGTATAGCCAATTTATTTTTCACTATAACATAGTATAGCCAATTTATTTTTCACTATAACATAGTGTAGCCAATTTACTTTCACTATAACATAGTATAGCCAATTTACTTCTCACTATAACATAGTGTAGCCAATTTACTTTCACTATAACATAGTATAGCCAATTTATTTTTCACTATAACATAGTATAGCCAATTTATTTTTCACTATAACATAGTGTAGCCAATTTACTTTCACTATAACATAGTATAGCCAATTTATTTTTCACTATAACATAGTGTAGCCAATTTACTTTCACTATAACATAGTATAGCCAATTTATTTTTCACTATAACATAGTATAACCAATTTACTTCTCACTATTACATAGTGAGTGCAAGATTCAATACATGGGTGCAAAAAAATACACATATCTTATAAACTTTGACAAACTTTTGTTTCATCAAAATAACTCTTCCTGTGTTTTCATCCTAGAGGCTTCTAGAAAATGCTCCACTCAGTGTGACATGACTTCATTGGATGTGAAATGGACAAATAAGATGCCACATGTCACAGAGCATTCATTATACACTGAACAGATATTTCTAAACCTTTTTGTTGCCAAGATGGAAAAAAAATGGCAAACTGATTTTGAAATGCAATCTTCTGTTTGTACTTTGAGAAGGAAAGTACACCGCCTGACAGAGATTAGGGATTTACAACAAAGGTGATCATTACACATGGAAAAGACACCAGATGACTATGAGCGATACAGATAGAAAATGCATACAGAGAAGAGGCGTAACATCTAATGGAGGGGAAAACCTACTACACTGTTGAGCAAATAAAACAGAAAACAAAGAAAGCCAGAAATTAAAACCTAGGTGAATAACGAGAAAAACAAGTGTCCCTGACAACAGTAAAAGGGAAATTTCAGAAGCTGCTGGTTTAAATGGTTGTGAGAGTGTGATCTAACTAGTCTGGGTCTTTTAATAAAGCAGAAAAAAAAAGTTGCATTGGGTAAACTTAGACAAACACTGATTTATAGAAGATTAGAATTAAGTATGTATCGACAGATGAGGCAGGGTTTAAGGTGTTCAGATCCCAAACAAAAATTTATATGCTGAACTTGGAAAACACTTGTCAGACCAGTTAAATGCAGAAGAGGTAACATAACGGTTCAGGGCTAATGTAGTTGGTAATTCTTGTACATTAACTGAAACATTGCCCAGAGGGGTGTTACCACAGCGTTCTGCAACAAGATAAAGACCATAATCACAAATCATGTAGACAGCACGTGGAAAGATGGGGCCGTCTCCCGGAATGCGGTTTAGCTACAGCAGTCACGAGATTTATCAGCCACTGAGCTCTCGTGAGATGAAGTGGCAAAAAATCACCAGGAAAACAATCCCACCCTAACATCCAAATATTTGGCGAAGTTACCAGAGATCAACTCCCAGAATTTTGCAGATCTGTTGTCAGGGAGAATTAGTTATTTTGCTGTTAAGATGCGTGTTATTTTTTTTTTTTGGCATCCATGTATCGAATCTCATCTGTGTTATGGTGAGAAATAAATTGATTATAATACTCTCTTCTTTTTTTTTTCAAAAATAACTGTTCCCTCCCCAATGCTTGGCAGGTGGTGCATGTTTACGGAATTCACTCTGACAGGATGAACGCCCATTCCCCCATAAACATACAAGATTACCCTTCGAGTTCCTTTGGAAACAAAACGTTAGAAATCCTTGATAATCATTCATTTTTCACCGAAGATGAGCTCGGAACATAACTGCTTATGCCGTCAAAAAAACAAAGAACCAAATAATTTAGTCGGTACTGGTAGATTCTTTTTTTCCCCTCAACTTTCCACTCAGCATTCCCCTCCCCCCTAAAAGCCCAAAACTGATGCAGGGATCATACTTCCAGTGTTGTGCAACAACTATGATGATTGATATCAATCTGATAACAAAATAGCTACTATCATATAAAAAAATTACACAGAGGGAGAGGGGTTAATGTTTGGTACCCAATACTTCGATTTATCGCTACTGACTTTCCACGGTGTGAATACCTTCTCTTGTTTGGAGAATTTGTACTCACCATCACTAAATATGATCGCTTTCTGGCAGCAGAGGATCTCTTTGTAGCCCTGGCGGAATGATGGGCTACGGAGGGCATAGATGATGGGGTTGCATGCACTGTTGATGTACGCAAACATGTAAGCCTGGAAAAAAAAAACAAAAACAAAAACAACAAAGAAATGAAAGAATTTTAAAAAAAGAAATACAAACGGTCCGTCTAGGGGTCTTAAGGAGCAAAAGGAGATTTAAGAGAGAAAGAAAAAGGGGGGAGGATAATTTCCTGATGCTTATTTGAAACTGTTTCTTAAGCATCTTGTCGACGAGAAACCTAGAGACGTTTGATGTAAACCCCCACGGTACCCATTCTCAGGCATTCCTTCAAAGAAAGAATTTTAGATATACCTTTCACCTTATAATGCATATGAAAATGTTCTGGCACAAGTTTTAACACCTTCCATAATACAAAACAACAACAAAGGATAATACACTTTTCAAAATGCAAGAGTCAAATGATTTTACATTTTTGCCTTCTTTTTTTTAGAAAATGTTTTCGTTTATGGCATCAATTAACCAACAGCCCTCGCCGGCTTAAAGTATGTAAACATTCTAAAGAGAAGTAGTTGCTGTATCAGGGTCCTTCGCTAGCCAGCTGCCTTGCATTACCCAAGGAAAATGGGGATAACTAAATTAATACATCCAACAGCTTAGAGAGGAAATGAATTCATGTGCTAGTATTACAGAGAGCACAACATCCAGGTTTTCTTACTACTGTTTATTCAGCTGTCAATCCAATGGCTCTAAGTATCAGTTGTTTGGTATTTGCATATTAAATGCCAAACTTTAGTAATACTACAAAAAAAAAAAAAGAGGGAATGATTTAAGGACAAAGCAATTTCATAAATTCTCTAAATATTGACATTTCTCGAAGCTAAGTATCACACGAAAATATTAATTTGATCTAAGGAGAGACACAGAGAGAGAAAGAGAGAGAGAGAGAGAGAGATGTGACGGAGAGAGAGAGAGAGAGAGAGAGATGTGACGGAGAGAGATGTGACGGAGAGAGAGAGAGAGATGTGACGGAGAGAGATGTGACGGAGAGAGAGAGAAGAGATGTGACGAGAGAGATGTGACGGAGAGAGAGAGAGAGAGATGTGACGGAGAGAGATTGACGGAGAGAGAGAGAGAGATGTGACGGAGAGAGATGTGACGGAGAGAGAGAGAGAGAGAGAGAGAGAGATGTGACGGAGAGAGATGTGACGGAGAGAGATGTGACGGAGAGAGAGAGAGAGATGTGACGGAGAGAGATGTGACGGAAGAGAGATGTGACGGAGAGAGAGAGAGAGAGAGAGATGTGACGGAGAGAGATGTGACGGAGAGACACTGAGAGAGAGAGAGAGATGTGACGGAGAGACACAGAGAGGTGACGGAGAGACACAGAGAGAGAGAGAGAGAGAGAGATGTGACGGAGAGACACAGAGAGAGAGAGTAGTAGTAGTGTGTCTCTGAAATTTGATTACATCACAACTAGAAGAGGTTTTTTTTTTAAAAAAAACAAAAAGATTCATAGGAGCAAGTGCCGATGAAGAGAAGAGATACATCCCTAAGATGGTAGGGAGACAATAGGGAAAAACTATCTCATGTCTACTACATTTTCTTAAAGAGAAAACACAAATTAATTTTTTAAAAAAAACACAAACTTAACCCTAATGCAATTTTAAATCTTTTTAAAAATACATGCTGCACTTCATTAGGGATTGGACAAGTAGATGAATCTGGCAAAGATGCGATAACTGGCTGTTCCTTCTTTGAGTGCATCAATGCTTTTGTACAGTGGATTTATGAAAATAGCTCACTGAAAATCTAATATCTCACATGTGATCTTTCAATAGCCTGCAATTGCATTTTTTTTTTTTTACTGAAATCTGTAAAAGATGTGATTACTTAAATCCAACAAATTAAGTTAACTTTCTCAAAGTTTGTGTGTGTGTGTGTGTGTGTGTGTGTGTGTGTGTGTGTTCCAGTAGTAACTTGAGTTTTGTCTCTGTAGAGCCACGATTCTCTTCTCCCTTGAAAGTTTCCAGTTACGCAACCAGCCAAAGGACATTTCATCTGTAGTTAAGATTACAGTTTTAATCAACATTCAAAAACAGATCAGGGCAACAAAGAAACAAACAGCGACATGAGTTTGAAAATGCTCAGTAGCCATGAATTTAATATCAAATGACCATAAAGTGTAGGAAATACCACTTTTCAAAATGGTTTTAAAAGCATCAAGGAAATATACCACATGATGGGATTTAAACACTAAGATGCTTTGCGATGTAAGGAATTATAAGAATCTGGCCAACTCGCTGTCCGTTTTTAAAAGTTCAAAGGTAAAATTGCTATGCTGCAGGTGTTCTAGAGGAAACTCCAAACATTTACCATCTCTTCTCTTATCTGCTCCACCAGCCATCTTAAGTGTCTTGGAAGTTGCGAACAGGTACTAGAACAGCATCGCATCTCAACTTTTTTCTTCTGCAATGGTGTTTTGCCCATTGCAAATTAGTTTTTTCTTTCATAGAATTCATGATTAAGGCACCTGACAACTGACATACCAACGCTGATAACCTGCTGGCCAATCTCTGGATGGAGAGGTAGTCCAGTGATTAGCCTACTAGACTGCTAAGGATGAGAGGCTTGAGTCTGAATCCCTGAGAGAGGACCAACTCAAACTAGCACATTTCTTCTCGCTCTTCCTCACTGGCCAGCCACCTGAGTTACTTTCTGGTTCTCAAGATTTCTTCCCACATCCTAAAAGGCCAAAGGGTTCCAGTACAAATTTTCTACAGTAAAAGTGCAGCTAACCTTGGTAGTTTCCGCCGGAGGATGTATGCCTTGCATACTGATGTCGACACGCAAGTTTTGGCTCACAGAATGGTCCCTGAAGCTGGGTGGTGGGTGCTATAATCGTAAGTTCAGACCACAAACGATCCTTATCAGTACACAAGTTCTGCATGAGAAAATTAACATTCATCTATTTGTCCAGGAGAGAAATAAGAATTATCTATAACTTTTATCCCTGGTTCCAATGGCATATTTTGGTACACAATAAATTTATGCAAATGTGTAGAAGTAATTTTTATACACTTTTTTTTAAAATAAATTCTAAGAATAATGATGATGGGGGTTTGAAAATGTCCTTAAAAGTAATACCTATAATAATTTTGGAAACATTGGAAGGTGAAGTGGCTGTTCAGAGAGCCTGCAATTCAAGAATGCGACTATTGCTTCCAGCAGCATTCGAGTGATGTTCAGCTAGATCCTCAGCAGATACTGATACTTAACACAAATTTCCACATTAAGGAAAGACTGCAGTCTCATTAAGAGCTGCATCACTATATTCAACTTTGTTTAAAAAAATGTTCTGTTCTTCTGACTGAATCTATGCCCACATCAGATGAAAAGTCTTCCCTAGCTCATCTTCAATGGCTCATCCACATGGCGTTAGATACGAGAGATGGCAAATGCCACCTATAAGCCGCGTAAAGATGGTCTTTAGCCGGCCACTGGAGATGAAATAAGCAGGTCTTTCCGCTTCAATCAGTGTAGCATTGTTTGTTGTTTTTAAAAATGAAGTTAAACTTCACAACTTTCTGTTTCTCTCACACACCTGGCAATGCTAAAATACACCAGCGAGTGCTGGAGCAGCATCTATGGGACATCTGCCATAAAGTGAAATTTAGTAAACAGATATCACCTGCAAATTACAGCCACTGCTGATGCAGAAAAAAAAAATTGGAAAAGGTTGGTACATGTATTAATTAACAGTAAAACGTGTGTCAGACAAGACCTGCATATATTTAAAGACCATTTATTAGCGCAACATCTTGTGTGTGCTTATGAAAAACGGTAAAACCAGTACAGAATCGTTTTAGCCAGATAATTATCTTTCAGCTTCTAGTAATTAATGGAATGTGAACCCTCAGAATGTCAGCATGCTTTTCTAAAATATGATCCTTTGTATGTTAAAATATGCATTATTTTTGTTATATTATTTATGCTTATCTATTACGGATGCAAAAACGTTTTATATTTTTGTTTTAAAGATATTACTGAAAACTGGCAGTGCCTCTACTTTGAACCAGTGTGCTGACACTGTCATCACATAAGGTGCCCACCAAAACAAACCCCCACCCCACCTGGTGCCAGTCTCCTGAACCAAGCAGAGTAGAACAGGGTGCAGGGGTTAGCCAGACAACTACCATAAAACAATAACTTAACAGACAAAAATCAATCGACTGGGAGAATTGGTAATGTTATTTAGCATAATTCTGTGCCAGTATTATACCGATTTATCGCAATAATTGCATTTGTGAAGAAGATATGTTCTTCAGTTCCATCTGTGCAGTAAAAAAACCCAAGACTCCAATTATGACATTCAATATTCCAAATCGCCCTTAATCCATTAATTTGTGTTTTTTTCCCTCCTCCTCCTTTTAAGGGGCCATGTCTGTGATCCGAAATGAGTTTCTGTCAACTGAGGATTATAGTGCAGGTCTAAGGAAATGTGACATAGGACTCAGCAGCCCCTAACCTACAAACACCTTAGGTTTCTCCCACTGCCATGTACTATCCTCCTCTCCCTCCCCCCACCAACCTGGACTTCCTAGCGAGAGACAAATATGAACCAATTTTTTTTCAGCATAGCAGGCAGAAAAGCTTAACCCCTGCAAGCCACCCGCTGTACATTAACTCTACATGTAACAGCAGTTTATTTCTTTCTTTGTTTTGTTTTTTTCCCCACTGTGCTCAAGATTAAATGCTACCTGCAGCCTAGTGAAAAGCAACCATGGTTACACCACGATCACCGGTTTATGAAGTATTAGTTTTATTTATCTCCCCATTAGCTATGCACCTGAACAAAGGTGGCTTCTCTACAACCGGGTGCTCTTTCATAAAACTTTACAACAACGAACTCAGGCTCTGTCTCTCACAAATGGCAATGGAAACAAAATGACAAAGAGGAGGGGGCCGACAGAAGGGGAAAAAAAATCCAAAACCAGTCTGAAATAAATACAGCGTCAGTGTTCCCCACGCCGTTTGTTTACCAGGGGCAAGCAAACAATCGGCTGGTCGGGACAGTAAGTACGGGCGAACATGAATGAAGGCTGCATCTGGGGAAACACCGCGTTTTCAAACCACAAATGGAAGACAGGCTCAGTGCCCCGTGAGGATGCGGCTGACGGCTGGCAGAGACTTTCAAGCCAGCATGCAGCTCGCGACAGACAGATCCTGAAACGGTTAGCCAATAAATAATTCAAGAATGTTCAAGCAGTTTGAAATAATAATGATAAAGAAAAGGAAAACAAACAATGGCATTCAGGCTAGATGTTTTAAAGAATTTCCCAAAAGAATTGGCACAATCAACTATTCATGAAATCTGTTTATTTGTGGCCGTCAGACAAGAATTAGAAGATCGATTCATTGTAGTGCATAAATTATCCACCACTTCACACGCACGGACCAAAGGCTTATTTTTTTTCCTCAAAAGACATGCTAGCCAGTTAAAGCAGCAGGTTACCTATCAGGAAGTAAAGTTCTTCTTCTGCATGTTCATGTGCCTGCATTGTCTGTGAAGAAACTTTAAGACAGGTGTCCTTAGAATCATTACAGAAAAGGTCCACATCTTTAAGAGCCAGAAGATGGTCTTTACATGACATCAAATACAAAAGTAGTAAATGTCATGTGAGTGCCATGATGACTTAGGAAAATAAAGATGTTGATATAAACAAAGTTATTGGTGATGTTAGGCTTCTCCCAGCCCATTATTATAGTCAGAAACCTAGCTAATTAATTGACGTTTCAACAACTGATCCCTATTAGCCATCATCAGGAGTAATCCTCAAGACTGTCCTGAGTGTGCAAATACTGATATTTGATGTTGTTTGCAGCTATATTTCATTCAAGTGAGGTGAGCTGGTTTGAAAACCACAACCTCTGCTGGAACAAACCAATAATTATGCAAACTTACCGTAGCATTAAGCAGTGGAGGTGCACTTTTGTGTATAGTGACATACATAGCATAGATATGGTATGGAATCCAGCATAATATGTAGCACGCCAGAACAATGAAGAGGGTGATAAACACTTTTTTCTGCTGAGCAAGAATAATATCCTTCTCCAGCCTTGTGTTTTCTTGAAGACGCCGTGTGTGTGCATGGATTTCCCGAAACATACTGATATAGGTAAATAACAAAACAGTCAGTGGTATAAAAATATTTGAGATTTGGATTAATGTATGATGTGCATAAGTCTTCCCATCTCGAGGGTAGATTGGCCCACACTGGGTGGTCCCGGGTTTATAACAGACAGAAGTTAACCCTGTCACAGTCAATGTGGCACACACGCCTGCCCATATCCATGCTGCTGCCATCATTATCACAATCCGATAGACATTCAAGAACCGGCTAAATGGTCTTGTTATTGAAAAATACTTATGAATACTGATGTACATCAGGGTGTGGATTGAGGTGATATAGCAGAATGCATTCAGGAATCCATTAATTGTGCACATCTCCTTTCCGAAAATCCACCTTCCCATTATCAATGTTGTTAGCGAGAATGGAGTCATCAGAATCCCAACCATGAAATCAGCAATAGCCAAATTGAGTAAGAACAAGTTTGTCCGGGTCTGCATGCCTTTATGTCTGGCAATGACGGCAATCACCAAAATGTTCCCAATAATGGTGCACATCATTGATATACACAGGATGGTCCCAATTATAACTGTTGCAGGTAAGCCAACCGAGAAAGAAGCTGAGTTGATTGTACTCGCATTGCATTCCATGGTGTTGTCTGAAAGAAGGGAGCCAAGATATTGAATGGATTTCCTACAAAAGCCTACACCTTTATCAGCAACAGGGATATTTAATAAGATGATTTAATCCATGAGCGGCCATTCTTGACAGTGAAGTCTGGTGCATCTTATCTGCAAACAAAACAAAAAAAAATCCTTTATTTCAGTAAAACTTTCTATTGTATCTGTTTTTGTATCTATAAAGTGAAAGTAAAAGCAATTTATATTCCACAAGTCTGTAGCTTGCTTTGGGAGAAAGAAAAACCAACTTGAGAACATAAACTGTGCACATCTTTGTCAAAGGGTTAAATTAAAAATTATTGATAGAATAAATATTAAACTAATCCAAAATCAAAAAAAAATCACCAATCTATATGCATATCTTGGAACCTCCCAAAATACTCTCTGAATTATCTAAGTTTAACTTATCAGAAGTTGACTTTTTAATCTAGATTTTTGGTTTCTATTCCTGGGCGAAAATGGAAGCAATGTACCTTATGCTGCTCAACCAAATGTCTATGATCTTATCCGCATTTTTGAACCACAGGGAAAGAGAAGCTGGAGGAATGTCAAACTGCTTTCTGCCTCAGTTTTAGTTCCTTGTCCAACTTCAAGAAGCCTAATAACTTGTCTCCATTTTGTGAGTCTGCAGTCTGCGTTTTTGTGGTGCCATAGTGATGTACAAGTTTCTGCTGCAGTGGTGCATCAAACACCAAGTGATATGAGGGGGGAGCTGAGCATGTTTTAACTGGTATAAGAATAAAATCATTATTTCTTTTAATTGTATACCAAACGTTCATTATCCGACCGACAATAAATTAGCAAACTAAATTAGCGCCATTGATGATCAGTGACCCATGGAAAGAAATTCATGGTTTCTTAACAAGCAGATCACAAATTGAAATCAAAAAGCAATCATCCAATGTCAGCTGACGAGTTATGAAGAGAAATTAATGAGAAATTGCACTGCAAGGGATTTAAAAAATGCTTTGACTAGGTGTAAGTTTGAGTTATCTATAACTTTTATAATGAGACAGACAGACATTTTGCTGATACCTGTATGTCACTCCAAGTTAATTAGTTATCTGATGTTGAGGTACTGTACTTTATCATGAGCCTAACAGACAGTTAAGCTCATGTGTCTGAAGACTTAATCAGTTTTCTACACTTATAATGTAAAGGAATTAATTTAGATAATGTGATATGTTGTGCTTGAGATACATACATGCAGAATAAAAGTGAAGATGATCTTAGATTCCTCCCCCCCCCCCAAGAAGAGGCGGCATTTTCAGAAAGAAGTTTCAAATTGCCTCATCGTCTTTAAAACCCTCCTGTTACTGATTAATACCTTAAACTCGTCCACTTGTATCACTTAAAGCTTTAACTGGAATGGACAGCAAACTGGTATAGGGTGACACACAATTTTTCACAACTAAGCCTGAATTTTAAAGAAAACAAACCTGTGGCAGGTGGTTAACTTTCAGCTATTTAAAAAGAAGAAGAAAAAAAATTAGTAAAATGTAAATGCTATAAATTTTGTTGCCATCTTTTCTCTTGAAAAGTATATTTGTAGTTGCCATGGCAGTCTAAAGCACAGATTCATTGAGCCTGGAAGTAGGGGGAGAAAGAGAAAATGGCTGGTATTTGGCCGCTGCAACGGCTTTCTGCTCCCTCATAGCAATTATAACTGCCGCTCAACCTCATGCGGGCAAGAACTTTCCAAACTGGTTTAGAACCTGTCTCATCATCATCATCATCATCAGGAAGGTATTTCAAAGTGAGCTGATTGCCACCTAAAAGTGCTGGTTTTAAATACTCTAACAACCATGGCTTGTATCTAGTCACTAAATCACCTGGGAACTTCTTCCATCTTCTTTTTCTCTCTCTCTCTCTCTCCACCAAGACTGCAAAATGGCAGGAGAAAAAAAAATATATAATGGTAATTGCCATTTGTTTATGTAATCTTTGGTACTATGTAAGAATGCATAATTGCAGTTTTCCCATCATGGAAGCACATGGATAATGGCTCCTATACTGAAAAAAGCCATATACAGATGAAAAGGAAGGAAACAAAATCATTAATCAACTGTTTTACTGCTAAATTTTCCCCTGTGACATCGTTTTAGCAGTAAACCAATTAAAAACACTTTTATCAAGCTTTGGTAACCCGCAAAGCTAGTTGTGATTTAATATTGCTATTAATGGATCAAAGTGGGCCTGCCATTGGGAAACAGTTAAGTGAACAACAGTAAGAATGTCAGATCTAGTTTATTTATAAATGATTCAAACACAGGACAAAGCAAAACTCAAACACATGAAATGTAATTAAAATACAAAAACACTGTGTGAAAGTTATTAAAGTTTAGGAAGTTCAGAATAAATAATTTAAAAAAAAAAATATATATATATATATATATACATACACACACTTATTTACCTCAAAACTTGATTCTAAAGTCCAACATTACATCAAAGAGCAGATCTAGTTTTTACTCAGTATAAAGTTTCAGGGGAAAAAGGAGAATTGAAATTTTTTTTTTTTTTGCACAAAAAAACAAACCGATGACAAATAGAGTAACCTTCCATAATTTCCCAACTTCCTATGACAGCCTGGGGTTAGTTAGCTATTTTCATTCCTACCTGGATTTTTTTTTTTTAAAAAAACAAAAAAACAAACTAGGATGTTAAGCTGAAGTTCCAGGCATGGCAGTAACCACTCTCCTAATTAGTAACATCTGCCTAAACCTAATTCCTTGTCTACGTATATGATGTGTGGGTACCTAAATAAAGTCTTGCATCTTCTACATTTTAACCCCCGTTTTGTTTATTTGAGCGATGCTGTCAGCTACATGATTACTAAAATTGGTCTAAATGTATAGTAACAATAATAACAGTTGGTAAAAATATACACAACTATTTTAACACACGCACACCTGGATATTGATTCAACTTGGACGGGCAAACCGACTACTCGATACATATCTAACAAAATGGCCTCAGTCTCAAAGAAAATCTAAAGGCACACCAAAGGAAAAATAAAGAGTCTACGTACACAGTACACACTTTCATAAAATCTACATCGAACAACTATTATACTGTTAACTTGACACACAAGTCCATTATATTAAAAAAAAAAAAGCATGGATAACTCAAACTCGCTTCAAGTCGAGGTACTGTTTTAGTTCTTGCAGTGCGATTGCTCATTAATTTCTCTATAACTCGTTGGCTGACATCAGGTGATTGGTTTTTGATTGCAATCTGTCATCTGTCTGTTGAGAAACCGAGAATTTCTTTCCATAAGTCATCAATGGCACTAACTTATTGTTGGATGATGGAAAGGTGTTTATCGTGAGTTATGAACATTTGGTGGGCAGTTAAAATAAATGAGAGAACAAGTTGTGGTTGTTTTTTTTAAATCTATGCACAACTCAACTCCCTCCTTGCATCACTCGTCTTTTGACGCACCGCTATGGAAGCAACTTGCACATCCCTAAGACACAAACAAACCGCAGACTCACAAAATTGAGGAATAAGTAGTAAAAGGGAGGCTGCAAAGTAGTTTAACATTCCTTCAGAATCTCTTTCCATGTGGCTTAGAAGCTGATAAAACTAAGATGCTTACCTGAATGAACAACAAAAACAAAGAATAGAAACCAGCAACTTACATTTAAGAAGCCAACTTCTGATAAGTTGAACTTCGAATAACTCAAAGTATTTTGAGAGGTTCCTACAACTTTGAGTTATTGAGAATTATGCAGTATATATAAAATAATCAGCTTTTGTGTGAAGAATTTCCTTAATCCAAGTGCTCAGACCAGGAAGTCAGTTTCCAATTGTCGACAAGTAATTTATGTCAATAAAAGTTTAGGCAGAAAAGATTAAACTATCCAAGGAGGCTAAACTCACTATACTCAAACAAAAATTGAAGATGTACGTGAACAATGTTATAACTTTTAATGGACCACATGCATTATTAAAAGATCAAAACAAGGGAAACGTTTTGAGAGAGATGAGAGAGAGATGGAGAGAGAAGAGAGAGATGGAGAGGAGAGAGAGATGGAGAGAGAGAGAGATGGAGAGAGAGAGATGGAGAGGAGAGAGAGAGATGGAGATGAGAGAGAGGAGAGATGGAGAGAGGAGAGAGATGGAGAGAGAGAGAGAGATGGAATCGGAGAGAGAGAGAGCTGAGGAGCGAGAGAGGAGGAGGAGAGAAGATGGAGAGAGATGGAGATGGAGAGAGGAGGAGGGGGAGAGGAGAGAGAGGCGGAGAGAGATGGATGAGAGAGAGGAGAGAGAGATGGAGATGAAGAGAAGAGAGATGGAGAGCGGAGAGATGGAGGAGAGCGAGGAGAGAATGGAGAGATGGAGAGAGAGGAGAGAGAGATGGAGAGAGAAGATGGAGGAGAGAGAGAGGAGAGAGGGGAGAGAGAGAGATGGAGAGATGGAGAGAGAGATGGAGAGAGAGAGAGCGAGAGATGAGAGAGATGGAGAGAGAGAGAGAGGAGAGAGATGGAGGAGATGGAGAGAGAGAGAGATGGAGAGAGAGAGGAGAGAGATGGAGAGATGGAGAGAGAGAGATGAGAGATGGAGAGAGAGAGATGGAGAGATGGAGAGATGGAGGAGGAGAGAGATGGAGAGAGAGAGAGGATGGAGAGAGAGAGAGATGGAGGGAGAGGAGAGAGGAGAGAGAGAGATGGGAGATGAGAGAGAGAGAGATGGAGAGAGAGAGAGAGAGAGAGAGGAGGAGAGAGAGAGAGATGGAGAGAGATGGAGATGGAGAGAGGAGATGGAGAGAGTGGAGATGGAGAGAGAGATGGAGATGGAGAGAGAGGAGAGAGAGATGGAGAGAGATAGATGGAGAGAGATGGAGATGAGAGAAGAGAGAGATGGAGAGAGAGAGAGAGAGATGGAGATGGAGAGAGAGAGAGAGATGGAGAGAGAGATGGGAGAGATGGAGATGGAGAGAGAGATGGAGATGCGAGAGAGGAGAGATGGAGAGAGAGAGAGAGAGGATGGAGATGGAGAGAGAGAGATGGAGAGAGAGATGGAGAGAGATGGAGAGAGAGAGAGAGATGGAGAGAGATGGAGATGGAGAGAGAGATGGAGAGAGATGGAGATGGAGAGAGAGGAGATGGAGAGATGGAGAGAGAGATGGAGATGGAGAGAGAGAGAGATGGAGAGAGGAGAGAGAGAGGAGAGAGAGAGATGGAGAGAAATTGGTTTTGGCATAAGGAAAATATGGACTCCAAGTAACCAAATTTTTCCTGTATGATGTACTAGCGATACTAAAAATAAAGAAAATGAAAAACAAACTAGAAAGGATTACATGGCATCATAACATCAACAAGCAGAAAAAAGAAATTGCGGCACAGCATGGTTGGCAAATTCAGAAGCAGCTTCTATCCTAGAGAAACATAAGCAAGTTAATGTCATAAGATTTTAAATAAGGTGGCATGTATAGTTATTGTTGTTTTTTTTAACTTACTGATTAATAAAAAAAGATTTCACTGGCCAACAATATCAACAAAGCTAAGAGATACTCTCATTAGACATCAGATCTTTGGGTAATCTTGTGTGCAGAACTGATTAAAGATATGGTGGTGCAGAATTTGGGCACACGTGGAAGAAACCTAATAGAAATAGCCAAGTAAAAAGAAAAATCAGTGGGTGGATCTTGTTCCATGCTTTTGAGGCATAAACAAGACTCAGAGTCCCTAAAAGGACAGGATGCTTGAGCACGTGCTAAGCAGTTACTGACAAACAACCCAATACAAACAGGAAGCAAAAGGACCGCCACTGATTTCAGAATAATCTGGTGCCTTGTTTAATGAACAGCCCAGACCCGTGCTGAACGTACATGCGCATAATCCCAAAATCTACTTTTAGTTTAAACAGAAACACGAAAAGGTTCAAAAAAGCACTTTGGGCATTCCACGCCAGAGAACAGCAGCCAGACAGAGCCGAGCCAGGTGTAGACGACTTGACACCCTCATCTACCTGTAGGGAAGGAGCAAAAGTAACCGACAGCTGCAGTTCGGTGACGTCCAGTGAGGACACAACTTCAGGTTTCTGCTCCGACCGGCTTCTTCCTGTCTGTTGAGATGGGATGAAGCAAAACGTGCCGCAGATCCAGATGTCACCAAAAAAAAAAAAAAGAAAGAAGCACACGTCTAGCTGCATCACGTGGCAAGACTAAAAGAAACAGGGATGCCACGAAATGGAGAATGAATCTCAGAGCGGTTCCGGACCTGTGCTTGAACACTCACTCTTCTTAGTCATTTAAACCCAAATTATCTTTTGATTACTAAAGCAAACAAACTCATCTGTAAGGGCTGCCCTGGACACAGTCCATAAGGGGAGCGCAGAATTAATAACTGTTAAAAAAAATAATTTTTTAAAATAAGAATAAAGGATTGAAGGAGATAATACAGTACATTTAGACTGACCTTTGTACAGTAGCAGGGTGGGTGGGTACAAAAATTGCTTGAGTACTTATTTCCCCATTTACTACACTGAAGTCTGTCAAACTAACCACTGTTGAACCAGCCTTCAAAACAAAGGGGTCTCTTAGTACTTAACTGTCCTCCACACCTGCAAGGGCAAGCTGGGAAACTACAGGATGTCTTTTATCCAGTCATGTTAACGTGCTGCTGTTCTCCCTCCTGTGGGAGGCAGACTCCACCAATCATTAATACCATGGTTAGGCCACATCCTGACTGATCTCAGCTGTCTGCACCAAGCAGATTAAAGTGCACTGAAGACATAGCAATGACAGATATGTACCATAAGTATGTGCATTTCACAAGCCTCGAATAGTTAAACATCTGCACTATTGTTAGATCAAATTAACAACAATAACATCTGCTCAATTTAAAATATTTACTTAAATTTTATGCATACATATTTTTAAATATATATATACACACACATTTTTCTAATTTACATTTAGTCTCATGTTCCGTAAGTTGCTTAACTTGCTTTTAGAGTCTCTGACGGTCCCTTGAATATTCTGGCATTCCAGCAAGATCCTATTCTGTCCTGTAGCAAACTTAACAAGCCTTTGAGATCTCTGATTGCCCCCCTCCAACCCTGTGAATACGTGAATATTCTAATGTACCTGTGGAAATTCATTTGGTCCCCAACAGGCTATTTATCATATGAACTTTGGTTTGGAATGGAGAACTTACTTGGATGTTAAGCAACTTAATGGTCGAAGAGGTATTGCATGTGCACTTTTAGAACATCCATGGCATCACTGGGTTAAGTTATGGCATTTCCAATTAACCCCCGTTTTCTACCTATCTTCAGTCAATGGACGGTTTGGGTAGTCTGCGCATCCCAATTTTAAAGCCGATTTTACATTCTATTTCTGCGTTTGTTAGCATGGACATCAAAGAACTCAATAAGGCGGCTGTTGGTTTACTATTAAAATACGACGCCCAGCCTTTACCAGTAAACCCACAGTGTAGAGTACTCAACTCCACTTTCCCATCCTCAGGGTATTCAGGACCACTGCCTCGCAGAAATGGTGTCAACATGCCCAACTTTACCTGCAACTGTGGCCTTGTGTGAAAACAAGGCTTTAGTAAGTTGATGAAAACACATCTCAGGGTAAGCTATGGGCCAAGAACAGCTCTCAGACCTAGGAATCCTCTCCAATGAACACAACAGAGTATAGAATATGGACCACGGTAAATAGTCAAAGAATCTGTTTTGCTAATGGCTCAAAAAATTTTTTTTTCAATGATGAATAGTACTTGACACCTCATGTAATAAAAAAGCTTGTTTATCTGACATTTTAATTAATAAAAAAATAGTAATACACTCAGATATTATTGCCATAAGTCAACAAATTCTTCTGCTTGTCTTTGCATTCAGAAGGCCTAAATAAAGCCATTAAAAAAGTCAAGTTGTCATATTCTATAACAAGATTATTTTCAAAAGTAAAAATAATTTCGATACCTATGGTCATTATATGTCTAGAATTGACTATTTAGGACACTGTAGCTACCACAAACATAATTTAACCCTTGCTCAACCTATGCTGACATTTTAAAATATAAATAAGATTAAAATTCTGATTTGTTGGAATTAAGCAAGTCTTTAGTATCTGAAATTATTTATGATAAAGAAAAAGTAAAGCAAATACATGTGTATACATAACCCTATAAATGCAAGTATATGACCAAAATGTATATATTTCAGGTGTAATCATATATATTGGAAATAGAGGAAGACAAATGGATCCCATTTCTCTGTTTACCTGACGTCATGTTATAGGCCATCCGGAGAGTGGCCAGAGTCAAGGATCTTCATGGATATAGGGCCAATATCATCATGAAAGTTCACCAAAGCAAATGTCACTGCTATGGCTAAGCAACCTGGAAACTGATTAACAGTCTCACAAACATCTATAGTTACTATTAAGGTCCTGATGCTGACGTCATACATGGGACAACGCATTTGGTAAGAACAATGAATATTGGTGGTGCAGGTGTGCTTCTCTGATGAGTTTCAATTTTAGAAATTCGCATTCAGAAGTGGCACCTGAATTTAAAAAAGGGATCTAGTGAAGACCTTTGGCTCCAGTGTCTTCCACTCATAGCCAAGTATGGTGGCAGAAGAGCTGTGGTGTGAATTCTGCTTTATACATTGCCACTCAGATGTCTTGGTGTGATCTAGATTGGGCCACACTCTGGGAAAGGAAGGAAACTATTAAGCTTTTTCACTAAGTACAAGCACCTGAGAGAGCATCTGGACAACTGAGAGTAACCCATCTACATCCTGACTGAAGGTATGATGAAATTAAAGAAAGCTCTGGGATAGATATGGGAGTGTCCTGGACCAGACTGTGATATAAAATCTTGATGATTCAATGCCAAACACAGTAGGAGCTTTGTGAGCTACCAAAGGCAGCTCAACCAAGTACAGTAGAACCTATCTGGAATAAATGTACAGTAATGGTAACCTGACTGGGTATAAAAGACATCCTTTAATCATTTTCCAACTCATTCATTCACTTCCAGCTGCCTCACTCACAACCACAGATGTTGGGGAAAGGGCTGGGCAGGAAAAACTGAAGTGGAAGGAGTGTAGTTTTTAACTGACCAACAGTTGGATGATTTCCTGGATAATCAACCACCAGTGAAAGGTCATGATTTCTTTCTGTTATTCAGATTTCCAGATAAGAGAGTTTAATTCTACTCCAACAAAGAATTTCACCCTACTGATTATTTACCATATTCCACAACAAACTAAGTGTGGTAAATATTATACCAGGCCACACACGTTATATATAAGCCAGACTCAGACTTTAGTAAGCATTTCACTTTATGGATTATACATACAATATGGCAAGTGCTATGACATATGAGTATTATATTGATTTTGAAACAAATATTTGAATAGCCAACCATTCAAATATTTGCTTTCACCCTATGCTGCACCTAGTTTTAACATAACTTTGATTTAAATCAATCGAATAAATATCACACACTCTCTCTCTCTCTCTGTGGCACAGTAAGATAGAGCATTCATTGTTTCTTTTTTCAAAAAACATCAAAACTTGGGTGGCTGATGCTTGTTGTCGGCTGGCAGCCTACATAACCCAGAACTACAAGCATCAACTGACTCAGTAAACTATCAGGAAGCTCAATTTTAATAGTAGAAGAAAATCAAAACCAGTTTCATTAAAGTTGTCACCTGCAACGCCTTTACTCTCTGCTGCCGTCGCCACTGGGATCTGGCTTGGCCGGCCAAAAACTTTTGAGTTAAAAATTAAATGGAAACAGAAGCTCAAACTATTCTCTCGCCCTGTCCCCTTAACATTCACGTTTATTACAGCCATTTAGTTTTGTTGCTCGAGAATTGGATGCACTTATCAATCTTAATAAATAACATCTACCCCATCAACAATAATTAGCTTCATCAACAAGAAACTGAAATCTTTGTTTCAGATACTGATGGCACAGTGAGCGTGAAGTGCACGCTAATTTTCATATTCTTGGTTGTCGCTCTTATTATTTAAAGTAACAGTTGGTATTATAAGAAAATGTGCGGGACAACGGAAACCCTTTAAACTAAAAAAAGAACTATAAACCGCAGCAGATTTTGGGAAGGAGTTCAGATGACAAATCATAAAGCAGTACATTTCAACTTTAATTTGAAAACGTAAAAGTTTATCGTTCCATCCTCAAAGATGAGTTATTCACAAGGGATAGTTAGTTTCTTTGTGAGGCTCAATCAAGCCTCCCAAAAGCTTCTTGTTTCAGAAATGGTTGAAAGATTATTAAAATACAGAAGTTCAAGAAGAAGTTAAGAGGGAGGGAAGGTTATCAGAGAAACTGATATAGCTGGAACAGCAGAGTGAGGGGGCCAGTATCTGGCAGTCAGATGTAGCTTCTTTCAAAACCTAGCAGTGGCATCTGCCTAACTCATCAACACCACAAAGATATCCTCAAAGTGATTTCATCTTTTTTTTCTTTAGCCAGAATTAATTTAGCAGGTTTGGGAGGAAAAGAGAGAGAGATAGATGAAGAGAGGGGGGGGAGATGATGTCATTACAGAGAGTGAGATGATGTTATTACAGAGAGAGAGGTGGGGAGGAGATGATGTCATTACAGAGAAAGAGAGAGGTGGGGAGGAGATGATGTCATTACAGAGAAGAGAGAGGGAGAGAGAGAGAGACCTGAAGACTTTAAAGTCCCAATAAATCCCTGGCAAGAACAGTGCACTATGTATAAACCCTAGAGCCTGGCAGAAAATCTTATCAGATCATCCCTTTGCACTATGAGGCCCTGGGGGTTGAGCATCATCATATTACAAGCAAAATCTCTGTTTGGATAACTGGCTCCTCTCTTACTAAAGGCCACTTCCTGCTGTGAGTAGCCATTAAAAACCCCATAATCATTCAAAAAATAAACAAACACCTGTGGGTGGTGAGTGTCCCATGATTGAGAGTTGGACATGCCATGTAAGCATCTCCAGACCCCTCCAGCACCCCCACAAAAATTAATTAGTTTAATTGAATTCTAAAAGAATCAGCCATTAAGCTAACAGCTCTGGAAACTGTTAAGGACTGTGGATATGCCAAACGGAAACGAACAGACTGTTGCACAATAGACGTGGATTTATGGAGAGAGAACATGCACAAGTGCGAGAACACAGATGCTAATGACGTGTTCTTCTCCCTGACTGCTGTTAACTCAAAATACCAGAAAAAAAAGAAAGGGTTGCTGACTTCATGTTCACTGCCTGGTATCCTGATGAGCTCCTCTGCCTGGAAGAGGTTTCACACATTTGAATTCCCAAACTAACTGGAAAAATTAAGGAGCTATGTGGAACTGAATCTGATCTCAAGGGACTATAACCAACAAAAGTGCAGAGGGATTTTCAGAAGTTACCCAGGGGTCTACAGGTACAGGTTAATAGGCTATGCATTGGTCCATTCCCTCTTAGTGGGAGTGGCCACAAACTATCTTGGAGGATGTCCGAAATACACTTGACAAATTTGTTGGAGCAGCAACACCCAGTTGAGATGATGTCCAAGAGCATTAAACCAACATTATGGTTTCTAAGTTTGAAATTTCCAACCCTCAGGAAAATCACTAAGCAAGCAAATCTCCTGTGTTTTTGTTTTTAAACAAGTACTATCTCTTTATCTGATATCCAAATAAATTAATAACTCAATGACTTGTTAAACTAATGAAATATTTCCATTATCCACCCACCCCTACATCTCTTCTTGTTTCCCTCCATCGGAAGAGAAATTAATTGCAATGATAAATTCACCAGGCTCCACAATCACTGCATCCAAACCAAATCATTGGTGGAGAAGAAATACAACTTCCATGATATCCTTGTTAGGTGAGACATCAGGTGTGCTTGATGTTTCTGGAAATCTGATTGATTTGTTAACACCTGATTAAAAAAAATCATCACAAATGTAAACTCGTGAAGCATCGAGATATTTTGGAGAAAGTAAGAAAGACAAAAAAGGGGGGGAAATTGGAAGGACGAAAATCATTAGTTTGCTATAACTTTGATGTTAACAAGGCACAAACACAGATATTATAATTTGATATGGTTTCTTCCTGGATTTTGTCACTGGCTTTGCAGCAGCCAGATGCCGTTGCTTTCAAAATTTTCTTTCTTTCCGACTTGTCACCACACCACCCATAACGTCTGTCTCTCTCTCTTAACATATGCACCAGTACAGGATTTAAATAAATAGGTGCTAACATAGCACATGGAAATGTGGTAGTCGGTCACATCGAGCAGCAAGAAGCTTTTCTGTATCTTTTCTTTGATTACAAACTGCTGATAAAAAAGAACCAGGGGGAAGGGAGAGCGAATAAGATGGGTTGGAGATAGGTGAGTGGGAGAGAGGCAAAAAAAAAAGGTATGATAGAATGAAAGGTGAGAGGAGAGGGGGGGCAGAAAGACAAAGGTACATTCCTGCTCAGAATCAATTTTTATAAAGAAAAACACTAACGATTCTCTGGCCTTCATTTCCATAATTGCGCCATCGTAATGTGAGAGATCTAATTGGTTCACCTGTTAATTTTTTTTCCTTTATCTCGTTTTGGTGTTTCATCTTTACATACACATTTGACTAAATACACCTGACAACTGGTTAATGGTTTCTTGCCCCCCCTTTTTTTTTTGTTGAGTGGAAACCTTAATGTAGTTTTTCTCAAAAGCCTAGGAATTTTCAATAAAAACGAGAGACTACCATATTAATGGCCGACAGGGTTCTATTCAAATAAAGCAGGCAGTAGATGGAAATACAATCCGAGCTCTGTTGAGTCATAAATCAACCACAGTCCCATTACATGAAACAGAATAAGGTCGGGCTTCTGCCCAATTATAAATTATACAAAAACTGCAGAATAGTCTTGTGGGCAGGGTGTGGGTGTGTGTGTCTACATGTGTGGTTAAGCCTAAAATCCAAAATGGAGTTTTTAGTGCTGTGTATAAAGTATCCAGAGGTGGCATTGTGGTGTAGTGGGTAGCTAGTTTTTCTCTTCAGCCCTTGTGTCGCGGGTTTGATCGGCGCTGATATTCACCTCCACTTTCAACCTGGAGGGGGAACGGGCTCCGGCAAAGTTGTAAAATGCCCCAGACGCACCTCTCGAGGTGCCCCGACGACCTGCTGGTTATGGGACAAGTGAACTGAAGTGGTAAACTATCTTCCTGATGCACTGTCCCATCATAATACGATAAAGCAAAAAAAATGGTTCTTAAGTCGTAAATGTTTGAAAAGTAAGCGAATAGAAGCTAATTTTTCCCACAAAAGTGTGCAGCCCAGATTCATGCTGTGTGAAATAATAGGGTCTCATCCACAAAATTCGATTAGTTCAGCTTCATTACTGGAACTTGGAAACTTTCACTTTGTCCAGTCATGAATGGTTATTTCAAAAATTAAATCCTTTTATTCCGAGTTCGGGATGTACTGTATCCTAATCTTCATTGGTAAAAAAAAAAACGATAACAAAACAAGGCAGGAGCAACCTCAAGCAGAAGGTGGGCTACCAGCGAGCGAGCAGTTCAGACAGAAGGCCGAACGATACTGCTGGGTTACTGAATCTCGAGATTTCCTCAGAGATACTGATGGACGTCGCAATTGCGCACCTGTTCCCTGTTTCCCTGTGCACAAGTGTCTCATGATGGACCAGAACCAAGTCAACTGCAGTCGTCTCAAACCAACTAGGAGCAGAACACCATAATTCTCGTGATCTGAAACTGTCACTGAAAATGTATTTGGCTTTGTTCAGAATAAAGTAGGCAAAATTGGTAAAGATACTGAAATCATACTAACCAGAATGTAGTCACCAGGACAAAAAAAAACGAATGGCTTCTTTTTCTTCTTCTTTTTATAACTTGTAAAGAATCTTGTTTTGTTTGAAGAAAACAAACAAAAAAAAATAACTTGAAAATATTATCTGTTATCAGACCTAAGATCTCTTCCTCTATGGGGACCTAATGTTGTAACAATGGATTTTAAACAAACACTCATTGACATACACATGTTTGACTGCTTTAGACTTGTTCACGACTACGCGGAAAATCTGTATTATATTTATTTACGTGTGAGAGATCTCTGGCACGAACTAACGTGCAGCGTCTGTGAACTAAAGAGGACGGCGCTGGGCCCAGTTGGTAAGTCCATACAATAGTGGTTCAGATTTCAGAGTTTGGCAATTTAAAGAGAGAGAGAGAGATATGGAGAGAGGAGGGAGGGAGGTAGATAGAGATGGAGGGGGAGAGATGGAGAGGGAAGAACTATTTTTGGAATGCAAAAAAATATCTAATTTAAAATAAGGGGGAGGAAATTGCAATAAAATTTCAGTACATAAAAACAAATTCAATGCTCAGCTCTTGTCAAGCTAAGGGCTCACTACTGAAAAGATGCACCCCTGCATGGAAAGAGGGTAGTGGGGTGGCAGTTACCATTCATAATCCTTAATCAACAGCCTAGAAAGAAAACTCGTTCCGGATTCATTTAAAAAAAAAAAAAAAAAACACTTTAAATCTGAACAGAGTAACTGCTTCCTGGTTTGTCCATCAGTTGTGGAGGAAGACAAAGTTCTCAGGTCCGGTTTGCTTCCCTCTAAACCCTAAAACGGTAGCGACATGAATGAATATTTTAGCGATGCATGATCTGGTGACAAAGAAAGGTGTCAAACCAGGTGCGTGTTTATTCCCCTACACTGGCCTAAAATCGAAGAGGCCCCCTGCCCTGCATATGAAGAAGAAAAAAACATGGGACCCTTAAGTGAAGGCCGGTGGCCCCTTATTAAAGATTAATAAAAGAATGCTATTTACCCATAAATATATATATATAAGGCATGAAAACCACTAATAAAGTGCACGTTTTGTTCCTGATTTTTTCCTCCCACTTGAAAATAAACCAAAAGTTGCTGAGACGATGGTTACTGAATTTGTCGTCTTGGTTTATAACAAGCACTTGCTGAGAGAGGAGGAGTGTCACCAATAATTATTCATCGATTCAGGTATGCACTTTCTGCGCAGAAAACGATCATCAATTTAATGATAGGTAGAGTTAAAGAGAGAAACTATCTTATTATTGACTAGAAAGATCCATATTCCCCCGATAATATTTCCATGATAAAACCAAACATCGGCTGTAATCGCCATCTAGTTTTTCTTAAATATGAAGAACCTGAAAGAGACCCGTTGAAATAAATCTCTTGGTGCCCGCACTTCAGGACTGGAAGCTTAAATGTAAAACTTTCTGAAGATGAAGAACTTAACAGTGCAAGCGAGGAATATTCCTGTGTGGTCTGCTGTAGATAAAGAGTAAGTCCAGAGAGGTTTCTACAAGTCTGCATTCTGCTGGTACTGATAAAGCAGCAGCAAAATGGGAAAGTTTTCCAGTTCAGACTATGCCAAATCATCCATACAGCCAGTCTGGTAAAGTTCTTCAGCTAGTATACAGCTCTAGAATTCAACTGTTATTTCTCTGTACGGAAGATGAAGCACAGAAGAAAAACATTGCAATCAACACTAAACATCAGTGAATACTAAATTTAACCTATCTATCTATATACGCAAAGAATTGTTTTGCAATGGATCTTTCCAAAAAGCTTTTACTTGAATTATGCACGTTTAGTTTAGTTTCATATTTCGTGATTAACTTAGTGATGTGCAATATATTTTTGCCAACCCAGTGTTATAAGTCTGAATTTATCTTAACCAACTGCATCCAGTCGGATAAACTGTATCAGTTGACGGAAACTTGTTTCCTTTTACATTCTCGCAAATTTAAGTCAACCACCCTTTCAACAATGGCAAATTTACAGAATCATTTACAGGTGGGCGATCACTGTTTGCGAGGAAAGGAAAAGAAAAAGAAAAACAACCCATCCATCAACCAACAGGTGATACCAGTTTCGGTAAGTAAAACGGCAGTGTGGCACTCACATTATGCACTCTCCTTTCTGCTATATTATAAAACGTTGAAAATTGCATAAATGCAGAGAAGCAGCAGCGTTTTGAGACTCGAATTTCACAAAACTTAAAGTAACATTTAACCGAGCATACTTGAACAGGAATGCTGTTCGAGTGAAATGCAACTGGACACTGCCATGCTGCTGCTTCGGTCAGAAATCATTTGAGGCAATCAGTGCAGAGAGGGTGAAGTCCGTTAAGAGGAAGAAACAACTTGAGAAGACTTTGGGGGGGGGCCCTGTCTTAGTCAAAGTACTGATGCAGTAACCGAATGGTATGTCCGCCACTAAGCTTCCTTCATCTTCCACCCTAGAGAATTGGCAGTTATCAGCTGACTACACCGCATCCGAATGGGTGAACTCGAGGTCAACCTACTATTGTGCTCATCTTTCTCTCTCTACCACTGTATGCATTTTCTTCTTCTGTTTTTTTTACTTTTTAAACTAGCGAGATCTTCTGTTCTATTACTCTATTAACGGTTTATGAAGTAATCGTGAATGTTTGATAAGCTGTCGTGATAACTCAAGGATTAATCTGATGATTTGTAAATGGATTATGAATAATTTTGGTAGAGTACCATGGAGGCTGTCAGTTTGTGCAACTTAGCAGCAATACATCAGTTGTCTGTCATGCTCTCTTTATGGGAACAATGCAATTAATATATATAATTTTTTTTTTTAAATTTTGCAAAAGAATAAAAAAAAAAAGGAAAATTAATTAATTTAAAAACCACATAAAATCTGCTGCACAAGGGTTAACAAGTTCTCCATCCCAGTAGCGGAGATCACTTCCCTAAGCGAACTATCACCAATAACACTTCTGCATTTGGAATGGTATACAGTTGTCCCCCGGTATTCGCAGGGGTTACGTCCCTTGAGCACCCGCGAAGAGTGAAAAACGGCGAATATCGGACGTGGTCCATAAAAATGCCTACAAACGGCAAAATACAACGTAAAATATAATAAAAAATATAAGTAAATATATAATAATAATTTAATAAAAAATACAACACTCAGTGAAACACTCGAGATAGCTACACGAGGTAAACTGGGATGATGCGGGGCTGCATCTGCCTGAGACAGCGCCTCGTGGGCAGCAGCCAATCAGCAGCAAGGAGAAATGAATAACGCTCTCTGATTGGCTACTTTCAAACCTCCAGCCAACAGCGTTTATTTTATATTGATATTTTGCTGAATTTACGTTAGTATTTATATTACAAAATTAGTAAATTATATTGTTATTAATAATTTAGCGTTAAAAAGCGTGAAAAAATATATATTGCCACGAAAAAAGCCATAAAAAATCGTGGAAGATATTTGCGATTCCGCGAACAATTATTAGTCAGGTTCTAAGGAAAATTCCATGAATAACCGGGGCCGCAAATGCCGAACCGCGATTACGCGGGGATCGACTGTATTTAGGCAATAACTTTATGATGGAAGGGATGCAATTCTGCCTGTCTTCTTTGACAGCTAGCTGGAGCAAATAAAAATATATACTCTGTTTAGCATTTCCGACGAGCACGTGTGCACACTATAATATATTTCTTTTCAAAACTGATTATTGCGAGACATTTAAGTCAATTCCTCTGAGCTCGGGGTCAACGAGTCACAATTTTTTTTTAAAAGGGTAAAAACCTAACCCTAGTCCCTCCGGTATTCACTGTACTGACACCCCACTGATCATCAGTAATGTTGACTTTGGAGAGTACCATCCAGCATATCAGGGGGTTAGGGAATCACATCATCAACACCACCAGCAGCGTGCCAAGCAATCACTTCTGCAGATGAATATAGTGAAGGGCCAGGGGTAGACAAGCTAAAACTAAGCCCTTCTTCGTCCAACAGCAATGAAGATTTCCTGTCGCATTTATTTCATCCTTGGGTAAGCTCAACACTACCCACTAAAACTTTAAAACTTCAATCTGCGTGCGATTCATCCAGACAGTATACGAAACAGACAAAAATATTCTGCGGATACAGTTGAGCATGACAGACAAATTGTTGGGGATGTCAGGAGGCAAAAAAAAACTCACTTAATAACTTTGGGTTTTCTTACAAATAAAACACAAAAACTTTTGTTGTTGTTGTTGTTTTTTTTTTGGTCCTTTAGCTTCATTGATAACATTCCGAGCAACACTGTTCCCCATCCCAGTTAGTAGGCGGTGGGTCCTGTTGAGCATTATCTCATTCCCAGACTTCACCGTTGGTATTCCCTGTTCATTTATTAGAAGCTAGCTGGTGAAAACAGTTGGGATAGGTGCTTGCACATCCATAAAGGCTGTGCGGTGTTAGCCAAAATGGATGCTGGATGAGAACTGGTGGAGATCACACTAACCTGAACAACAATGCTCCGTCTTCTCCTCCAGGCAGTTGGTTCTCCCACAATTTCCAAGTAAAGTATGTCCCTCCCACTGACATTCTCCATGGAGAAGAGACACAGACAGGAAAGAACTCCCTGGAAATACAGCAATTCAAATAGAATTGCCAGCTGATAATAACAGGAGAGTGTCTGTCTGTTTTTGTGTGTGTGTTTGTGTGTGGTGTGTGTGTGGTCTCTCTCTCTCTCACACACACACCCCAAAAGGAAACCAGTTATTTGGTGATCAGGCCTGTAAACAGATGGTTTGGTTTACAGAAGCTGAATGACCAAAACTTATGCAGCAGCTTGCTGAACCTCCCTGTCAGTTCTGACTGAAAACCTTTTCTCTGGTACTTCCAGCATGCAGTTAATATATGGCCAAAACTGTATGGTAGGTAGGCCATCTTATTTGTCTTGATAAATATATTCACTTTATCACAAGACAAAACAAAGAAAAAAAGGTTCCTTTCTCTACCCCTTCCCTATCCAGCTCCCCCTACTCTTTCTAATCCTATTTACTTTAGCCCCATGCAGAGAGAAGGTAAAGGAAACATATTTCATGACTTATGCCAACAAACTCAGCAGGTCTTGGGCTTATAAGATACATTTATCCTAATACTCACAAAACAGGCACATTCATCAATTAATTTGCAAAAGGAAAAGTTGACTGGATATAAGAGGTTAATTCAACACCCTTTCTCCTCCAAAAAAAAAATAATACAGGATGCACTTTTCCACAACACATTAAACATAGGAATAAGCGAGAGGCCACTAAAATCTCCCAGAGACAGTACAGGTTTCTCCAAAAGATCTGACTGATGTATTTCTGGAGGCAAATATCAAACTGCCATTACAGAAAACATTAAAATTTAAAGATGTACTTATTTGAGCCTTTCAACTTAAATTTGTTGCCAAATCTATGAATAGTTGGTTTAGGATGCGTTTTAATCACCAGGTGTTGACTCTCATGGGTCTAAATCCTACAATAAGCAACACAGGGAAAGCAGACTGAGCCATGTCTCCTATGTAAAAACACGAACTTCATAACAGCAAGTTAATTCATGGATATACAAATGCAAGTACAATAGGGTCAGCATCATTTGTGTAGTAAAATCAACAATAGCAGCCCCTTCCCCCAAAGACACTGGTCAGGTGACCAGACTCCTCACAGTGTATCAATTGAAACTGAGGCAGGCAGGTAAACTTTGCTATGTATTGTAAGATTGCAGTCAGTTATCAGTCAACTGTGTAAATGCTATGGCAGACTGGTAGCCCCATTGTACAGGGGACACTTAAATCTATCATCACTTGTTAATGGGCAGTCTGGAGGTGACTATCTTCACCATGCAGGATATATAGTGCCAATTTCCACATATCATCAAGGCAAGGGTCCAGTAGGAGGTGGTGATGTTTCCTTATGAAAGTCGTCAATTCAATTTGGTTTTCCCTCATATATAATACATGTATGACAACGCTCAGACAAGTGCCCTCACTGCTGCCAATGTTTTGCAGCATAATGGCCATGGTGGAAGCAGTGTTATGGTGGAGGGAGAGACCATGACTGGCATATCCACACAGGTTACATTTAAAATACAAAATAGTTTCCTATAAATTACTGATTCTATTAATCATTTTTCCAAGTCAATCTGCCTTAGTGATTTGCCTAAATATAATACAATCAATGAACACCTGCAACTGTTCTTCTTCTGTGTGTCTGCTTAAGGAATACTTGTCCATGAATAACCAGCTTTCTCCAAAGCAAGATTATGTAAGATGCCTTCTGTTCTTACCCTAAAGCTGGCTGGCTCCCCTGGTTAAGGAGAACCCATCATTTTATTTACTTAATTTATTTAACGAACTTTAAGAAAACCTGTGTATAAAAACCAACTGTTTATAAAGATGGCGATTATCCTTGTATAGCCGACCCTTGTTATACGGCAGGTGTTGCATCGGTTTTGTCTGCTTCAAATGCCACCAGACTGACATTGCTCATGGTCCCATGCCTGCTGAAGTCACGACTCGTCATCACCTTTCACCCCCCCCATATCGCAGAATTGTCTTTGTCCTTTTCTTTGCAAGTCTGCTTAGTGGTGCATGCGTCAGACACTTTTCCAGATGCATTCTGACTGATCCAATCGTCTGTGCTGTTATCCATCACCATTATTCGCATCGCTTATCAAGGACAGAGGACCTGTGGAAGGTGATTCCATTCTGTTCTGAATCTAAGCTGTCCGCCACGACCGACTCTGCCTCACGTTCTCAAGATGTGACACTGGGCATACATGGATGAGGGGGGGGGGGGGAAGCTGATGCTCCTCGCGATACTGAAATAAAGCTGCAGTTATGTGAAAATGCTGATGACGAGGGTCAACCGTATTACTAGAAACACCTGCTTTATAAAAGAGTATGGGCAGGTCCTTCTGGAGCTTGGTTTGTAAATAATTGATATCATTCTTGAAAAGCGAGCAGTGTAAGCAAGTCTGATGAAAGCTTTCTACGTGTCCCTTCCCCTCCCCCCTTTTTTTTATTAGAGAAAATGCACACAAGAACTGTTGGTATATTAAAAAAACGGTTTGCAGTCAGCTTCCTACGCATCGGCCAAATGGCTAAGCAAATTCTTTGAACATAAAAAGGTCCTCCAAGATGGAAATGGTTCAGCACCAGCTCTCCACATAGTCTGAAGATAGCGAAGGATTTGATTTTCAGCCTTCAGGCACATGTGTTGTAAGTGCATGTCAGGAAATTCTGAGACAAGGAGATTATCTAAGTAAAAAAAAACAACAAAAAACTCTTGAGCAATGAAATGAGAGAGTAGAGTAGCTTGAACATTCTCACCACACGCAGACAGACAGACAGACAGATAAAACCATCAAATAAATATGTTTTAAAAACTAACAAAACCTTCCAGGAACCAGTAAAGTAATCAGAACTGGGTGTTGGCAGATGGAGATAATAATCTCATATCAAGCAAGACATGCTTATTAAATATCAAATTACACGAGATTTTAAAAAAAGACAAAACAGGAAAAGCATTTTCTGGCAGGAGGTGGGAGGAATTTCGATCGTTTTATCACTCATTAAGAAACGACTGACTTCTTAATGGATGTTCAAGAGGTAAAAGAGAATCCGTCACGTAACTATTCCTTGTTGTGTGTGGAAAGTGTTTGGTTTGGCTCCGTATTAACTAGAAAGCCAAAAAAAAAAAAGACTTCTTTCTTTCTCTCTCCATATCTCTCTCCCTCTCTCTCCATCTCTCTCTCTCTCTCTCTCTCCATCTCTCTCTCTCTCTCCATCTCTCTCTCTCAGATATTTTACATTGCTTTTAAAAAAAAACCCACCAAAAATACCAGAAAAGAGGAAATAGAATTCGTCAGTAGATAGCAAAGAATTCGTGCAATGGCAGTGATGTTCAGCAGTAGGGGTGAGCAAGTTTTATTTCCGAACAGGCAGACAGTCCAAGTTTTTAACAGGCTCATCAGTGGTAATGTTGAATAGAAGGGACTAAAGACATCGTTACAGCATCAACAAGTTTTTTTGTTTCTCTGCTGAGTTCCTGCTTTTCTAAAAAAAAAAAAATTTTTTTTTTATATGTACAGTGAAACTTGATATATTCAGCTTCAACATAACTGCACCAGACATTCCAAACACTTAGTATTAAATGGAATAAGCAACACAAAAGGCAAATATCTTACACAAAATGATGTGAATATGCAGACTTTTCAAAAGCCTCATATTTCATAATCTGTACTGCACAATGTACTTATATCTATTGTAAAACTAGTGTCTGTCTCTCTCTCAAGATCCTAGCTAAATGACTGGAGAGAAAGGATTTATGGCAAACAAGCCCAGGGCTATCCACAATTTATACAGAATAATGTCACTAATGACTTTCCAATTTGATAAGATTTGACTAATTGATGCAATAGTTGTTTGAAATCCTTAGCTTAAAAAGGAAATTATATATCTAATAAGATAGTAAAATTCCAAAAGAGCCCACCTCTCTCTTCAGTCTACAAAAGGAGTTTAGGATGGTATAGATTTTCCTTATCAATGGATTCTCCTCATGTTGACTAAGTTGAAAGAGAGAGAGAGGGAGAGGGAGAGGAGAGAGAGAGAGAGAGAGAGAGGGAGAGAGAGAGAGAGGAGAGAGAGAGAAGAGAGAGAGAGGGAGGGAGAGAGAGAGGAGAGAGAGAAGAGAGAGAGAGAGGGAGAGAGAGAGAGAAGAGAGAGAGAAGAGAGAGAGAGAGAGGGAGAGAGAGAGAGAAGAGAGAAGACGGAGAGAGAGAGAGGGAGAGGGAGAGGGAGAGGGAGAGAGAAGAGAGAGAGAAGAGACGGAGAGAGAGAAGAGAAGACGGAGAGAGAGAGGGAGAGAGAGAGAGAGAGAGACGGAGAGAGAGAGAGAAGAGAGAGACGGAGAGAGAGAGAAGAGACGGAGAGAGGGAGAGAGAGAAGAGACGGAGAGAGGAGAGAAGAGACGAGAGAGAGAGAAGAGACGGAGAGAGAGAGAGAGAAGAGACGGAGAGAGAGAGAGAGAGAGAGAGAGAGGAGAGGGAGAGAGAGAAGAGAGAAGACGGAGAGAGAGAGAGAAGAGAAGACGGAGAGAGAGAGAGAAGAGAAGACGGAGAGAGAGAGAGAGAAGAGAAGACGGAGAGAGAGAGAAGAGAAGACGGAGAGAGAGAGAAGAGAAGACGGAGAGAGAGAGAAGAGAAGACGGAGAGAGAGAGAAGAGAAGACGGAGAGAGAGAGAAGAGAAGACGGAGAGAGAGAGAAGAGACGGAGAAAGAGAGAAGAGACGGAGAAAGAGAGAAGAGACGGAGAAAGAGAGAAGAGACGGAGAAAGAGAGAAGAGACGGAGAAAGAGAGAAGAGACGGAGAAAGAGAGAAGAGACGGAGAAAGAGAGAAGAGACGGAGAGAGAGAGAGGAGAGAGAAGAGACGGAGAAAGAGAGAGATGGAGAAAAGAGAGAGATGGAGAAGGAGAGAGATGGAGAAGGAGAGAGATGGAGAAAAGAAAGAGAGAGATGGAGAGAGAGAGATTTGAAGGGAACCAGATAGATCAATCAGTGCGGTCTGAACCAAGAATTTAATTAAGTTTGATCTTCGACAGCAAATAAGCAAAGAAAAGGTTAACGGAAATTTTCTAATTTTGATTAAATAACAGTAAGCTCTAATAAAATTCTCTGCTATTAATGACTAAACCCAAACCTCTTTGATTATCATTAATGTTAAAAAAATCTAATTAAAATACAAGAAATAAATGATGATCGACTGAGTGGATTAAAGAACAGAGAACAGCATCTGCTCTGTTCTGCAACAAGTGCTGAGCCCCAGTGATCCATTACAGCTGGAAACTAAATTATAATAATAAAATCATGTCTCTCTCTCTCTTCAAAAAAAAACTTTTCACTTACTGGTGTAGTTCTCTAGTTCAGCCTCTGCAACATCAGCAGCAATTGCTATGTTTAAAAAAAAAAAGCTTTTACTTTTATAATTAGTTTTGGAACCGACATACCCGAGGAGTATCATATTTGGAGTAACTGGTAGGTGGTGCCTATTTCTACAGAGTCGTAGATACACCCTGACAAGCGGAAGTTCATTTTACACTGGCAGCATGAACCAGAAAGGAAAACCTGGCTATTTAGTGATTGCTGTATCTCTGCTCTGACATGACCAATCATTTATCTGTTTACAAACACTGAGAAATTATGTACAAGTGCACAGAAACCCAACCGATTTAATAAGTGAGATTTTTTTCCACATGGACTAGTGGCAGGATGTCATTATAATATATATAACCCTTGCAGTTCAGAGTTTATAACGGTTCATTTCAAAACCTATTAAACATTTTGGTCAATTATGTACTAAAGAAAGCTGAGGTGGTATACAAAGTTAGTACATCAACTGAATAAATATACTAATTCATTTTAAGATTATAATAATAATAAGCAAACAATAAAAACATTAACAGTCTTACCGGATGATGCAACTGAAGGGAGAACAAATACAGGATGAATTCTTCAGAGATTTTTGACCGGACTCTACTCTGATTGGTGGCTTTCAGAAAATCCACGAGAGAAGATGCAGAGTTTCAGATATTTAAATTTTGTATGATATATATCATAAATTAAAACCTTAGGCACAAAAAAAATCAATGATAGAATTTTTTCTTCTTTTTTAAAAAAAATATATATATAAAATAGTTAATAATTAATATGTTTAAAAAAGAAAACCTTAAGGTTTCAAGATGTAAAAATGAGAGAGAAAAAGATAGGGACATTATAATTGAGTAGGACCAACTGTGCTACTACTTTCGCTTTTATTTTTGAAGGGAGATAAGGAATTAATCACCTGTCTGTCTGTCTCCTGTTTCATTCCATCAATAAACAAACATCAGGTTTGTATGTTTGGCATTTGGAGAGGTTTCTGGCAGAACCTTAATTTTGATTATTTACTTATTTATTCCCCAGTCTTCTTCTTTTATTATTAAGGTTCACAGGAAAGGAGAGTCGGGAGATGTGTTTTATGACATTTATTTAAATACCTTCACTATTCATGCTGACAGATCCTCAGTATAAACATCCAGGGTTTTTATATATTTAAAAAAAAAATATGAAAGAAACATTTTTAAGGTATGTCTGTCTAATGACCCTTAATGGTGTCCACAGATAAATCTGTCTCTCTCTTTGCATTGCTTTGGGGGGGGGGGATTTTTTTAAAAAACTAGGGGTCTACAGGCCGAGCTGGACAACTGGAAGCCGCCATCGGGGCTTTCATCTTAACGGAGATTATCTCTGTTACTAATCATTCTCTCGAACCTTTTCCAAGATGCCCGTATCTCTTACAGAATGCGGTCACCGGCCCCAGTGAGAAATGCATGCTCAAAAAATGGTCTAATAGATGAGGATCAGAAATGACGAGAGAACTTTACCATGTATAATACAATTTAGTGAGAAATGCATGCTCAAGAAAAATGGTCTAATAGATGGGGATCAGAAATGACGAGAGAACTTTACCATGTATAATACAATTTAGTGAGAAATGCATGCTCAAGAAAAATGGTCTAATAGATGGGGATCAGAAATGACGAGAGAACTTTACCATGTATAATACAATTTAGTGAGAAATGCATGCTCAAGAAAAATGGTCTAATAGATGGGGATCAGAAATGACGAGAGAACTTTACCATGTATAATACAATTTAGTGAGAAATGCATGCTCAAGAAAAATGGTCTAATAGATGGGGATCAGAAATGACGAGAGAACTTTACCATGTATAATACAATTTAGTGAGAAATGCATGCTCAAGAAAAATGGTCTAATAGATGGGGATCAGAAATGACGAGAGAACTTTACCATGTATAATACATTTAGTGAGAAATGCATGCTCAAGAAAAATGGTCTAATAGATGGGGATCAGAAATGACGAGAGAACTTTACCATGTATAATACAATTTAGTGAGAAATGCATGCTCAAGAAAAATGGTCTAATAGATGGGGATCAGAAATGAGAGAACTTTACCATGTATAATACAATTTAATGAGAAATACATGCTCAAGAAAAATGGTCTAATAGATGAGGATCAGAAATGACGAGAGAACTTTACCATGTATAATACAATTTAGTGAAAAATGAATGCTCGCATTTTTTTAAAAAATTTTTCTTAAGATGTTATCTGTTGTAACCAATATTAGAGCAGTAAGCACAGGGTATTAAAGTTTATTTTCAAATGAATGCAGACAATCTAAATTGGGTGAGCCATTTGAAAACAGGATTAAAGCTTTAAATAAATTATATATATTAAAGTTAAGCAACCAGGAAATAGAACAAAATTCCCACGGGTTCATCTTAGTGCAGAATTAAGTTTTTTTTTTTTTAAATAAATAATAAAAAAAAAGATTTAAAACTAATAAAAACTTTTGAAAGACATTAACCAAGCTAAATGGCATTTAACCCTTCACATATCACATTAGTTTTTTGGGTGGATGTAGTTAACTAGAAGTACTAGTTAGTATTTATGCTGAACTTGTTGCATATTGAGTCAATGTGCTTATAATGGTGAAGCACACGGAGATGGAGTGATCTGCAGATTTTCTAATTACAATGTATAATAATGAAGGTAAGGCGTCACAGTCCCTTATGGATACATCTGTGCTGAGTAATACAGATTTGAAAAGTAATGTGTGCAAATCCACAGATGGTTATTGGCAATGTTATTTACAGAAAGTAGAGATTAGTTTGTAGATTTCCCTTCATCTTATTAGTAATGATAAAGGGTAACTAATGGACCTAAATTATGGAAACCTTTCCTTGTGCCCATCATCAGAGATTGGTCATCTTTCGGCATGCTGTGGTGGTAGTTTTGCAGTAGATGTCTCTGGGCCCCCCACCGGGCAAGCCAATAATGGCTTCCTTCTGCATCCTTGTACTGGACCAGCTAAAACTTGTGGCCGACAATTTTAGATAAAATGAAATGGAAAGAACGAAGTTTCACACTGAAAATGAAATAAACTGCCAAGTAATTTTTTTTGACGACAATAATGCAAAACAATACCGTTCTCCCATCCTTCTGGCAAACAAACATTTAATGGAGCTAAAAGTGTACAACCATTCTATATCATCACATGGAAGATGCTACTCAACTGGAAAATGTACTTTCCATCTTTAACAAAATGTATGTGAAGGAAAAAAAAAATGGCGCAATTTGGTTGCTAACAAAAACTAGAGGAATAACCAACCAAACCAGCAAATACAAATCAAAGTCCTCATTCAAGCTGTGAAGCAAAGCACCAGCAGGAAGGGTTCAGCATAGACTCACTGAAACGTTTCCTGGTTTCAGACCTTCTAGAATAAACTGGACGACTAAAAGTATTAGGCTTACCGTGCCAACTTCACACTAACCATCATCCACAGCTTCTCGTTTATTCTTATTTCTTTTTTTTTTTTTTTATTAAAACCTGCATTTCTCAAAACGTTTCTAGAACTAACACGCGTTTTTCACACGCGAGCACAAACCCGCGACAACGCACAAAAGATTACAAGAGAGTTTTGCTTCTTCGCCGCCACCACCACCCCCCTAGAGATCGACTTTGATGAGGTCTGACAGGTGTCACGGCTGCAGCTAAGTGATTCTCTCACAAAGAGAGATGCCAGACTGACTAGCTACAACTGTGGCACTATGAGTAGATAACAATTCCGATTACTGAAGACAAGATCTCTTGGTTCTTGTTAGCAGATTCGTACATACATACATACGTATGTACATTTGGGGGAAAATGCTAACGACCTGCATGCCAACTGAAAACAAGTGGCAAGTCATATGGGGCTTTACACTGTCACTATCAAAAACTGGCACTGGTGCTTTACTCCACTATTTACAATCATTTTACACAAAGAATAGAAACATTGGGGATTTATCTTCAAAGACAAGGGAATTGCTCCCCCCAGATTCAGTTGCTTCTGTACACAACCCCTCCTATATGGCACGCATGCCCTATAACTCCCTATGTACGTACACTTCCAATGGCTTTAGAGTTAAAAGCAAATGACTACAGGAAGTAACTTTATGGTGTCTGGTTTGTACACGTGTATGTTAATATTATTAATTGTTGTGCAGCAGCAATCTCCACGAAACAAACAAACAAAAACTGCGTTTTAACTACAAACATTAACAAAAGTTTCACGTCTCTCTTTCATCCACTTCCGACATCAGTCACTGAATGACACCATTCTCTCCTTCTCTCATAAACTCTAAATAGAAAAGTCAGACTGCATCACACAACATTTGTGGTTTCTAAACAAAGTAGACCAGATCATGTTCTCCCTGACAAAAAAAAAAGGAAGTAAGATTGTCCATACAAATTTAAGATGCATCAAATATAGATTACTGCATATCAAAGAAAAGAATGAAAACCCAACTTTTTGTCAGTACCACACACATTTGTTTAGCATCCTTATTTCACTATCACATTTATATTAGTGCTGCTGGTTTATAAATTCCACTTTCGATGCAATCTAAAATGACAACAGAAACAGCAAGTCAACTGTTGTTCTAAAAAGCTCAGTAAACCCATGGAATTCACAAACAAGGCTTACAATTAATTTCTTTTACATTTTATTTTTAAGCAAGGTATATAAATGTTTAATTCGTCTTTATAATCACAAGAAAATAGTAAATTGCTTCATCTTAAAATAAACTGATGTTTCCCTAAAGCTCACTATTCGGGTTGAAAAACTGATGCAACATTATTTCTGTTCCCCAGAATGCAATGTTATTTCTGTTCCCAGAATGCAACATTATTTCTGTTCCCCAGAATGCAACGTTATTTCTGTTCCCCAGAATGCAATGTTATTTCTGTTCCCCAGAATGCAATGTTATTTCTGTTCCCCAGAATGCAATGTTATTTCTGTTCCCAGAATGCAACGTTATTTCTGTTCCCAGAATGCAACGTTATTTCTGTTCCCCAGAATGCAATGTTATTTCTGTTCCCCAGAATGCAACGTTATTTCTGTTTCCAGAATGCAATTATTGCCTGCATTAATTGCATTCTGGGAACAGAAATAACGTTGCGACAATTTTTCAATGTTTGGAACCTGCAGAAGATATCAGATCTTTGATTTTTAGACCATTGAGGAGGAGAGCTCTAACAGGGGCTTTTCAAAATAATTGCAGGTTCTAAGCACATGGACAGGTAAAAAAAAAAAAAAAAGCCTTTTATCTACAGTTACTAAAACTACAGGACATAATTACAAACTGACTAAGATTCCGGCACAATCAGAATATTCTTTTAAAAAATGTATCAATAGTAATTCCTCCCACCTCTGTTTCTGCTAAATTAATGTTTCCCGATTAATACAGACACAAAAAAAAACAAACTGGAAATACTGTCTTTCTTTCCTATATTTCTCTTTCAGAGCATCTTTTTTATATTTTACATCTAAAAGCCATTAGTTAATCCCCAAAACCTTTTCGTTATAATGAATTTAGTAGCTACAATGGCCTTTAATAATGGACATCTTCAAAAATAACAACAAAAAACAAATACAGTTGTAGGTTATTCCTTCTTGACTTCTGCAGTAGATAAAAAGTTAAACCAAATAATTCCTCTCTTAAAATACGTTTCAAGGATTATGTGACCCCCCCATCTCTCTCTCTCACTGGTTTCCATCAAGCTCAAAACTTACAAATTTTTTTCTTTTTTCAAATCTTATGGGATTCTGCGACTTTTTCCTGCTTTAAGGCCATAAAAACATTGAAAATAAACAACTGACATCTTCTGTTTTTCTAGTGCTGATCTCCTGTAATATCAGGGTGACATGAAACACAACAGATGGAACCAAAACATTGGAATAGAGGATTAATGAAAATGAAACTACTCACCAGAGAGTTTTCTTTAACAAAAAATCTCTCTCTCTCTCTGTGTGTGTTGTCAATCACAGGAATAGCAGGTGATCTAGAGGTGTTACAAAACACAAAGCTAGCTACCAATTGGCAGCTGCATCATGGCAGCAGCAACAATTTGCGAAAACATGAGACATGATAGGAGCAGCAAATTAAAAAGCTGTCCAGAAGTCTGCCTCCCGCAATGATGAGGCTACAGAGCATGACTCTCCTCGCAATCTACAGAGCTGGAATCATCCAGATAAACAAACAGCAGCACAGAACTTTAACCACTGTTGGGTTGACAAAGTGCATCCCAAAATAACCCTGTACCATACTAGCCCTCTTGTTTTATTCTAACATGAGTATTCTTATTATTGCCATAAGCTACATTTCTTTTGAAGGAGAATACATCAATCAACTGCAGATTTCCTCCTCCTCCTCCTCCTCATCTCTTGCTTCAGAGAATCCACTAAGTGACATATACCAAGATGCCATTCATTACACATCCCTTCTTCCATCAGTAAATTATTCGTCTAAAAAATAAACCAAACTTTACCAATTCAGAAATAGCTAAGATCTCTTCTAAAATTGTGTTTTAAGCATCAATTTAGTTCAGTTAATATCGCTGGATCAAGGAACACACACCTCTTTCTTTAGAACAGAACCTTTTGCTGGAGAAAATAAAAATGGACGACGGTTCACAAACACTTCAAAGTACACAGCGAACGTTTATTTCCAAGATTTATTTAATTTTCAATTTCTTGATTCTTCGAATAGCATTTTCAGTAACCAAAGTAACATAATTAATGTGTGTTTTCAAAAGATTCCTTAATACGGATGTCATCAATGCGAAAACAAAGCAGCGATTTTCCAACACACACACACAGCCTCTAGATACAGCGGCTTCCACGGTTCAGCAAGAGTTATATCACGGGAAGGGCGTGAGCCATGCGGAACAGACTAGACGAAACCAGGAATCAAACTGGTCTCGCGCGCACACGGCCAGAGTTTACCCACCCCACCCCCCTTTATTTCTTTCTTTCTGTACCAGAGTTTTCTGGAAGTTTTTGTTCCGTTTTGCAACTTCCAGCACGTGTGTTGTTCTAACCTTCCAACCCACCGGTTCAACAGTCCCGCCGATAGGAAAGGCACAGCTCTCGGGACACTTCGTCCTGACGTGTTTCTGCGCCTGATGCTTCTCCGAGAGACCAAGAAGAAAATAAAGTAACGAGACAAAAAAAAAAAAAAGAGAGAGAGAGAGAGATGGAGAGTAATTGGTGATATTGTAAGAGACATTCCAATGAAAAACTGGCAGAAATAGAATTGCCAGGTATCGACTGAACATTCCCACTACCTGTAGTTCGTGAAGTAATAACTGTCCTCCTTTTAAAAAGTAAGAAAACACGAAAGGTATTTCAGAAATTCATGTTTGTTTGTTTGTTGTTTTTGGCGTTGTCCCCCCCCCCCCACACACCCTTATAAGGATGGACTGGTACTACGTAAGAGTTTTTGTATTTTTCCCCCCTACCTTCCTTATTCCTTTGCACTCCCTCAACCATCATACCTGCTGCTTCTTTTTCTTTTCCTCCCTCTTTCTTCTTCAATGCCATCATGAGCGCAGTTTACCTACAGAGGTGGCGAACTAAGTTTGAGCTCTACCCATAAATTAACCTGCAAAACATGAGACAGGAAATGACACCTTTTCACCAGTAACAAATCCTTACTTCAGCACGAGGCAGTTATTTAAGTTAAGTTATGCTGACAGGTGTGTGTGGTGTGTGTGTATAGAGAGAGA